>VNJU01000573.1:0-317843 GCA_008042675.1 Drosophila seguyi
GTGCATGCAACTCGCCGACCGGCATCCGAACGGAATGGGATCGGGCTCTTATTTGGGGCGCGCACTGTCTGAGAGCTTGAGGAGGAGCTGGTAAGCCTTTTGCACAACTTTTGCCACTTAAGCCTTTGTACAAGTAAATGGCAGGGAGTGTGGGAGTGTGTTTGCATACTTCCGGGTGTGTGTGTGTGTGTGTTGCGTATTGCAGATTTGTGTTTACCGACTGTTGTTGTTTTTTCGGTGAAGCTAAATACGCGAAGGCGCTTATAATTTTGCACCCGCTTTTTAAGCCGAGTGCTGAAGAGGAAAGTGTAAATTTGGGATGCTTGGTCAAGGCTATTAGGACCAGATCTTACTTAAAAAAGTCTCAAGCCGGATTTGGGTAGGGTTAATAAATTAAAAATTATACATAGGAAAGGTATATTGGTTTATAGGTACAGGTTTAAAAATCAAATGCGTTTAAACATGTTTTTTATCTACCTTAAACATTTTTTCTTCAAGTATTTTTTATTTACAAGCTAAAAGAAAAGCGAAGTCCCGAGTCGGCACATTCTCGCTTTATTTTTCGAAAAGACAATGTTTCAGGAAATTTTTTACGTATTGTTTTTTGTTTTTATTTGTTTGCTTTTGTGTTTGCCCGCCTTGCCACCGCGTCTTTGCCTCCTGCTTATTGTTGTTTTTTGTTTGCTTAGACGGTCGGGAGGGAAAACAGGAGGAGGGAAAATAAGACGAAGGGGAGGCTGAACAACAACAACATCCTGGAGCGGAAGTTGCCTGGTTGCCAATTATTTAAATGCTGGTATTTACCTACCAACACGGCGGATGTGGGCCAACGCCGAGATACAGAGGCGCTGAGAGTGAGAACGAAAGAAAGCCGACTTTTCTTTGGCAGCATAAATCATTATCACATTTATGTAATATGCACGGCAGGCCGAGGAAACTCGGCTGGGCACAAAAGCCAGCCCCGACAGGCAGAAGAGTGGCCAAATATTTGCCCGAAAAAGGACCCGAGGGCAGCAATAAAAACCGCAATAAACCAACAGGGATTATGGTCCATAATGTGAGGATTTTCAACAAGCTTCGGGAAACTCATACGATATATGTGTATATCCCTCAGCCTCCTTTCCCCCTTCGATGACTTTGACTTTTATTGTTTTGTATTATTACCAGCGACAGCCACAAAAAGTGCGCAGGAAATCAAGAAATCAAATAAATTATTCAAAATGTTGTTTGGGCTATACGCATATTAATAGAACAGAAACATATTGCCTGTCCCTGGACGAACCCTCAAGAACCTTTGCGCTCTTTCCATCTGGAGTCATTCCCGTTGGGCTAACCATTTGATTAGGCAAAACAAGAGACGAGAAAACGCAGGCGCCTCCCCTGCAGAGAGCTACAGAGATATAGACGATGGGTACAGTGGGCAAAACAAGGCTCAAGCACTTTGAAAAATTTACGATGCATCTTTGAAATATGTTTGGAATATCTTGTTCTGGGAATATATTAAACTACATGTATTTTAGGCACACATTTTAAAAGCAAAACAATGGCTGAAAAACACATCGTTTTATCCAGAAAAATAGTGAATTATTTGTGGTACTCAAAAATTAATAATAATATGTCAAAATTAAATTGAAATCTTTTATTAGAACCTGATGTATCCATTTGAAGTTAGTGCTGAGCAACTGCAAAGTTCTTACTTGTTTGACTAGCAATAACATGCATTCAACTCTGCAAGAAAAATCAAACATTATTCAATTACTTAATGTGTCTAGTTTTATATACTTAGACCACTGTTTCTGGATCCAATCGTCTCGTCTGGAGCATTTTCCTCTCCCATTTTCAATGTCAAATTTATGCCAGAGCACGCCGCCGACTCGAGTCTGGCAGAGTCGCTAATGAGCCAAATCGCCCGAAGGTGCCAGGGAAAATGCTCAGACTTAGACTCAGACTCAGACAGTCGGTCTTTATGTCTGTTCATCTTGGGTTTGGTCTTGGCTCTGCAATTTTTTTTTCGCACATTGTACGCATATTGTTAATTTGGCGCCGCAGGGTACAAAATTCCCAGACCGCCAACCCCCCGGAGCCCCTCTTTCTTTTTTTTTGGGTTCGGTTTTCCGCCCAACCCTCGCTAGAGGAACTTTTCCATTGTCTGAAGGGGTTCTCCGTCCGCTTTGTTTCCTTTTTGCTCGGCTCCATTTTTGTGCGACTTTTGCGCTGTTAATTAAATTCGACATTCAAGTCTCATGTGTGCGCGGAGGGATAGAGGGAGGGGCTGAGGGATGGAAACCACTTTCCGCCAAAGGGAATTCGGGATCCAAGTTTCCTCTCACTCGCCTCGCTTATCAGCAAAATATGCATTTTGCTAAAGAAAAAGAGCGCCGCCACAAAAACGTCGCCAGCTCGCCTCGGCTCTTATCAATAATTTCATAAATGAAAAAACACTGAAATCCTTTTAAGGGTTCCACCGGAATACAATCCAGTCCCCAGTCATAAATATATATGAGAGGTGCTGCCTGCACGCAAAAAAGGGACACATATGGCTGGGAAAGGCGGCTATCAATGTCATATATTTTTTACACAGCTTTTTATCAACTCTTTTATAGTTTATATCTTTGTTTTCTATCTGCTCCATCCTTTCGGGCTCCATTTAAGCGAACGGAAAAGGGTCTGAGTGGGAAACGGTTTGGTTTATTGAGAAATTGCACTCGCCAAGAGAACGTTTATGTGGCCTGCTGATGTAACCGAAAAGTTCGACTTATCCATACGGCCTTTTATGAAGTCAGCTAAGAGCTATGCTAATCCGAAATCTGCATTATAATATGAGATCATTTGTCAAAAGATGAAGCGATAAAGATGATATATGATGAATACTGTGCATAATGAAGGTGCGAATGCTAGCAGGAGATGCTCTACAGATGAATACATTATGGTTTTGCAGAGAACTTTGCTTTAGGTTAAAAATTATATATACTCACTTATTCCATGGAAACATTTTTCTTATTTATTTTCCGCATCTGTTTCTAAACCAATAAACAAAGCTTGCTCTAACTGGATCCCTCTGAGTGCCACACCCTCGCCTCTTATAATATATATGCGTTTCATACCCTCAACCCAGTAAAGTGCCACATCATCCCACCCTCGATAAAAGTAAATAATCCCATCAAGCCTGTCATTATCACCTGCCAAAAGTTCATTTCATGTATCGAAACTAATATGCCCGACTCTCAACTTAAGTGTATGCATTGTGACAACTAAATAATAGATGGAAAAATGGCTGCGCGGAAAAAGAAGTTTGGAACCAAAGCCAAAATCCAATTAATCATTCAGCCTAATCTCTTAATTGTATTTTATGTAGATTTTAATTTGCTTATTTCATAAGCCGATTTGAACAATTTCACAGTTTGCACAAAGTGGTAAGCGAAACCCGAAACCGAACCCAAACCTAAGGCCTAAAACCAGAATAAAATTCATTTGGATGATGTAAAAGCCCCCAAAGTTCATAATTTGTCTATTTTTCTTGTGGCTTCAAATTAATTACATTTGTCATGCCCATTGACATTTCGACAAGTTTTCTATTAATTATTTTTGATAGATGTTGGAACTGTTAAAAATACAAGGCGCACAACAAAAATGCTTTAAAGCTCGAGGAAATGTGTCAATGGCTCGTCTGATTTATGACTGCGGCGACACAGTTTCCGAAACGAAAATGCTCCACATTAGTTTTTCGACTCGGAAAGTTTTGGAATTCGGCTGGCAGCCACATCTCTTCGCTTCGATCGTTTTGGAATTTTTGCTTACCTAGAAAGACAAAAAGAGAAATATAAAATTTATTAGTGAATCATGTGGGGCATGGAAAATGAGGTAGCTCCGGTTGCAGGGCCAGATTTTTCGGGGAAGTCTTGCGAAGAACGAGAAAACGGTAGCGCCGAGAAAAGACTGAAAACCAGGCCTATAAACAATTGCACATAAACCTCGTTTATGGGACGGACTGTCGCATGTGCAGCATAAATTATGTTTTGTCGTTTTGACATCCCTGACAGATATGCATCTGTAACCCCTGGCTCCGGATAGCCAAGCCAGCTACCCAGCCAGCTGCCTGCCTCTCATTCCCCCTTCCATCCTGGCAGGCCAACAAAGAGATCATTATCGAGCAGGGTAAGGGTCGACTTGGGGCAACAAAACCCCGGCAAGCAGAGCTCGAAAAAATGCTCACAGATGTCGTTTATTGAATATCGATTTACGCCGACTTCGTTAGAGAAAAACGCATGTTAAATGTAAATATGAATAAATGAGCTGAAAAACGGCAGCAGCAGCAGCAGCAGCAATAGCCGTCGACTACGATCATAAATAAAGGCAGCGATCCCGGCGAGGGTTCCGACATACCGCTTGAAGTGGCCACTAATAAAAGCGGACTTGGAGCCGGAGCGAGCGGCTCGGCTCTCAATGTCACATGTTGCATGTCCTGCGGCCAGACGAGAAATCCAGATCCGCATCCAGATCCAGGGCCACTCGAAGCGCGAAACTCAACACTGACCCAAGGGAAGGGGCATTGGAAAGGATGGTGGATTGACTAAAGTCGAAGGGCAAATGCCCTTGGTTTATGGGGATGGTATTGAAGTCATATTTAATTGTCTACAGATTTTTCTAGCCGAGTGGGTTTTGGTGATAAAGTTGACAAAAGGTTCGGTACTTTCAATAACTTAATGTTTTGCCAGCGCATTATTTCAGCAGATAAAATTACATAGCTTTCAGCACTTGCCAACTCCCAATCCATTCAAAGTAATTTTCATAATACCCTTCATTTAGGGTATCCATTTAGCGATGGAACACAGAGTGAAAAAATAAACAGCCTCATCGGCCCTGGGCAAAGATTTCCAAGGCGGATAAGCGAGAGGCAGGACAACGGCGAGACTTGAACCAAAAAATGGGAAAAAATTTAGCAGGAGAAGAAAGAAGGGTTGCCGTCTCTTGCGATGATTGATTTCATGCCAAAGTTGATTTCAATCAGCAATGTTTATGCAGTTTTTTTCGCTCGCCGCGTTTTTCTGTCGTCGTCGTCGTCGTCGTCTGTGGACTTTAGTCGCTTGGGGGTTGGCTTTTGACAAGAATTATGACACTAGCCATATTTGGAGTCAGTGCCAGAGAAGGGCAGCAGGCAGGGGGCGGGGCGACTGTCGTTTAATTGCCAAAAGCGCATAATTATCGGGCGGACAAGAAGCGTTCAGTGAACCTCTGTCGGTGCCCCGGGCCGGGAAGAAAAGAGGAAATCAAAAAGCTAATAGGCTTTTTGGCACTGGCCCATTGTCCGAACCCGAAACCGAAACCGAAACAGAGACCGAAAATTGGAGTACCAGCAGCTAAAGCGACACAAAACCAACCAGAAACAACGTTAATCAAGAGCCATGAAATCGCATTGAAAGAGAAAACGAGAAGGAAGGAAGGCATCAACGAAATAAGCAGAAGCAAATCAACAAATTCTAAGCATTATTATTGGAGTCCAGAGAGCAGACTTGATGATGATACAAATTGCTGTTATTATAGCGCGAGCGGAAGGAGATACAAAGTAAGGAGATTGAAGAGCAGCGAGATAGTGAGATGCTTTTTAAATGATATGAGATACTTTAAGCGGGGATCGGTGTGCAGGTCTGAGAGCCTGGACGTCTTCCATAATTATGCTTGTAAATGATTTCAAAAAGGCATGTCTTCAATTTTGATTAATGCACAGCAGATGACTCCATTTAAGTGAAGGAAATGGTTATTTTATATTTGAAATACAAAATATTGTGCTGCCAAATTCTGTAGCCAGATAAAGCCCAGAGAGCCCAAACAATATTACCAAAAAGTATAACCAGTTACCCTTTAAAACTCTTCTACCCTTGGGCTGCCTTTTGGGTACGCAAAAAGCCATTAAAACGAACCCTTATTATCCTCAACTAATGTCCAGCTCAGTGCCCTGGCCCATGGCAAACTGATTTAAGCTCCTCTCGCACCAAGCACACACACAACATTTAATAAACGTTAAAAGTAAACGTCATTAGAGAGACGCCTTCTCCTTTGCCGTCCGCAGCATTCTGCGCTGACACTTGATGAGCTGTCATAACATTAGATCATGGAGGTCCCCCACTCTCGGCCCTCATTAGTCTTGGCAGCGACTGTTTACTCTGCTTATTATGATAAACACTAAGAGTCCGGCGCTGGGCGAAGGCTTTAATGCACTTTAACTTGGCTTTTCCCCAAAGAAAACGCCTCTAATTGATTGATGGATGGACGAATTGGGTGATTGACTGGCTGGCCATATGCCCGAGCCAAAGGTGCCAAGCGATGTTTTTTTTTTATTTCTTTAAGTATGAAGATGATATATTTATTTGACTTGCTGAAATATTTCTAGCTTTTTTCGAATTTATTTTTGGGATATTTGTGTTTAATATTTCTAATAGCAGCTGCTGTCATCGCGGGAGGGGAAATTCGATGCGCTTAATAGAAGTGACACTCGAGGATTGGCTGATGTGAAAAGCGGGAAAACTGAGACTGGGAAATGCTCGACTTTTGTTGTACTCGTTCCCTGACTAATCAAAAAATTATGAGATGCTTTGTTACAGAAATATATATACATATTCTATTAGGTCCAATGAGTACGTCTGCTGGGGGACATGGGGAAAATCTCCAAGAATGAGCACTGGATTGAGATGTGGGTTGTCACAAAGCGTAAATGATTTTCGAATGAAATAAGGAGGATTTAATGGAGGCGTATATATCTGGCATATCCCAAAGGCTTCACGCTATCCCAGGCGATGCTCTTTGATTGCCCGTTTCTGTTGCAGTTTTTTCTTCAGCCCCACAAATGACTTCCGCTACAGACACAAATTATAATGTAAATCGATGCAACATGAACATGAAATATAATTGAATTGAAAATGTTGCCACACACAGCAGCAACAGCAACAACTGACAGGCGACAGGAGCAACAGCAGCAGCAGGAGCAGCAGCAGCAAGTAAAGGGCAAAATGCTAATAAATGCAAACAAAAAATTCAAGTCGCTGCTGAAGCCACTCTAAGCACAAAGCAGCAACATCAGCAACATCAGCAGAGACAACAGCAACATCAGAGGCCGGGAGACAACGAGTTGCGGACAGAGCCACGTCATGTAACTTGTAACTTGTAACTGGGCATCAAATATGGCCAGGCAAACGGGGGAAAATAATGTTACTTGGGCGGCAATATATCATCAAAGTGGATGGTAGTCGACGGATCATGAGCGCCGGGAAGGAGGCCCGGGTTAGGATACAACAACCCCCGGCCAGCAGCAGCATCAAATCAATGCAATTTCCATTTGTAAATGACCAAAATGAGCAACAACAAACGAATGTTTCGTTTTTTTCTCTTTTTTTTGGCTGGCTGGGGGACTAGCAGCATGTTGCTCATGGGGACCACCTGGAAGAGCCACTGATAGAGTTCTTAGAGCCGCTCCGCCAGCTCCTCCTCCTCCGATCTGACATTCCATTTTCGCTATAATTAATAAACACATGGCAAAACAATTTATCAGTTGCTGCTGGCGCCCGAGTCATGGCAAATCGATTAAGCAATCTTTCGCTAAAAAAAAAAAATGAATTAAAAATTACAACAAAAAATGGGCAGCAAAACTGCGACTCATGTGAGTGCAGAAAAATATGAAAAACGACGCCGACTTTGGTGATGCATGTTGCCAAAGGGCAGCAGCAGCAGCAGCAGCCACCGCGAGTCCGCCAAGACTTGCCCCCCCAGGCAACTATAGTTGGCAGGAAAAAGGGGGAAAAAACCTCAAGAAAACTTGTCTGCTCTTTGGGCAGATTTGTTTGCTTTTGCTTTACTTTGGCGGCAACGGACAGGAAAAAAATTCAATTTAAAAATTATTGCTGCACTTTGCTTGTTGCACGGCAGCAACATGTGCCTCTGCCGAATGCCTCGCCTCTCGCGGCCCCGAAAAACATGTTGATTATTTTAAAAGGCACACAAGGGAAATTGTTTTTAGTATGGTGCAAATTTTAAAACCTAAAAGGTAACTCTTAAAAATAATATTTGGTAATAATTTAAACAATTTCATTAAGAGCTTTAAATATAATACAATTTGCTCAGTTAACAAAAAAGTCCGAGTCATATCTCGTATATTATTTTTCAGAGTGATCAGTCATATAATTTTTCTCCGAGTGCATCAAGAAAAATGGCTTTCCAGAGGAGCTGACTGGAAAGAAGCGGAGGGGAGGCAGCAACATAATTTGTTGCCAGCAACATGTCCAAGTTCCTGTGTTCGCGATGGCAGCCTAAAAGTTTAATTTCGCATTGCGCATTTGGCATTCGGCTCATTTGCATTTTACTGTCAAATTAATCCAATTTAACACAAGCTCCGCGACTGCAGGGAATTTCAATCCATTCGAGGGCTACGCAAAATGCGGCCTGCCAAAACGAACAACATAATTACCGTTAAGAATTGCGAGCAGCAACATCAGCGGCAACAGCAGCAGCAGCAGCAACAATAACAGACATGCCCCGGACAGGCAGCAACACAGAACGTTTTGGGCTCCTTAATTGCCATTGGGAGACTCCATTTGGCATGGCAGAGGAGTCGCAGTCGGAGTCGGAGTCTCTGCAGAGTCCGAGTTCCAAGGCAGCTGCCCGTGGCCAAGAGCACGATTTTCTGCCCGGATCCTCGCATTAGCAATATGGGAAACGAATCGCGTTGACCACAGGTAAACGCAGGCACTGGCAGCAGCATCGGCAACTGAAGCAGCAGCAACATTGCGGCATGTGCAACATGTTGCTGCCTGCTCCCAGTTGCACGTATCGATCGCATTCCGCGTTCCTAATTCGCTAGCATTTTACCAAAGCTTCTTTACCATATTCAGCAGCAGCCACAGGAGGAAAGGCAGCAGATAGCGCGACTTGACTTGACTTGACTGTCGCAAATCAGATACAAGCAGAGGTCTTGACTGAGGAGGGGCACGGGGAGTGCTCTGGCACTGGGAGAGACAATGCCGGACCCTGTGTTTAGCATATGCAGATAGATGGGTCTGCAGCTCCCATCTAGGCACTGAGAACAAAATATCACGCTCGGGGCATTGAGTCAGGGAAATAACATACTAAAATAGGGCCAAGGGATAACTGAAGCACATAATATTCCATATTATTATTGAGAGAAACGTGACTTGATGGCGTAGAAATGGACTTCGACTCGTGAAATTTACTCTGATCACTTTTATATTTTTGCGCAAATTAATTCCCAGTGTATTATTTCCTGTCTCTCCCTGGTTACGCACGCTGGATTTGCAGCTTAAAATATTTGCATACGTTAGCGCTCCGTGGCACTCCTCCCCGGCGTCCCCGCTCCTCCGCAGGTACGAAATATATTAAATTTAAAACGGACCTCGAAACGAAACGAAAATATGTTAAGCGCGTGACTAATGTGAGAACGTTCCACGAGATACATTTGGTTCGTTAGCCTTGGACCTGGCCTGGCTCTCGGTGCTGATCAATGATCAAACACCGACAACGGGAACGGCAACTCCGGAGCTCAAGTTGGCTAATTAGCTATGCAAACTATGAGATACACAACACAAGATACCATGTATCTCAAAATGCCTCGGGCCTCATGCGTGCAATTCGCGGCGTTTTTTTTCGGCTTAGCGAAAGAAAGTTTAACTCGATTTACTTCCAATTAGCTGCCATTTTCGGCTATTTGTGTGTGTATCTGTGTGGGCGCCAAATTTGTAGCTCAAAATTGCACAGATACGGATGCGAGATCGGGGAGAATGGGTCGGCTTAGCCGAGTCCCCAGCCAAAGCTCCAGCTCCAGCTTCAGCTCCAAATCCGAATCCCAAAGAGTCTGTAATTTGACTAAAGACTGAAATTTGAATGATCGCTTTGGCTAAGTGGAGTCTGCAGTCTGGAGTTTTGGGCTCGGGCTTTTCGCAGAGGAAGTATCTCTTTGAGGAGCCTGCGAATTAATACGGTTCGGGGCTGGTCGAATGCGTTCGTTTAGCGATCGCTTAAGTGCCTGGCCACAAAGTGTATTAAGTCTCGGCTGTGGCATTTTGAATGCCGTTCGCTTTGGATGAACAATTTAAAAATCAAACGTATATATACGGAAGTATGTGCTGAATACTGTGTGGGATTTGATTTAATTAAAGGGGAGGGTTAAATTAACTGTCGGGAGTGAGAAAGTTGCTAAAGTTTATTGATTTTTACAACAAATATATAAAATATAATTTGAAACACACTTGTTCTCCTTACTTAAAAATATATAATTTCTAAACAATAGGCTCTCCGGTTAGTTGCACCTTCCAGAAATTAGTTTTCGGAAACCTTTTCCATTCTTGAATCTACACAAAGAGTCTTAAGACCCTGTCAGCATGCCTTTCTCCCGGCCCAAGATCCTCAAATATCTTATCCTAAATACAGTCTCCTTTCCCATTTCCCTCAGCATATGGTGTTGGTGCTTTCTTTCGTTTCGAGCCAATCTTTCGAATAAATACTACGCCCCGATTGTCCCTGCGGCCAAATGACACCTGCATATTTCTACCTAGGCCAGAAACCTACTTAAGATACTTTAGATACTTGCCCGGCCCACGAGTGCAGTTATCTATCCATCGAATAGTGCCTGCCGGCCTACCTACGATGCACACTCTTCTGATTCCCTGCCTCTGGACGAACCTTTTCAGGCTCTTTATTTCGAAGTTCTTGGACTATTTGCTTTTCAATGCTGCTTCGATTCGTGTTCTCCTTTTGTTGGGCTCGTTTTTATTGTTTTTCTGGGTTTTTTTCGGGGGAAATTTATGACTTGCTGGCTGGTCTCTCATGTCGGGAATGCGTTTCTTGTTTTTCCTTTGTTTGACTTGGTTCGGTTCGGCTCGATTTTCTTTTCTTTGAGCTGTGAGATGCTGCTGCACCATCGGAATTCTCTACCTACGCAGTTTTCCAGCGGCGGGGAGAAAGAAAAACAGAAACAGACACCGACACCGGCACTGACTTCCCTCCACTCGCTGAGAGCGGCTCGAATTGCCTCTGACCTTGTGTTTGCGGCCATTTTCTGGCAAATAGATTTTTCCCGCCACAATTAGGCAACTTCTTGGTCTCGCATTAAACGGAATTGTAAATGGAAATTGTTGCCCCGACGAGTCCTCCAGAAGGGAGAGATAATCATAAAAACTGTAGCGGGGAATTGTTAAATTTTATTGCCAAAACTTTGGCGGCCAACCCAACACCCAAATTTAATTTGTTCAAAAAGAAAACATCAAAAGCAGCTGGTTCTTTGGCGAAAGAAGGGAATAACAAAAAAATATATAATAATCATAAATACTTTTGGTCCCTCACTCTCCCGCTCTCCCTAGTCTTCCGGGGGATTTAGGTGTGCGATTGTGTGTGGGTTCCTACCTGGCGGTGGGATTAGACCTGCCAATGCGAAATTATACAACTTTTATGTCTGGTCTTTGTTTCGCTTACTTATTGCTTTTCCAAGTCTTACTTTCGTGCGTTGTGTGTGGGAGAGCGTGAAAATTTCGCTAAGCCAAGTTAAGGCAACTTCTTTATTGGCAATTCTTGTTATTGCTCCGTCTCCCCTACGCATTGTCGGTGCTGTGGTCGGTCTTTGGGGGTCTTGACCTCTCCTGTACGTATCGGATCGGCATCGGATCAGGGGCTAATAGAGATACGAGTATGTACGCCTGGCCTTGCGAGTGCAAAAATTTAATTTATACATTAACCCTTTGGGGCATCGTGTCACACGATTTGCATTGCATGTTGTCACGTCATGCTGTCAACAGTCACCCAGCAGCAACATCGACAGCAGCAGCACAAACTGTCGCGCGCAAGTTTGCACCTTGAATGGCATAAACTCCCCTTCTGGCTAAAACAACAGGAGAGGAAAAAAAAAAGGAAAAGATATTTTCTGCCTTCTGGCTACTGCGAGTAATTAAGCCGCATGCCTTTTGCCTGTCGTTGTCCCTTTGGGCCAGCTTCAAACGTCCCGCTGGCCGCCCAATTAAAGCCCTATAAAATCACTTAAGGGCCAAGCATTTGACAATCAACTTTAATAATAACACAAAAAATGATGCCGCCGCCGCCCTTGTTGCCCCCTTTTACTCACTCAACCTTGACCTGGCCAGAAAGTCGGGATGTATTTTCACAAAACATTGCCAAGTCAATGGCGGCGTCAGGAGGGGCAAACGATGGCGAACAAGTTGCGATAACAACAACAGCAGCAGCAAAAGGGGCGCAAAAAAATTATGAAAAATTAATTTCTGCCCGACGGCAGATTTTCGCTTTTTTTCGTGTTTTTTTCCGTGTGGCAGACAGACAGACAGAAAATTGATGCCGGTTCGAGGGGGCTCAGGGAGGTTGCATTGAGGTTTATGCGTTGGATGATAAAGGATTCGTTAATAAAAATGAAAGGCATAAAGATAAGGTAGGAGATGCGTAGGACTTAAGGCTGATATGCAGAGGCGATTGACTTTTCTTAGCATAATGCGAAAGAAAAATTGGTATAGGAGTGGGCATTGATTTGGGATGGAAATATAACTTGAATAAATTGCTTTCAATGCTGGGAAGATGTCTACAAATATAAAGAATACCGAAATGTGATAGAATTCAGTTTTTAAGGAATTTAATATTTGAACTTATTACTACAAGTATTTAATCTTCCTGACTTTGCATCAACGCATAAACATGATTATCACACATTCCTCAAATAAAAATTCTCCCATCATCGGCATTGGGAATCGTTTTTTAGCCTCACAAAGCTGCAATTGCTGCTGTTCATTGCCGTTCCATGTGCTTGCTCTTTTGTGCGGATGTTTTACAATGTGCTCCACTGTGTTGTGGTAACGATGACGATTGCCGTCGATTGCGACAGCAACAGCAGCAGCAGGAGCAACAGCCACCAACAAGCAACATCGGTGGCAAGTTTGGCCTGCAGCCTGGACCTGCGAAGCCTTCGATTTGTTGGTCTGTCATCATGCCTCATCATTGTCAGGCAGCAGCGGCCCATCCTGGTGCCCCGGCATGTGCAACATTTTCATCATCATTATTTTATGTTGCAGAAGGCAACCCCAAAGGCCTGTCTACCCTCCACCTTTCGTTGCCATGTTCCTTTAATTTTCCTCCTTTTTTAGTTTGTTTCTTCGTATTTATGCATTATGGAATTTTTGTTTATAACACAAAACGACATGTTTGGGTATTTGCTGTCTCAAAAGCCTGAGAATGTTTACAGATCAACAATGTTTACTATCCGAAAGAAGAGGCTCCCGCAACGATATCCGTTGAGATTCAACAAATGAAGTTATCACATCGGCGAGGCAATTGGCAATTGTCACAGTGGAACCGAATCAGAGCCAAGTCGAGTGCCAAACACTGTCACTCAATCCTCGCAGTTGATCCTCGTGTTGATTTTAGCCATCTCCAAGGGAAGAGCAGATATTTTCCTCCTCCCTGTCTCCCGCCTCGTTTCCCCAGAAGGCTGACTTGGCAGATACCCGATCGCAGATCGCTGGACGTTGATGCCTATTGACAGCTCACAGCGGTTTATTAATGATCATGCTGCGGCTGCCCAGAGATCGCGATATGGTCTCTGTGGATCGGATCTGCGGCTGAATGTTTTTCCCTGCACGCGATGCGCATCAATCTCAGATAAAGAAAGATCACTCAGCCGTCAGATGATCCCTTTGCGATCGCCGAACGCCGAACGGCGAACGTTCTATGCAAATTCCATGCCCCGGTTTCCCGTTCTGCCTCGTCCTTCTCTCACTTGATTAATTGCCGCTGCATTTTTAATTAATTTTTGTATAGACTGCGCAGATTCCTGTGCTCCCTTCAGCGGTTAATAATTGCTGGAAATTCTGGCTAACTCTGGGCTGGCGTTGGGTTTTTAGCATTTCCCAGAAACGCGAGAGAGACCCGCACACTCCGAACCATTTCCCACAAGGTGCGTCTGCTAATTAAATATTTACTCCCCCGGCCACACCCGCCCCGGTCTAACCCAGTTCTAAATTCTGATTGCAATGTTTACCAACTTCTCCGGCGTTTCCCAAAACTGTAAACAATTCCACACACAAATGTCAGAGTTGGAGTCGGAGTTGGTTCTGTAATTCGAAACGATCCCCGGGATAGACAGCTCTGAAGCAGGAGAAGAAAAAACGAATGCAGGCCGCTCGCTGATGTCTTTCGAGAGTCTTCAAAATGTAAATAATGCTATGCTAAAAAACAAAGAAGAATCGGCTCGAGTTGAAGTGGAAATACCGAAAGGCGACAAGTGAGGCCTTATCTTAAATGCATGCCCCGACGGGAAGACACACGCAGTGAAATGCGGCGAGCTGGGAAAGTGTCGCCGCACTCTCGAGTGATTGGCATATCGCATTTCCCCATTTGCCGTCGTCGCAAAAGTGCAATAAATTAGCTCGGTTAAAAGAAAGAAAAACCAAAAGCAAAGCCACAACGCACGGGGCAAATAAAGGGGGGAAAACCAGTAAATATCTCAGTCCGCACAGAGCAGGTTGCCCAGGCCGAGGACCATCATCCTCATCAGCAGCTAACCAACTAAAAACCAAATTAATTTTATGACAAACTCGTTGAATGGCAAAAGCTACCAAATCTTCAGACGGACGTGGGCAGGTTGCGGCCCACTCCCGGCCGACTGCGGAGAACAAACGAAAAAAAGGAATTATAAAAATAATTCGATACGGCGATACCTGGAATTAAAAGTGTCTAACTTTAGTGGGACGCCGACGGCTTTGGTTACCTAAGAAACGTCGCTGGAAATTTATGCGTAATTTGTTCGAGAGGTTTATGGAAAATGGAGTGAAATGAAGTTGTTGAATATTTGATAGGGTCTAATCAAATTGAGGGAAATAATTTATATACAAATCTATCCATTAGGAATTGAAATAAGAACTAAAGTTGGAGAGTATTATTGTTTACTCTGCAGTTGATTGAAGCATTCTAATTGAATAATAAAGGTTATAAACATACATTAGAAAACATTTAAAACTAAATAAATCTAAATTTGAATAAGTTATTCAGTAATCCTAGCCCATATTAAAAACCTCCTTAAGTTAGTTGATTGTTTTAACAAGCTGCTAGCATTATATAAATAGATAAATAAATAAATATTAAAAACCAAATTCAATAAAAACACACGTTATTTTATGCCGCACTGACAACGGCGTTTTGACATTTATTTGACAGCCTTCATTAGAATCTAAAATATGGTTCCTGCCTCGATTGCATATTATTACTTTAAGGACGTGCTTACATCTTTTCCTAATTTTTATTGCAGCGGCATTTGCCATAATTTAGCAACCACTTTGCGTCCCCGCCACCGTCTGAATTCCTTCTATGATCCCTAACTAAATGCTTTTTTGCTTTATGGCACTGGCAATGCCACCGCAATATCAATATCAAGTTTATTTTAGCTTTTTAGCATATTTTAGTGTCTTATCAGCGGCCCGCCAATGGCAGCAAATGAGTCTGGGTCTCCTCCGGCCGGGAGTAGGAGGCGGAGGGGCAGCGACTCCAGAGAACTGAGTGCCGGAGCGGTTGGATGGCTGGCAACATGTTGCTGCTGCAAGAACAAGACTCCATTGTAGGTTTCGCCTGGGTTGACAGTCATTTAGATTTATGGCTGATTGTCTGCAACGGCAGCGCCTTTTTATAGCCAACTTGAGCTGGTTGTTGTTGCCTTATTTGCACGCAGAGTCAGCAATCCAATTTTTGCATGTTTGTTGTCGTTGCTGGTTGCCTGTGTTGTTGTCGTCGTACGCAGGTGAGTACAAGCCACAAAAGCAACAACCGCGAAACTTGTTTTGCAACATTGGCCAATTTGCATGTGTCGCACTCGCTGGCAAAGGCTTAAAACACGGCACTTGGACTTGGTCGCGGCGCGACTGGAACTCCGAGTCGCAGTCGCAGTCCCAGTTGCAGTCCAACTCCTCATCCGATATTAGATATCCCGAATGCGATAAACGTCCGGGCGATCGACGAGACTCGCTGCTTTATTGATTTAAATGCCGGGCGTCGCATCTTCTGTGATTCGAGGATCGCACAGCAAGTCCCCGATTGAGATTAAGCCGTTTGTCAACTTGTCATAATTGCCCGGACTCAGCGGCGCCGATCTCTTTGGGCTTGTTAACAAATTATAAACTTTTTCCTCCTAGCAGACAGAGAGAGACAAAAATGCAACGCCAACGTTGTGGCAACTGACTGCAAACGATGACTCAAGGCGATTCTTTGAAAATTTTTCATAATTTCCTCGCCGCGCGTAGGCAGCCGGGACCCAAACTCAAAGCCAAACTCAAATGGCGATTGCTGGCGGGTATGTCTGCAACAGCAGCAACTTACAACTTGCAGCGTGCAACTTGCAACCCGGCTTAACTTCAACATCATCAAGTGCAAATATGCAAATCTCAGCCGACGACTTGCTTAAGGATAAATGACAAAGACAAAGACAAACCTCTTTTCGGAGCAGCCGGAAATTTCAGATTTGTGTAATTAAATACATATTAGCCACGGAGACTTGTTGATCTGCCAGCTAACTCATTTCGCCTAACTGTAAACAGTTTTTGCCTGTAGCACAAGGCTGGATAAGTCTGGGGTAAATTGTTGGATTGATAAAATATAAAACCAATATATATACTTTCAAAATGCTGCCTCTTTAGGCCTTTTTCTAATAAATATCCAGAGATAAGCCAAGACAATCTCCCTCACGGCTTTTTCCCATAACTTGTGAATCAAATTTCCATGTTGATTGACCTCTCCAGAATTGCATATCCTCCTCCGGTTACAGTTACACCCCTCCGCTGGCTCCTTTCTCCCATTTCTCGTGCGATTCCCCACCCCTTCACACATAGCATTTCCAATGCAATTTGCAAACCTTTTTCTCACCAAGCTCAGATTTGCTCCGAGCTAACCACCACGAACGAATATAAACGGGCAGCGAGCAACGAAAAAAAAAAACGCTTTTCGGAAAATCCAGTAACGCCTTCTCAAAAAAAGAAATAACCATTTTCCAGGCGCATTGCATGCAAAAATGTGGCCAGAAACTGCAACAAAAACGGCAACAGCAACAGTAACAACGGCTTTAAACGCCAACTGGCATAACTGCAACATTTCGGATGCAAGTTTGCATTTTACGCGGCTGCCAGGCTTAATTTTCCTTTATTTTTAATATCACAACCAAAGCAACGGCAACAAAATGTACATAAAACCCACGGCTATATCAAGTACGGCCCGACTCGGCTCGGCTCCGGCTCCAGCCTGGCGATTTGGACTGGCTGTCAAGCTGGGTCCCAGATCTCCAGGAAGCAAGAAATAACAAAAATCTTTGCGTAGGCAAAACTTGGCTCAGACCACGTCGCTGTGCTGACCATGTCCAACTCTCTCGCCGCCTCTCAGCCTTTCCTTGGCCATGTTGCTGCTCTTGCTGCTGTGTTCTGGCCCAGCCCGGATTGTTGTTTTAAATAATTAATTATTGTTTGGTTGGCAAATAGCCGACCCAAGATCGGCTAGCCGCAGCAAGAAGAGCCACAGCTATAGTTAGTAGCAATTAGTAGTCGAATGATTTTCCCAGTGGAGGGAGGACACATTTTTTTTGTTAAAAGAGACTTTGAGACCTTCTAAGAAAGTAATGGAATGTTTTCACTCCCAGGATATTTAACAGTACTGCCTGGGTATTGGCAATAATCATTTTGGGAACTTGCTAAAATTTGAATTATTTCTTTATCAATGTAATCAAAATATTTTACTGATTATATTTTTATTAATCTTAAATTGCATATAGCAATCAATTAAATATTTATAATATAACCTTACATCTTGATCAAAACTCGGTTTATTTCCACTCTTATATGCATTACATTTAGTTTAAATTTGAATAACCAAATGTCCTGCTTGACTTTCCACAAATAGTATATGAGAGATATTTATATCCTTATATTTAATACCTTTCCCCAGCTGAAACCCCTATTTTCCACCCACATCGGACCGCCTTTCAATCACAATCCTGCCCCCAAACTCTATGCCAACATATCGGTGCAAGACCGAGACAGAGACCCCCCTCATTATGTGGCCTGCAGCTGGGAGCAAATGGGAGATCTTGTTGAGTGCCGGGCGATTGGTAGGGCAATCATGTGATTGAACAAATAACATACTACGGAGCTGCCACAGCACTTGACTCCATTTCTATCGCCCGGGAAAGGAAAGTAAGCCGGAGACCGCTACTTAGCCCAATTTTCGCATAATGCACATGAGAAAATTGCACAAGAGCCGAGAGGCAGCGGCAGGCACACAAAAAACGGAAAAATGCTAACAGAAATTGCCAAGACAAAGGCGAAACCCGAACCTAGAAAGCCCTGCCACCCCCGGAGACAAAAAAAAAAAAATAATTAAGGAGAAAAAAGTGCAATGAGTCCAGTTAGCTGGAAAAACGCTCCCCAGAGTGGCATTAGAAGGTTGATGTTGCTGCTGGCTGCCTCCTCACTGTCAACCCTGCAATTTTGTTGAGGGCGATAATTTTTATGACCCCGACAGATTCTCAAGCCGACTGCGATTGACCCACCACCCAAAAGCAAAAGTCGCTGGTCACACACCACCAGAGCCCGTAGCTCCTTGACTGGGGCAGGGAAAATCCTGTCGTGTGCCAGTGCAGATAATTTTATACAATTTATTATATGAAACGAGCGACGTCGCCAAGCGTCGCGTGCAACACTTGCCACATCACATGGGAAGAGCGGAGAAGAACTGGGATACAGATACTCGTCGTACCCGTACCGCAGCCTCAGGTTGCGTGCTAAATGTTTACTGAAATCCGAAATCCAACTTCAAAAATCCGAATTGCGTGTGTCCACGCCGATATCGGGGGAATGAGAGTCGCTGGTTTGGCATTAAAAAGCGTTTAATAAGCATTAGATTACAACATTCTCAGCGTAGCAGCGTTGCAAAGGGGTGTGACGGCTTAAGCTCATTTAGATATATGTTTTATCTGAGGATTTGTCGAGCCATGAAATCGCCGAAAGGGGCAATATAACGTTGCTTTTAACCTCAAGCTCAAACCATTTTGCTTTAGTTTTCTCTCCGAACGTCCATTTCAAAACCACAAAAGCCGCAAACTCTATTCTTTGTTTGATTTTCTTGTAATCAGCTATAAGATTGGTTGGGGAAACCCGTCTATGTATACGCGCTTGATTAGTCTTTCGCGGCGAACGAACTGCAAACTCATTACTCATTTATCTAAAGTTCGGTTTCTGGTGAGTGATCTTTCCCGTGATCCTCCCTTAGGGGTATACATTTTTTTCTGCTTCGAGTTACCCTCATCTGTCAGTGTTTTCTACATGTCTTTCTACACATGCATTTTGGTCCGTTTCAGCCCGGACTCCGGAGTTCGATTTGTAATTCGATCCGTGTATTCTTTGGAAATTGTATTTAGTTTCCCCAAATGCGATCCCTAAGTGGGTTCACTGGGTTAACATTATCTTTGTTTTCTTTTTTGTTGATTATGATAAAGAAATATAATTTGGGTGGCCCTAAGGGTAAATTATAGTTTAGTAAATGTGAATGTGAGATTTGGAAAGCTGGAGAATCATAAAAACAAAACCTATCTAACATTCTCACACAGTACTCTCTCTACTTCAATGATGCCAGTTGTCGGGCTCCTAGCTTAACACTCGGTGCCCGACCCTGCTTTAAAAGATACGTCCAAATCGGCTATATCTGCCCATAATGTTCATCTCTAATGAGAAAGAGAGAAGAAGACACAATATATTAGAGAGAGAGGCATGAATAATGGGTCTATGAGCGGAGTCGATGTCGCGTTGTCTATAAAGCGGCCTTAAAATCCATTAGCGAACGTTGCAGGCATAAATAAACCGCAGTGCCTTAATTTCACTTCGTTGCTGGTGTGTTGTTGCAACCAAAAATAGCCAAAAAGATGGAGACGAAAAAACGTAAATGGAAACAAATGAGGCTAATAAATAAACGGGGGAGTGCATAGACTCGGGCGGAGGAAGTCATATGCATAGGCAGCCACAAAGGATTTTCGCCGTGGCTCTGGGAGGAAATAGTTTGTCATATTGCCCTTCAAATGGTGTCTGCGTCTGGTATCTTTTGTGCATGCAACTCTAGTAGTTGCAGAGGCATCTGTTGACACTTACCCTTGAGAGCTCCAACTTGTGTTAATCCATTTAATCCCGCGAGGAGCAGCGGGAGCAGTGGGAAAATTGGAAAATTCACCAGCGGCCGACTCCTGCGATCGAGTTTGATTATTTTTAGACGGTCGCCAAGAGCTCCTCGATTGTTTCTATTTTTGTTTTTATTTCTGATTCCTATTTCGCCTTCGTTAGATAAATGGTGAGGCTGCAACCGCCGCGGCATGCCACGCATCTCGCACGAATGCATTTTGTCAAGTATTTTTCTTCCCCTTCCCTTAATTGCACACCATTTAAAATAGATTTGCACTCATTTCGCGTTTTCGGTTAGCACACAGCGCCTCAGACTAGGCTGTTTTGTTGAATTCTTCTATTCACTAGAATATCTGAGTCCACGGCGCCACTCTTGATCCGATACCGGAGCGAACGAACATCCACCGAACGAACTCAAACGTCCACCGGTACGGGACGACCTAGCACATGCGAACCGACCGACGAAAAAAATGCGACTGAAACACGATTTTTCGTGTTTCGTTTCGCTTTCGGCCCAGCAGCTGGTCACACGAAGTCCACTTCGGCTGCGGTCTCGGCTGCGCTTCGTGCGGCCGCTTCGGGTGTTCCGCTTCCCACTCGTCTCCGCTTGTTGCATGCTGTGGAACGCATTGACGTTTGTTTACGCTCTGCCTCGGTTTGTTGTGGTCCCATTCCGCATGTCTTGTCCATGGACAAGGAACGGTCCGGAATATGTTGATGCATCACCATGTTGATAATACAGGGGAACCCGTCAAGGAAAGTCGTGTATATGAACTACAATGTAAATATATACTATTAAGTCAACAGTATTCACTGCGTGTGCATCCATAAGTCCAAAATGCATTCTTGTGCATTCAAGTTGATAGCGTCACAAAAGATGTGTACTGCTACTTTCACCTGGTAATATCAGTTTTTCTAATTAAACGTGTAATATATTGATTCCCTTCTAATATTTCTAAGCAATCATCTATGAGGGCAATGGATATCCATCATAAATTGTTATTTTATTGAGTGGCCTAAAACCTTTTTTTCAGATTTTTTTTTTTACTTTTGCGTATAAGTATAATATATACATACATGTATGTATAAAACACAAAGTTAAAAATGATTGAAACGATTATGTGAAACAATGCAGAAAAATGATCGAGGAAAACGCTTATCAATGGAAAGGTTTATCTGAGACATAGCCAGATTTAGCCTTCTTCAAGGCAATATTTGACCCCGGTAATGGGTACCATTACCCCGGAAAAAAGGTGCCAATTAACAGCAACTTCGTTAAGCCAAATTGCGAACGAATATCAGACGGTCGTTTTGACGACAAGAAGAAAATCCTTTTTCTAACAAATCATGTTCTTCTGACTTTAGTTTTAGCCTCATTTCATAACTATGTTGAATCTCTGGAATGTTGGGTAAATCTAAATAATTTAATCTTATTATTTCAATGAGTTCACTACAATCACTATCATTTCACTTCGGGTCAATTTCAAAATTTTCGTCATATTTAAACATATTAATTCCATATAATTATATACATACTTACAAACATGGGAAGCTCTTATCTTCTCTATATATTAATATCTTTATCTAAACTTCTTTTCTGAAATCTCTGTCTATTTTTTAATCTTTTTCACAATGTTTCAATCACTGGTTTACTACCAAATCTATTTACTAGTTTAATATCAAATTATTTAATTCAATATTTAATATATGCAATGGGTCACTATCACTGTTCACTATTTCTATTTATATCCTTCTTATCTTATTCTTTAAAAATCAATTTTATTCCAAATATATCCAAAAACTTCTGGCTTAAGAGTACTTTAGTCTCGACATAATTCTTGGGTACAATGAAAAATGAAATGTGTTCTATGTTCAACTTTTTTCCAAAACGTTTGATTTTAGCTCCATTCACACCATAATATTCTGTTGGGGTAAATCGTCAAATTTCTTATAGGATATCGCTTCTCGCTGGATTAAATTAACGGCGCCGCTAGTATCATATATTGCAGAAAGAAACGTTATATTTATATGTCCCCGATCATTGCAAAAATATACTCCTACCTGATTAAAAATACAAACAGCCTGTTCTCCTCTTCATCTCGTCCTGGGTCTCGAATTTTCCATTTCCAATTGGCCGGGCAGCCCAAATTCAATTGAGAGAAAAAAACCGGGTATATTCTTAGCATACCCTAAAAAGGTTGTGATTCCAATTCGGATGTTGTTGTTGTGTTCTCTGCTTTGATTTCTTGTATTTACAATGATTTTTATCACAATGTACATAGATTAATCGCAGAGTGACCGTAGTCTATAGTAATATGTAATCCTGAATTCTCTGATCTTAAGTTCTGTATTATCTTGAAACGATTGAAAGAAAAAATTGAAAGTTTGCGAAATACGTAATGATACGTGTGAAATAAAAATTTGATGGTACTTTCTTAAAAAATTAAAAATAAAAGGTCCGACGTTAGTACCTGTACAGTCAACGTTTATTATTTATATTTTTGTTTATCGCAAAGTAAACGTGCTATTCTTTTCTTATAATATTTATTTTGTTAGATCCTATTTACTTATCTATTAAGACGTTTGAATTAAAACCCCAATGCCAAAATACGAATTGCACAATAATATATTTAGGGGATTCCCTCGATGGAGTAATTCAGCCGTGAGGGGAATCCCCTTAATACACATTAACTGCATTATTGCTAAAATATATTAAAATGTATTACGATTACTTGTAAAATGAAATAAATATTACAATAAGTAGAAGTACATGTGTATACATTTTTTTTTATTTTTTTAATGAAGTTTATTTGGGAGTAAATTGACCATTATAACTTATGAATATTATTATACATGTATACAGAAAACTAACAAATTCCTTTCAGGTGCCTGAATTTTTTATAGCAACGATGTCTTGTCACAGCACTTGGATTAGTGAAAAATAGGCTTTAATGCTGGCTGTGCTTTATTGACACAAAAAGTCACATTTCGAATGGATATAAACACGAGTCGCAGTCCATTTCTCAGTTCGAAATGTTTATCCACCAACTCGTTTTAATGTTGCTTTATTTGTCCATAATCTAAGCTCTTTTTCAGGTTGTCAAGCCAACAAATTGCCAGCCTTTGTGATGCTTAGCTTGGATAGTTTCCATTCGAATTCGAAAACATCTCGAGCCCGGGGATAATCCCTACTTGTTGCATCTGATTGCCCCCTTGGCTCCATTGTACCCTCCGACTCCCTCCAATGGCTGAACCGCCTCAAAGGGGACGACCATTTGCTATCTAATCTGCTCGAGTGCCGCACTCACTCTCCAGCTGTTAGCTCATCTATTTCCAAACTGCAATAAAGCCAGACACAGTTCTGGGCCAAGAATAAAAAAGAGAGTAGGAGGGGAATATACGATGAATAGAAATCAAAGTGGAGACCCCGATCTTGGACACTGTCCTATATCATAGACGCCTCCGTTGCTCCGTTACCGGCTCGCTAATGAATTTCGAAATCAATTGAATGGCCAGCCCAGACGATATTGTATTAATTTATCAAAGTGCATATCCGAAAGGGCTTTCCTCTATAAATCGCTGCCTAATTTCCCAGCGTTTGTTAAATAATCAATAACTTTTCTACCCCAGGTAGTTTTTCGAGTGTGAAGTCGGTTCATTAATGCCGCGGCTCAGAAAAGATACGTTCGGGAAGTGTAAAATAAAGGTGTGTATCTTTTTCCATAAAGGAATTGTGCGTGCATTTAGGAGCGGGCAGGTGTGGACGCTGCATCTCTGTCTCTCTGCCACACAATGTGCATTGTCTTTGCCAGCAAAGAAAGGTCAAAGTGCGTTTGTCGCTGGATATATGTATGTATAAAATGCATTTGATGCCTTCCCAAGTCCCGATTCTCGATGCCCGATCCCCAGTGCCGCTCGCTCTCCGCTGGCTTACCTTTTACGGCCAAGGAATGCAGGTAGAGGAAAAGGGAGAATTGTGGCAGGTAAACCATATTTCAAATGCTGATAATTGGCCAATTTACAGCCGGGGCGAGTTGCTCTGCTTGAGAGGTGAGATATCCGTCCGTTGCCCGGTTGCCACGCTTCATTAGCACTCTGGGTGAAGTGCGGCAACTGCGCAGGGAACAAAACCGGGCTAGTAATGGATCAAATTAGGCCAGGCACTTAATAACATATATTAAAATAAATAAATGGACACTTAACTTGAAAAAAAAAACAAGTATTTTTCATATGAATAAAACCTAATTTGTTGTTTACTACACACTTGCTTTTATTATTAATTTTATCAGTATTACATGTTAATCCCAATTATTAATAAACGCTAATTTAAAAACTGACTCCAAATGTTCTTGAATTTCTTAAAATCATGCAGCCCTTTTTTAATCGAAACCTTTTATAATATTTGATTTATTTTATTTTATGACATCGAAACAAGAAACAATATGTAATAGATTAAATCATATGTCAAAAGAATTACAAGCTAAGCATTTTTCGATCTTATTTGGTGAATAATTTTAACGCAATTATTTTCTTAAATTTATGCTATTATTAATTAATAAGGTTTTTATTTGTACATAAGTGAATATGATCAAGTTAGAACCCATCCTTGTTGTATATTTTTCCAAGCAAATAAATAAGTTTGAGAGTAAAAGTTAATTGCTGAATACAAAACATTGACCTGAAAACTATGAGTCGTGTTATACTCACTGATCCAAATATTGTTTACCCAAATTGTTTACCCATTTACATCTTAAGCTGGTCTGTTTAAAGATGCGAACCGACCTCACATTACTGGCTACCTCAAGAAGTTTGGCAACCTTGCAGTGCATTCGGCTTTATCTAGGCAGAAATGTTGACATTCCCTTTGTCCTCCCTGGCCCTATCTCGCTCTGCCGTCACTCGCCCTCTCTGTCACTCACTCTATGGACTGACGGTCGGACGGACGGACTGACTGCCTGTTTGACTGTCATGTCGCTTGGCTTAAGCCTTGTTAATGACATGTAAGTTGCGTCTCAATTGCGGATTTGCGAGCTTCCCAAACGAAATGAAATGACATTTTGATTGTCAAGCCAAAGCCGAAAAAGATGAGGAGGCCAGGGAATCACGAAACTTATAAATGCACTTTAATGTACGTGTTTAACTCTATTGGAAGGATGCGGATGCGCTGCCCTTACCTTCTTTTCCTCGCTTGGCCGGGACGTTTGGGCGCTCAAAAGTAAACAAATTACGTATACGTGCACACTCAAGATAATTGAAATTAGCGACTGTGACAGCATGATTACCTTCCCCAACATCTCCAGGGATCCGGATCCGCCCAGGCCACAAATCTCATGGACAAACACATGGAGGCACAGATACGGCGCTCAGATACAGAAACACACGCAGTTATGCCAAGACCCAGGACGCCCACTCACCGAAGTACCAAACCCCTATATTGAGTGGGTTTTTTGGAGAGGCCACGAGTGTGGATGCTTCTGCCTTCCCCGCTCTTCATCCTTTACACTGGGGAAAAAGGAGGTGGTTAAGTGGTCGCTAATGAATACTACTCTTATTGAGATCGAGTTAAATAATCCCATAAGTTCATTTTACAGGTGCTAATAGTAAATATAATAAATATTAGCACCAACAAAAAATTCGTAGGAATATTTATATCTTTGTAAATTTTTATTTGTAACAAAACACAAACAATTGCTTGTCCCGATACTGAAATTGTTTCAAAACTTATAGTAACATTTAATTTATTTACATGTTGATCCAGTATTTCTTGCAGCTAGCGCCTTCTTTCAGTGCATCCTTAGGCCTGAGGTTCCCCAAAAACTTAAAAACCCAACCCAGAACGCACTGAGATTGTGGCTTGGGTTTTTGTACAATTGCTGGATATATGATAATGAGCAGGAAATGAGTTGAGTGTGAAATTTATGAGCAGGAGTGCTGTCCTATGATTCCACAATGACTTATGATTGTAATTAAAAAATTTCCAGCGTTTGTAAATAAAATATTATGCCTTTCAAAGGTGTCGGGTGGAAAGTGTAAATCCATCCCTTTCACACATCATCCATCACGAGCACGCACACTCTAATCCAGTCGGTCCCAAAAATATGCACAGATGGCACTCGAAATGAAAAAGCCACAACTCTCCCATAAAATTGTAATCCCATTAGCATAAACTAAATACGGCAAATGAAATTAAAAGTCAATAAAAGTTTAACTAGCGCGAACAATAAAAATCAATGACTACTACTACATTCCACTGATCGCGATATAAATCAGGGAACAAAAAACAAAAATATTTACAAAATGGCAAACAATTAAATTGCGTTATTGGATATGGCCAGCATAATTGCCACACAAATACCAAGAGTTTGTGTTTCAAATTACCAAATTAAATATTCTATTGTGGTGGTTTGTAATGAAGAAGAATTTGAATAAACTTTCAAAGGGTAATTAAATATGATTAGGATATAATAAATTAGAAAAAAGATTAGATTAAATTGAAAATGTTAACGATAATATTTAAGTATAAATAAACTAAATACCGTTGTATTTAGTAAGCAATAATATTCCGTTTTTTATATTTTATGTAAAGATTTCATTTTATCTAAATGATTTAATAAGTTTTATTTAATTTTATCAGCCAGCAGCTTAAAGCGAGCGACCCAACTCTATTTTCCAAAATTGGAGCACACTTTTTCGCAAATGTTTCCTAAAATTTGCATTTGCTTTAATTTTCATTTAAATTTCAAACTGGAAATGCACGGGATGATAACTGCTTATTAACATTTTGTTGGTTTTATGGCTTTTAATTAATATTTTCAGTAGTTTGCCGACGAAGCGACCACCAGGCGAGACGGCAGCAGACGACAGAGATGGGGATAGCGATAACTCTCCATGCATTCATGCATTTATATTTTGTTATTGTTTTTATTCTTGTTGTTAGCTATTGGCTGAGTGGGCGTGAGTATTTCATTTGAATGGTTTATTTTTGTGGCGCTTTTTTTTGGGAACTGTTTCGTAATCAAGATAATCATAGAGTGGATTCATTAAAATCGAAATATGAGCAGCAACAAAAACGAAAAACACAAAAAAGCGACGCTTTTCAAGCTGCTGGCGGTCCCCTCAGCCCCCACTTTTCAGAAAAATAAAAAAAACTCCAAACTTCGCTTCTGTCAGTGTGTGGCAAATAGTTTTGTAGATTTCTATCGAAAAAATGTTTGTTGTTTTTCGGTTTGGGGTTTTCGGCTTTCGTTTTTTGTTCGCTGTTGTTGTTTTCTGGTAGCAGAAAAATAAACAGCAGGCGACCACCGCCTATGGGCATAATTAATTACATATTTCAATTGTGCGACATTCGGGGATTACGAAACGGTTCGAATTGTCATTTGTTTGTTTTATGCCTGCCCTTTTCATATGTGGATTTCCTCGAGTACCATTGTGTATGGAAAACGAAAAGTTCATCGAATTTATCCGTGGCTAATCCCATAACAAGCCACTTCGATCGATTCGTTAAGTCCCCTCTCTATCTAATCACTTAATGCCCGCCAATAAGCCATTGTTTAAGATCCAGACGGGTCAGTCAATTTAACAACCATCTATCATTAAATAATTTGTTAAATTTTTTACGAAACCAAAAGCGCCATGAAGACCCTCGGGAACCGCTGTTTAGTCTCTTTTCGACGTTCTTTTTCACTTTTAATTAGCTGTGCAGTCGATAAAAATGCGCTAAAAATGAACCGAAACGGCTCCGGCAACAAATAAAACAATGGGAACTGTCGGGGGCAGGGACCGAAGGCAGGGGGGATCACTAAGCCGACCAAAAGATTCGCACGCAGGCGAATTGGGGGACAGGGACTGCAAGGGGTTAAGAAAGAAAAGGCGACGGCAATAGAAAAGAACAGTGATCACTGGAATGTGTAAATAATTCCATAGGTTAAACCCTCAAGAAGAAAATAATTGGAATTACCATCATCTCAATATTAGCATCAGAGTTTGCATTCTACAAGTCTTCATGATGCCAAACATAGAATTATTTTTAGCCTTACGCAATTTTGTTTCCTAATTTGGGTTCTAAGGCATTATTAGAATAAAATATGATATGGTCCTAGTAAATTACTGCAGCCAAAGTTTCCTTTAAGCCAGTGGTCACTGTAGCATGAGTGAGGGACAGATTTTAGCAGTGCCGTTGGCAATGGCAGAGGCGCTGGCGAAATGATCGCGTCTGAATGGTTAGTACGTGATCGGTTCATAAAACTAAAGGCGGCCATAAACTGATAATTTGAGAATTTATAAAAAGAAAAATATACGAAAAGGGGTTGCAGACATTGGGGTCCTATGGGTTTCGGACGATTGATCGACTCGAGTAGCCCCAACGAAGGCAGGAAGCACCGACAATCATTAGTGATCAGAATGATGATGATCTTCATGGAGACCTCTAAGTTTTCTTGGAAGTTTTGATTAGGAAGCCGATCTCAGGAAAGCTTGAAAGCCACCCAAGTAAGCAGTAGAAAATCATAAAAACGAATATATTAATACAGGAGAGATAATCATCTACTTGAAATTGAGTAAGTAAGACTTTTACAGTTACCTTAATTAAATATTAAGGGAAAATACAGTAAATATTATTTAAAAAGTCCTTAATCTTATTTTTTCTAAGTGGACATAGCACATAATAAAAACAGGATAGAAAAAATACCTTCCTACGAAAGTTTAAATCACATTTTTAAGTCCACTGACTTTTAGCGCTTTCTATTGATTTAAATCCTATTGACAAAGAGCTTGAGGCAAAAACTCAATATAAAAAGTAGTAAACCTGAAAAGTTTGTTGACTAATCTCTTTGCTGCCCGAAAGAATGTGTTTCGAATTTCATTGCCGAACTTGATCCGTGATCCCTGTTTATGTTCCAGTTAGGCGAGAGCGAGTTCATGATTAAAATTTAATGCGTTTTCGTTTTAAGGCGTCCCATTGTGCAAACTCTTTCGACACAAGAACCCAACTACAAAATACACACACTACTACTGAGTGGAGCTGCTGCTTCTGGCAGATCGTAAAACGCCATAGTTTCCCCTCCCGGGTTTTATGATCGTCGAGGCTAATTAAAATATTTAGCTGGGGCGTTGCAACGGAACCGCGCTGGCAATGCACACACAAATGAAATTCGTGTTAATTTTTTTACGGCCCCGATTTGCAATTTGCCATAATTAAGCATTAGCTTTTGTGGCGTGTCATAAGTCGGGAGATGGGCAGAGTGCGGGCCAGGGAAGATGGGAGAACGAATCGTTATCTTGCACCCAGCGGCAGGTCAAGAGTGTTGGCGACCCAAGACGACTATTAAAATTGAAAAAATTACCAACGCAACGAGATCGGCGCTCAGATAGGGATACGGATGCACAGATACAGATAGTAGAAACGAACAAATACAAGTGAAGCGTCCCGAATCGCAGCCATGAATGAAATGCGTACTGAATGAAATGGGTCTGGGAATTGTATCCCGGCGATCTCAGCTCGACTCATCGCCATGGCAAATTCGAGCTAAAAGATACAAAAAACAGAGACGAACACTGCTCTTCCTCTCGCCCCATTATTATTATATAGTTTTTGTTTAGCTGTGACATCGCCGGATTCCCGTGTCTTTCATTCGTATTTCAATCGTCGGGGAAGGGAGAAAACCGAATCAGGGCTGTGTCGCAGAGGCGTCGATAAAACCGCAGGGGGTCATAAATTTTTCGAGCTTCTTGCGTTTGTTTGCCTGAGATATCAATTGAAGAAGCCGCCGCCGGGCAGTCCAGCCAAAGTTATCGCCAAAAAAATAAAGAATGCTCCGCAGGGAGATACAAGTTCTGTTTTTGTTCTCTGCTTGGCCGCTGCAACCCTTTCGACTGCATTTCAGGTCTCATTGTTTTTTTTTTTTTTTTTTTTTTTTTTTTTTTTTTGGTTTTTNTTTTTTTTTTTTTTTTTTTTTTTTTTTGTATTATGGTATGTGTCATGTAAGAGTGGAATTATCGGTGAAGGGTATTTCCGAAGGGGGCTTAATGATATGACAACTGCTGCTGAAGAGCTTTGGGGTCTTGTAATAATACATATACAAAATCTATACAATTTTAGGGTGCAATATACACAAGTTGTGCTACCAATTTATTGGTTTATACAAATTGTAGGTTTGCTTAGAAAATGTATTCATAATTAAAATATATCGTTTAAATTATTGCAATATCAATATAATATTATATATAGTCACTTTCTCAGCAAATTTTTAAAATTCAGGAAATACCTTTTTAGACTGGACCTTTAAGGAATCTGTACTACAGATTTTTGGAAAACATGTGCCAGATTTATAGGACATTTCTTCGTGTACCCCTTTGCATTTCTTCGATCTTACTTGCTGCTATCGCATACGATTTAGTGTCGTCTTTGCGCTTATCTGCGGTGGCTTTCTTTCAGCGGACGAGGCCGTCAGATCCACCTCTCAGGCTATCTCCTTCTGCCCCTGTATGCCCCTCTCAGTCGCTCTGGGCAGACGTCTTGGGAGCGTGTGTCATCGCAGTTAAGTGGCGCGGCAAAGAGTTAATCTCGTCGATAATTATAATTTATGGCTCGCTGTGGGTTCACCTTCTTCAAAAATACTCCAACTACATAAGTCTGGATGCAGTCCACTTTTTCATCTCCTCTCTTTTCCTCTTATTTATTTGACTTTGTTTGGGCGCTTCTTTGCCGTCTGTGCTGTGCTTCATCATAATCACAATTTTAATTGGAGTTTCGGCATAAAGGAAAATTCAACGCATTGAGTCGTTGTTTACTGTCTGTTGTACTCTTTTTTCTGCTGCCGTCAAACTGACAATATTTATGATTCAGATTGCTCATTGTAATTGATCATTGTCTGTGGCGATCATAAACTATGAGTTCCGCGGCGAGGTGTGCGTGTGTGCGCCTTTATGGTGCGCCCAATTATGTCAATCACAGTCAGGGGCTACTGTGCTTTTTCGTTGACCACAGTTGCCCCGCCGCTCGCTCACTCACCTAGATAGATACTGGCACTGCCATTATATCAATATCGTAATTTATCAAATTGATAAGGCCCGGGAGACGGAGATAGCGTCTCCGCGATGTCTGGAGGTGGAATGATCAATGGCTGCCTATGATCGCAGCTAGTCCTTAATCTCGGCCGCATTAACTCAATTTGCGTGATAAATAATAAGCGCAGTTCAACGAATGTGCGCCCCGGCACTCCAGCAAATCGTCTGCCCAGCAACAATCATAATTTATCAGTTTTACACACGGCACAGTGGTCGGAAACGGCACTAAAACTAATTTATTGAATCAAAAGAACTAGATAAAAATTAAGTTTAAACTAGAAAATATTCCAGTAATTGATAACAGCTTGACTTTATAAATAAATAAACAGATATGTAAAGTGCAATATTTTTATACCACAGCCACAGATTTGAAGCCTGGACAGAACGAATCTATTTAAAGACCCACTCAGCGGCATATACCTCCCATTTGAGGGTCCCACCTCCGATTCCCAGTTCACAGCCACATCCACCACCAGCACGACCCCAACCTCCGCCTCCTCCCGAGTGCGAACAGGCCCAGAGCACTTAATCATGCGAGTCTTGTTGCAGATTAACTCATTACTTAACACTTTTCCACCGCCGAAGATGAAGCCGAAAGCGACGACGACCACTACGACTGACGGATGTTGATGAGCATAATTGTGTGGCCACAGTGTAAATCGGAAAGGCCAGCTAAACGGGCGAGATGAAGACGACAACACCTACAAATCAGCACAGGCCTCAGTGGGGCTGGATTTGGATTGCCCTACACTCAAAAAAATCGACGCCTTCAAATGCTGAAAATGTACAAAATAAAACTAATTAAGCCTTATTTTATAACAATTTTAAACGGAATTCCTTGGAATATTTCTTACATTTTATATTTATATTTATATTTAATATTTAGATCTGTAACTAGAAGCTAAATCAGGATCTAAAACTTAAATTTGTTTAAAGCATTACAATAATTTAATACATAAAAAAAATTAATTTAGATTACATTAACTGGAAAACACTAGATACTTACTAAGAAAATTCGAAAATTGTATTTTTTTACCTTTATGTTCAAAACTACACTTCTTAAATGTCTGTGAAAAAAGATGTATCAAATTGAACGTTTTATATCTCGGTGCTTTCTTCGATTTATATATTTTTTCCTAGTCATAGGTATTATTGTTATATTAAGTACCAATTTAATTGCCACTTTTCATTGTTATTCTCTGTGTATATGACCAGTGGGGGCGTGCCCATCGACATCGATTTGGACTGCTGCGTGCGTGGAGGAAAATGTTTCAAAATTGATGTTCACCTTCTGCCATGTTTGCCAACCCTCCTTGAAACGGAGTGAAGACCGCTCCTAATGACTCGGAATGTGTTTGTTGTATTTGCAGCATTAACATTCCTTGGGAGCCAAAATAACTTACACACTAAGATTGCGCAAAACAGGCTTAAGTAGAACTCGTCCGACAAAGTAGCTCATCGATGTCACTGGGAAATGTTTTGTGCTGATGGTTTTTCGGGATTGGTCGTCTTGAAGTGCATTTGTGGTAAATTATACTCGTAAAGGCTTTGTGTGGCATATTTGGAATTAAGATAAATGATCTGAGATGAAAATGAACCGAGAGCTGGGATTCATTTGCATAAGGAAGTGCATATCTGCAATGAAGTCATCAATTGAGACGAATTGAAAATGAGGAAGTGTCAAGATGATAAAGTTATAGGGGAAGGAAACAAAGTTCAGCTGATAATTGCTTTCTATACTTTTACACTTTAAATGAGAAATAAAAATGAAAGAAAATATTGCCACTAAACATTTAATTTTATTCTAGAAAAGTGAGCTAAGCTAAAAAAATGTTTAATAAATTTAATTGAGTCAGAAAAATTCAGACATCACAAGAATTTGTATTCAGTTTCCATAGTTATTTGAACATATCCCAAAGTTTTTATTATTAAAAACTAGATGTAATTATTTATTGCACCTCAATTGTTCAACAAATTTATTCGTGGTAAACGAAACTCGGAATACTTTCCGTTTATTATTTATTAAATTCATAATTCATGTGAGTTTCTATTTCAACAGAAGGATTTATGTGATTTCTGGGCTTGCATACTTGAGGAAAACTCTCACGAACACATCGAGCCATATAAAATGCGGCTGACAGACGTCAGAATCGAGGGAAATGCGTAGATAACTACTGAGAAATCAAAGCGAACCACTCCCAAAATCCCCCGTTCCTCCCCGGGAGTATTTCAATTCATTTCATTTGTTTTTCTGATTTTCCCGACATCGCCTGCATGTTGTGCAGACTGTCCAGAGCCATAACCAATTATTTACCAACACTCTCATGTCCCGGCACATCCTGAACAATCGGAAATGCAGTCAAGAATGCGAGTGCAACCCTCTGCCACAGTTTCCATGGCCATTACCCGTAATTACAGACATTTTTGCCAACAATTGTGCCACAAATTTAATGGCTTCTCTACCTGGATTGCATATGCAAAAGGCGAAATTTATGGCTGCCACCTTTGTGAAATCTCTTTCCGATTATGTGGTTTTGTCCGACTCTGTGATCATTCAAGCAAATGATTCCGATCTGTACCACCCTCCCCGACCGACAATAATCCCCCCAGATCCGCTGCGGCCATATCGCTTAGATAGGCAAACGAAAAGATTGAAGAACTTTGCCAGAGAGCTCTGCTGCGTTTGTAATCCTTTAATGGCCAACTATAAATGCACAAGCTTAGGAGCCAACTGATAAATTTCCGCTCATTATTTCCCCTCTACGCCTAATCCATTGTGTTAGCCGATGACTAAGAGCTCGCATTTGTTGTGGCAGCTAAATGAGGAACGAAAATAAAATGATGCTTTATAGGTAGAGGCCTGTGTGGATGTCTTCATCCAGCCTTCAGAAGAGTGAGATCAAAAGTTGTTAAGAAATTAATACTTATTGATTCGTGTACAATATATAAGCCCACTATTCAGTTTGGAGCCCACTATTCAGTTTGGATCTGCATGAATTCATATATACATACGTGCTAAATTTTTAGATACTAATAAATTCGAATCGAATCTTTCGTAATATAGGGCCTGGATCAAGAGACCAATTTGAAGTATTTTATCTCAATAAAATGAAACTATGGTCTGACTTGGCTTTGTTTAGCCCACTTCCCATGTCAAAGTTAGTTTTTCTTTAACAAAACATCATCGCATCGCCAAGAAACACTGAAGAGTATCTTTTCTTGTTGACTTGCTAATGAAAGCAAATGCATATGATTAATTACAAGGGAGTCTCTCCCTGTGACAGCAACAACAAATGAACATTTTTATGTTGCCTCAACTCAACCCCTCGACTTCGAGGCCCCGCAAGCCCCTTTTAAAAATAACATCAAAGCAAACAAAGGCCAGGGAAAATATGAACTGCAAACTGCAGGCGCAGGCGATTTTGGGGATGCACAAGAGCTCAGAGGGAAACTCGGGAAGTGAAGAGAGTGAAAAAACCGAAATCCCAGATGAAAATCTTGGCGACAGTTGAAAAGTTGAATTGTTGTTGTCTAAGATGTTGTTGGTGTTATTATTGCCTTTGGGGAGATCCTCATTGGCATGGCCCAACTGGCCTCAGCCTCCTCTCGGCATCTTCGTATCCATCTGACGACTGTCTGGCTGACAGGCGACTCCACGCTTGACGTTTGACAGTCGACACTGTCCAGGAAACCTCAGGGGGAAGAGTCAAGGTGCAGCGATTTCCTCTGGCGATGGGAGCGTGATAAGTTCATTAATTTAGGGAAATGCAAAACTACTTAAATGAAAATAAAAAATATCTTATTTGAAGTAATGTTTGCTATCAATCCATATTTTGTAATTTAATACAAGTTGTTGGTTGACTTTAAATATATTTTTTTAGCATATTTTATCTATTTAGCTCTTTAATTCTTAACAATAAACTTGAAAAAAAGGCAATCGAATTTTCGGAGTGCCAATTAATAAGCTGTCGCACACATCCTTACGATATGTCAATCAATTTCTAGCGTGAGTCACGCTCCCATTGCCACCGACTCGCAGGCGACACTTTTGCTTCCTTCTCAACATTTAACATTTTTTTCCTGTGTTTTTTTGTCAGCGGCTGCCAAATTCCGATGGCGAGATGTCGGGAGATGGCGATGGTGAGATGGCAGCATGCAAATTGCGAATTGCAAGGGGGCCAACGCACAAATCGAGTTGTCGTAAAATTAGCACTTAATGCTTTAATTAATTACTGAGACGTGCGAGCCGAAGTTCGTTGCGGCCGGTTGTTGTTGCTGGTTGGAGTTGTTGCCTTATCCCGATTGTTGGCTGTTGGTCGTGGTGTGCGGGGCATTTAATGCATTTCGCATTTATTTATGGCCATTGGATGCGCGTAACTCAGCGACACCCATCCCGCCTGCTGTCTCATGTTCGGCCACGTCAAGTGTCAGGCCATTTCGCCGGAAAGCCAAGGAATACAAAATGCAAAAATGCTCGCCTGCCCGCAGATATTCATTGGGCATCTCTCGCAAATATTTCACACTTTCACAAAAGGGCAAAGTCGCACTCAGCTTGTCTCGGTTTGGTGGAGTTGTCTTTATGAATGGACTCAAGTTGGCCAGGGACAGGGATTGTTGTTTTCTTGGGATCACAGGGTACACAGAAAATATTGCGGTTGCAGTCTTTATATTGGGGTGAGTGAGTGTGTTCACATCGTCTTATCTGGTGACTTGAACAAGATGCAATTTGGTTAACTGAAAAAGTCTTGCTTTGACCTAAAAAGCATTCCGTTGAAAAGTCAATTACACCATAAGTAAAAGAGAAAACAGAAAATTCCTTACCTATATGAAGTATTTGGGTTAAAATGTAAAGTGTGATGTAAAGCATTCCTTTTAATATTTTCCATCATCTTTATACAAATGAGAATAAATCTTAAACTTAGTTGTATAAAATTTAATTGTTATTAAAGATTATAATGGAGTTTTTGTTGGATAATTTGAATTTTAAAACATTTTGATTTGGATAAGTGTTTACGAAAGAATCAACCATTGATGTAAAAATCGCATCTCATCTCATCTATCAGCGCAATTGTCACATGATTAAAGCCAATGAGAGATATATGAATACCTTTTCAGGCGCGGGGCACGCCCTTTTAGCCGTGAATTAATGAATGACCACATGACCGAATGATGGATGAATTGATAAAGGCAAATGGCGAAATTGTGTATTTGGTGCGGCTATTGTGCGGTCCACTCATCTGCGATATGGAAAGCAGGTTCCGTCTTATCTCGGCCTTGTCTTGACCCCAAGTTATTGTCAACATTGTTGATGGCCGGTATTGTTATTGTCGGTTGTGCGGATGCCAAGGCATGTGATTCATTCATTTGCCACAGTAATGCCACCGAAATACAATTTATCTGGCTTGCGCTGGCCTGGGTTCTCGGCCAGACAGAAGATACAGATACAAAACCGCATCCGCACCCACCGAAATCCTTTTCGGCCACTTGACTCATTAGGCCCGTATTGATACCGGGCCCACTGCATCATCATCATCATCGTCGCCATCCCCATCCTCATTGTGGCCGAGTATCATCCTCATTGGCATCCGTTGGATCTTCTGGTGTTTGCATGATTTGCATTAATTTGGCAAATGTTGTCGATACCGGACGCCGACGATAAGCGCTGACATGACCAGATCCATTTGGTCATTAATTAGCCCACCAGCTTTCCTCCGGCTTTCCCTCAACCTCTGCTCCCTTCTGCCCACATGAAGGCCATGACAGTGCATAATAAATTACCAATTCATTTCAGATTTCGCACGTTCTTCGGCTGCTGCTTTGGTTATACATTTGATTTGCTTTCTCCGACAAAAAAAAAATGGCAGAGAAATCCGTAAAGGGTTTGACGTTCAACAAGTAAAAGGCATTTCTGGCAATGTTTTATTAAAAATTCATCAATTAAAACCTATTTAGGTTGAGGTTGTGAGGTTGTGGGTCTGGATGTAGATTTTTCAGATTCATTTTTTATTATCTCTTATTGCCAACTTTTTTTTTTAAAGAAAAAAAATGCTTTTAATTAGTCGTAATACCCTTATTACACGCAAACTATTAAAAGCTTTTAATGGTGGAGGAAAAATTTATTTTTAATCTTATAAGTGCTTTATAAATATTATTAAAATAAAGTATACACAATATATTTTCCCATTTTCCCAGAGACAAACTAACAGCACTAATTTCAGAATTCATTAGTATTAATACAAGTTACTCAATTAAGAACGGTGGGGCGCAAATGTACGTAAAAAACATGTTTCCCACCCACAAAAAACGAACTTCCTTTCCCTCGGAAATGAATATAAACGATCTGTACAATGCAATAAACGCTGCCCAATCGAATAAAACAAATTGTGATTCATTAGAATACCAAAGAGAAGCGCATCCCCTGCAATCGCTGACTATTTATGTCAAGTTAATCGGGGCACAGAAAATAAAACGAAACCAGAAGAAATGAAATTTTTGCTAATTAAAGTTAATATTGACAAATGATGGGGCGTTGGCGAATGGACAATGCCAAGATGTCATGTGGACCCCACCATTTCGCCCTCGTTCCCAACTCCCAGTCCCTTTCTCCAGCCTCCGATGCGCCAAGTGGTGACAGATCTATGGGTTTGGATACTGGGAAGTGATGGAGATTGTGCACTGCACAAAAAAGTAAAAATTATGAACTTCCCGATGCGAATAAATAAATTAATGAACAGAATGTTTTAACAAACATTTTTTAATTTTTATTAAATTTATAAAATCTGAAAGTAAATTTGAATGGACAACATCTTTTTGTTATTATATTTTACGTTTAATTTAGGATTCTAGATAGTTTGCCACAATCTGAAATAATATATAATACACAATTGGCTTTTATTTGTGTAAGAAAAGTGAGTTAGGCCATTAATTAATAGTACAATTTACTAAAATTTAATATTTTAAAATACATTTCCCAAATTTTTTAAATGAAACTTCATGAGATGCGAACGAAAAGTTTTTGTGTTTTATTTTTTTGTATTTTTTTTTGGTTTTGGGCCTCAAGGGCTTATGTATACTAGAGACTAAGTTGTAAAACTAGATATATCCAAGAATTTCTTTAGTATATAATTGTGCCCTATTTCAGTATCTTTGAGTGCCTTTTTTCACAGTGTATGTGGGTCTGGGAGGCGAGCTCGTGTCGATGTTGCCGCCTCCGCTGTCGCCGGCGAATGTTGAACGTCGAATCATGTCGATGTCGCTCGCGTTCAGATGCGAACGTAAATGATGCATGTTTAATTGCCGGCGCATAAATTAAATTTTTGGACACTGTGTGCGAGTGGGTGCGCCCAGTCCCAGTCCCACATTCGCATTGTTCATGGTGTTTTTAGGGGGGCCTCTCCATGCAGATATGCCTAATCAGTTTCTTCGGCTCGATCTGTATAAGCAGACAGATCAAGGCTTTGGCGGCAACTTCATAAAATGGAACATTTCGTACGCAAAACTTTGATTGCGAGCTCATTAAATCTCTAAGCAGAACAATGAGAGATATAAATTATTTATATGAAGTTATTTGAACAAAGAACAGTTTCCTTAGCTTACATAAATATCCACAGAATGCTTTTAATTAAATTGATGTTTTTGAAGAAAGTCTCACAACAATCATTTACTTTTTATTTACTTTACGTAACACACGAGATACTAAACGAAAAAGTGCATCTTAAAAGCTTTCCAAACCAACATTAAATTTCATCTGCGCGTTAGTGATCGATTACGCAACGAAATGCAACTCAAAGTCGTCATTAAACTTTTCAACATTTAGCCATAAATTTCAAATATTCGTGCCGATGTTGAGCAGAGAAAAACACAAGAGGATCGAAATGCAGCGCAGAAATGCAACGCAATTGACACTCGAATGCATTTTTAATTGTTGTTTTATTATTTTGCCAAATTAGCACGTCGTTGAGTGCAGGAATAACCAGGGGAGAGGAGCGCACAAGATTAAATGAGAGGAGCACTTCAAAGGCCCTTTTGGGGCTGAACCGTGCTAATGTGCCGCTATAGGGCGATCGGTCTGGCTAGATATCTGGCATAAATCATAAAATAAATGCCAGAAAAAAGCAAAGACCATTTTCACTCTGGGCAAATGCAAATAGAAACGAGACAGAGCCGGGAGAAGTTTTCCGTAAATGTGAAAGAAAACATTTTTGGGAAGCGCCAAGCTGCCAAGTGGGTGGCAACTGAATTAATTTCGGTTTTTTTCCCCCCCATCTTCTTCTCCGGGCGCTGCTTTCATCAATTTTATTATTTTTCTTCTTTTGGGTTTTATGTTTGCGTGTCGAGCTGAGAGAGACGCAAAATAAATAAAAACTTTAAGTACTTTTTCGAAATTTGTTGTTGTGTAATCTTAAGTAGTGCGGCGTGCACACTCATAAACATTCACACTGATTCACCAAAGCACTCGCACGAACACTCACACTCGCTCTCCCACCCATTCGGAGTCCCAACAGTCAGTCGCGTTTGTATGTTGACATATTAATGCAATTAGTTTTTGGGTCGGGCGTGCGCTAATTTTATAGTTCTCCCCTCATATTTATTAAAACTCATATGCACTTCAAGGGGGAGTAGGTGGAAAGTTGCAGCTGTTTTTGGCAGTAACGATCTTGAACATTTCATTTAATTTAATCGATGTACTACAATCCTCATTTTTAGGGAACTCCCTTAAAGGAACTAGTCTGGCGTACAACATAAATTTTTTTATTAAATTATAAACGATAAAGTTTCAATATTTCCCGGCCATAACATATTCTTCACGTTGGTCGGGGGATCACCCACTGGAAAAATCAACCTTTGGCCATTGTTGCCACGCAAACACAATTTACACAACTCTCGAAGGCAATTATCCTGCGCAGTTTGTTATTCCCTGATTATGAACCCCCGACAGCGGCGGCCGTGCTAAACCAAATTACATGGATCGCAACAAAAGAACGGACCCAATTCGGTGCCATAATTTATGGGATGTACGCTCTAAAATAAGAAAAAAAAACTGGGCATAGAGAAATGGGACACTATGCCAACCCATTTCCGCAATGCTGCGCAGAAGGCTAATCAACATGAAACAACCCCCGGAAAAAGATGCTAAAAAACTGAAAGAACCACCCGTGGCTATTTCGGAACTCGGCATCCCGAGCTGTAATCCCAGCTGTAATTTTGACGCTGATCCCGCAACTCTTAAATCATGTTTCTATTTATGTTGTCGCAAGAGATTTGCGTGTTTCTCCTCGCTTCCCCATATATACATTTTTCTCTAATGAAATTCCCTCCAAGAAACTCCAATAGTTTCGAGCCGAGCTTGGAGAGGTGTTGGTAAGCCGGCTTAAGGATAATACCAAGCGTTACTTTTGGCACCCTCTGCCGGAACTGGTTCTCAAGGGCGGTTTTGTTTTTTGTTCTTTTTAATGGAAGCCACCCCATTTTCTTCCCGATCGATCATCCATTTTAATTAGCAACAGCGTGTCGATAGCATTCACAAACTATCAATTTCACTCACCCTTCCCCGTACCGTCTTCGGCTATTTACATAAGTTCGGATCACACGTGACGAATCCTGAAGTGCCTTTCCCAGTCCTGGTCTCGAAAAGGGGGCGTGTCCCTGGTTGAGAGGACACTTCGATATGGTTTTGTCACTGCCACTGATGGACACACTCTCCGCTTTCCAATCACTCGAGAGTCGAGATCCTGCGACAGCTGCACGAGTAGGTGGCCTGCAATTGATAAATGTGAAAAGTGCTACATATGGTTAACCCAGAACGTGAGAGTTCCTTTGGGAATTTATATCCACTTAATGGATTATTGGTGCTTGATGATTAAGTAACTGTGGGAAAGAGCAATAATCTAGAGTGTATGCATATCACTCTAGAAATTTTTATAATTTAAGCTATTGAAATAGGAATAGGTTAATCTTCTTATTTATATATTCATTTTTAAGTTTGGATAAAGTTGAAACTGTTATATGTATATATTATTATTTCCCATTTACTTGAAATTTAAAACAAATTTGTTGACATTAACTTTGGCTTATATCTCTATTGAAACGAGCTACTCGTGCTCCTTAAAAGTACTTCTCCGTAATGTTACTAATTTTATATAAAATGGCTTACATACCTATCCCCTTTACCTATCTTAGAATTCATCTTGAATTCTCCATAAAGCCTATTTCAATCATCGGCTCCATTGATGATGATTCATCGCTCGCCGCTGGATGCACTCGAAAAAACTCGAAAAGGCACTCCACAGGATTAACCACTTCCATGACATCACGTCGCGTTGTTCCCGATGATGAGTTTCAACTTTGAGCTGGGTTCGGCTTGAAGATCGATTCTGAATAATTATTGATCATATTGTTATCCACTCTAAAGACTTTTCAATTAATGTGTGCGAGGTTCTTTTTGTCTGGCCTTTTTTGTAACTTTTTGTGGCTGACCAAATGCCGTTTTGTTTATCATGGTCTTGGCCTGGCGTGGGGTGCCCTGCAGTTTGGTTTGCCGTTGCCGCCGCTGCTGCTGCTGCTGCTGTCTCTGTTATTGCATTTTGTAAAGTAAACATTAAACATGCCAAGTGCTGCTGTCGCCCGTTTGCCACCCACAAATTACACACATATATGGATACGACGGGGAAGGGAGGGAGCGCCACACACAGCTGCACATTATGCAAATATTTACTTTGCGTTGATGAGGCTGATGAACAGGACACCGATGACGACGGTCCATTGATGAAGCCACTCGTCGTCGTGGCCCGTTGGCAAAAAAATAAAAGGCCGAAGCGAAAGGAAATAAAGCCAGGGCGAGATCGAGATGGGTGGTGAATTGAATGGCAAAAAGTGCTGCACAAATAATGTCATACGGCTGCCTCATTTGCTTTAACCCACCAACTGCCACCCACTCCTTAGCCGCGTTGCCAGCCGCTACCCCATAAGGACAACCCCTTGGCAACCTGCTGCTTCAGCTGAGAAGTTCCTGCTATATGCGTTTTATCCTTTGGCGAATTACCCATTTATAAGGGGGAATATTAGCTAGATACCTCTTAAATGCAAGAGTTGTTTTGAAGATCGTTTTGTATTTGACTTTTAACTATCTAATAAAACCTGAATGACAATAAGAAATATATATTAAAATTCAAAAGAAATAGTAAAGTATTTTATAATTTACTTAGCATTAAAATTCTACAACATTTTCACAAAACACCATAAAAATAACATTCAATTAATTTATTTAATATATTTTTAAAGGGTACTTCCAGGGTCCATGTCCTGTGATTTTCCACTTGTTTGCCCTGAGAGCTGAGGCTGAGTTTCTCAAACTGCTGTTAGCATAAATTTCAAAATTAAAATCGCAACGAGGCGACATATGTAGGCAGGCGCACAGGGGCGTGGTTGAAGGGGTGGTGGTGGTCCTGCCGTTTCGAGAGGGGATGTCACTGGCAGGGGGTTACAGTGGGAGGAGTTGCAGTGCTGTGCGTTCACTTTCGAAAAGTAATTATTTCAAGCAAAGGCAAGGCGCCAGGGGTTTTGTTTAGCGCTTCTTTTCTACTCGGTTTTTTGTTTTCCATTTCTATTTTGCAGCTGTCACTTCGGTTTGTCATTTTGCTGGAATTAGCTTAGTTTCCCTCTCTCTGGGCTTCAATTTTTCACATTTCTCACCTTCTCCAGTTGGCTTGTTTACATGGACAATAATTATAAAATTTACGTTTCATTGTAATTGTTGAAATAAATCAATGTCAATGCAATCCATCTCGCTCCAACCCTCTCCCTCGCGGAGTTCTCCCCAGGATAACCCTAAGGGGGTGGCTCCTGCCTGCGTTTTTGTTTCGATTTAATTGCTTGTTAAAGTTGAATTGTGCTGCGATTGCACGTTGCACTTTGAATGCTGCACATTGCCGAGACTTAATGATGCAGGAATTTGCTGACTTGGCCGGAACAAAGCAGTGGAGTGGAAAGAGGGGTGGCAGCTTCCTTCTTTTCCCGTTTGAGTGGGACGAAATCAACTTTGACTTTGGACCGAGTTCTTCGCAGACAATTTGCTGGCGGCATATGAGGACAACAAATTACAGAAATCATTCGAAGAAAAATCTGCATTCATATAATGTGCTTTTCCTTCATTTCTTTTTTTGGCGAAAACATTTTTGCATTCCACTTGGACAAAAGCAGCCCAAATGGGGCTTCATTAAATGTTGGACTCGAGCCGAGAGCAAGTCCAAATTGCACTCCGAAAAATGATGATATCCGCCTCTTCCCGTCTATTTTTATATAGTATGTGCGGTTTTGCACCCGATTCCAACTCCAACCGATTGTAAAATGTTTGCCATCGTTTGGCCAGGCCAAAAAAAGGGGACGGGACAGACATTTGAAGTATTAAATAATTTGGCGCCATTGTGTTCACACCACAACCAACAAGCCAACAGTGGAAATCCTGCCATGTTTGAGTGCATTCATGGGTTTGTGTGTTTTCAAATTATTTCTTCATTTTCTGCACAAATATGCACAAATAAAAAACAAGCAGTGCTGAGAGGAGGAGAAAAAGGCGGAGCAGAAAGCGGAAAATGGCACAAGGCATTGTCGGTTTGGCTTCCGTGCGATCCTTAGATATAGATTTTCTATATCATTGGTAGGGTAGTTAGGTGAGAGGTAAGAGGGAATGGTCTATGAAAAACGTTTTCGAATATTTAAAATAAACTTATTAAACTTACCAAAAACTTAAATTTAAATTTAAATATGTGGCAAAACAATGTAAGATTTCTAAATTAATGTATTTATTTTATTAAGTTTACAATGCATACATAAATTTCCCTATTACCACGGAGGCCTTGAATAAGCTGGATATTATAGGACCTTTTTTGCTTGAGAATATTTAAGATAATTTTTCTTAGCTTTCACTTAAAAATTTGAATCTTTAAGATCGAAAATTTTAAAAGGTTTTAGTACTGACTCTCAAACTAAAGAATATTGGCGCTTCGTCTATTTACTTACTTGCGGTTGTTTTTCTTTAGTTCTTCAGTGTTTTCCGTTGTCATTATGTAGTTGTCTGCATTATTTGCCGTTTGATTCTTACAATTTCTGAACCATGTCTGGGATGTTTGCATGCGATGACAAAAGGATGAGGATAGTAATGATGCTGTTGCCAAGCTCCTTTGGCATGTTTTTATTTCTAGCTTGCATTCAGTTCAGTTCGGTTCAGATCCCATCCCATTTGGGCCCTTGTCGTCTAGAATAAACAACGTAATTGCGAGTTTGTGTGGGCGACACAACAGCAACATCAACAGCAACATCCACATCAACATCAACTAGAACACCAGCAACACGACAAACTGCAACTGCTGGCAGCGCCACAGGAAGATGAAAAATACATCTAAGCTGGCGACAAATAATCCCAAATGGGAAATGGAAATTCTCTTAGCCAGCGATGCTGGAGACACCAAAGATGCCCATTTAACCAGGCGGTCCATCCTCTGCATCTATCATAAATGTCAGCTGCTTTACGATCGGTTGCCCTTTGACTGTTGCTGGTGAGGCGCTTCAAAAGAAGGCCGGAAAGGCCTGATGCATGCAACTTATACAAACACACTGGGAACCACAGCGCACAGGCGACTGTGGCACACACAACACGCATACAACAATAAAATTTATAGCATGCCGTGTATTAACGGCACGCGGCTCATTCCCGGAACACATGTTGCATCTCCTCCAAGCAGCCATCGAATGTTTGCAGGGGGGACCCAAAAAAGGGGGAACTCATAGGCACAGTGGGCCAAAAACACTGCAAGGATTGCAGGTCTTAATTACTAGATATCTATTTTGAAAACGTACACAAAATCAAGGAGGTGTATCAGTCTAGTCCTTCACCAGCTACCTCTTTTATACAAATTTATTTATATTTTTATCTGAACCCCTTGTACGACACTTTTTACTCTGCGAAAATTTTTTAACTATACAATTTAATTAAGTCCCTGATGATCTCTGAACACTGTAGCCAGGCCTTTGTATGACATGTAGCCAGCTTTGTTTACTTCATAATTTGTTTTTGCGTTGTTGTTTTCATCTTTTCAGTTTCGACCGCAGAAAAACCTTTCATTTTTTCCAGCTTATTTTTTGTCTTTTAGTTGGCACCGCTCGTTTTACGAGCCTATCTGCCAGATTGCTGTTTGCTCTCCGCCGCCGTTTGGGTCACATTTTATTTTTGCTATTCTTCTTCCGCCGGCATCGCCTGTCATTTCCACCAAAATGGGAAAAAATAAACATTGTTTTTTTCTGCCTTGGTTGGGCAATTAAACTGCAGTTTGGTTGTTAAACATTTATGCCATGCTCTCGCCTCTCGACTCTTTGACTTGTCTTGACTTTCGGGCTGAGTGATTTGTTTTATGTAGTCGTGTGTAAGTGGGCGGACTGCGGTGCTGGGGCGTGGCCAGAGTGAAAAGAAATAAATTTGTTGTACGGCGACCAGTGATCAAGTTGTCAGCATTTTACCCTCCATTATCCGCCACTCGAAAAGTTGAAAATAGCATGTACAAATTCCATTAGAATTGTTTGCAAATTTCATTTGAAGCCAGGCGGCTTCTGTTCTCCGCCGAGTGTGTGTGGGGTGGAAAACTAAGGGAAAAGGTAATAGACAGCTGGCCACCATAACGGACATCCGGCTAATGCGATCCTATTCCATTTCTGGTTCCGGAATACGCTTGCGCACCATTTTCGCAAACTCTCGCACTCGAGTGCGTCGCAGTGCGAAGTGCTCAAAAATTTTCCCAAAATGAACTGTGAAAACTCGGTGAGTTGTTGCATGTCCACTGCCCCTATTTCACATGGGTCAGCGGCTGGTCCCCTTCCCGGGGATTACACGAAATAATGGCGCATAAATCCGGCAACGGGAATGGCAGTGGCAAATACAATTCAATGGCCACTGATTGCCTGGTTTCCACAGTTTTGGCCGGCAAAGGGTCCGCCGAGAGTCCTTGCGAAAAGTGGCGGAGGGGGTGGAATCGACCGGGGTGGAGTGGCCAGGGGATGACAATGGGAATGGTGCTATAGGTGATCATGGATGCGTAATTGTTTATTGGTTTTGCGTTAAGGATTTGTTGTGTGAGGAAAACTGAGATTGTTTTTCACAATATGGGTCGGGAGAGATTACTTTTTCTTTTTCAAAAGGGATGGGGAATATGCTTTAAAAAGTTTTACAGAATATATGGGTCGATTCAGTAGGAAAGAAAATAACACAAAGTTTGCTGATAAGATATATTTGAACAGAATAAGTATTAGGTTACCTTAAATTTATTTAAATAATTCACGAAACGCCTTCTATATTTGATTATTTAAGAACATTATCCATTAAAATTTGAATGCAATAAATTAGGAAAATACCAACAATCCCTTCGAAGCCTAGCCTAACTAACTTGAACTTTATACATTTTCATAAAATCCTTTAACATAAATCAGAGGCCGGCATAAGTTTCCCGACTGAGTGCCACTGCAGCAGGCTAATTTGTGATTTTAATTTGGTTTATTGCCGCATAGACAGTGCAGAGATGCTAAGAAAAAACAGGAGTAGGAAGAGCGAAAAGCCTTCGAAATAATGGGGGACGAGTGGTAGCCGCAGACAGGCGAAAGGCTTTGGCTTTGGCAGATATTTTTTTCCTTTTTTTTTTGCGCTTGCCAGAAGAGTGCGGCAGCTGCTTTGAAGAGGCGCACTCTAACCCCCTAACCCCGAGTCTTTCCGAATCTCTCCCCTGTCAAGCAAGCGAATATTTTAGAAATTCAAGAGGTTGCCTCATGTTGCAAAATGTCGCACTCTCGCAGTTGCCAAGGTCGCGTGCGGCACGTGATGGGAAAAAGGAGCGCACACGTCGATCGGATCACAACATAATCCGGCCCTGAACCTGGGTTATCACTTTGGTAAATACGAGTATCTCCGGCTCCCTCTCGGGATCGAATATCAATCAATTGGCTGCCAGTGACATTCGAGACTGTGACTGTGTGTCACAGCTCTAATCACCCAAAAGATGCTCAACACATTTTGCAAATTGCTTTCAGTTCTCAAATTGTGGGAATCGAACAGGGCTCGGCATTCATTCGGGGGTTACTTGAAGTGCGGGCCCTAAAATCGAATGTGGAAAAAGTACAATTACAATCTTTATTTCTCTTTGTTCTACACCCAGACTTGTGAAGGTTATCAGCAGGAACGTCGCTCTCGTTGCGATAAGAACTGCAGCTCAAAAAATAGAATATAATAAAAATTAAGCCACACATTCTTTTGAAATGTTTAGCGGCTCATGTTTCAACTTGAGCCAGAAATCTAGCATCAAATTCCCATTGATTAACTATTAAACTATTAAGTAAAAAAAGTTGTAAACGTTGATAAATGTTTGGAACTAAAATATTCATAGAAAAAGTGAGTCTTATACTTTATATAATTTAATACTGTATCGGGAATGTTTAAGTACCATGCTTTGTATTCATAGCCGCATACTATTTAAATATATAATGCATACATAAATTACTTTCGCATATATTGGCTGCGAATTAAAAATGAGCTATAATTAAATTTATTAAGCTTCAGAGCGTCGAGTCGTCAACAGCGTTTGCAATATTGTTCTGAATGTGGCATAAAAATGATTAAAAAATATTTACTTATTTTGGAACTTTTAATGATCTTCCACGGAACTACCTGTTCGATAGAAGATAAAGCTGGTCAGAATGTAATCGAGGCAAGCGATGACTACTATGAATTAAATAAAGTCAATGAACTAGAATTGGAAAAACTGTTAAGACGCCTTGAAGCACTTTTAAAAGAATTGGACGATGCGGCAATTGTGGATAATTTTGGTGAGTTCCAACCAGAGATACAAATAGTACAGACTCAAAAGTACTGAGAAAAGTCTTGGAAAGCGTGGCCCATATAAGGGATAATACTCGAAAAACAACTGAGAAATTTACAGCAACTTTTAAAAAATATTTTAATAGTATTGAATAAAAACAAAAAAAGCATGAAAAGTATTTCATTTATCATTGATTATTACAAAAAATGTTGGTTCTTAAATACTGTTTTTATATATGTACATTTTATACATTCGTATATGATCGGACTTTCGTAATCTAAATTTCAATATATTATTTTTCGCCCTGCGCACTACGAGAAATGCGAATGTAATTATTTCTATATATTCATAATCTCAATACCAATACTTTGGTATATATTCGATGCGAATTAAAACTGAGCCATGATTAATTCCATTTCAGTATAGAGTACCGAGTCGTCAACAACGTTTACTGAACTGCTGGGAATAAAAATGTTAAAAAAATATATACTTATCTTGGAAATTCTGGTGATTTCACTCGGAAGTTTCTGTTTGTGTAAAGAAATAAATGACGATAATGTAATTAAGACCATACAGAACTACAATAAACAAATCAAAGCCAAGGAGCTGGAATTGCAAGTACTCCATTCAAGACTCGAAGCCTTTTTAAAAGAGCTGAGCGAAAACATAGTGAGAACTGATGTGGATAATTTGACTGAAGTCAAAAAGGAGGTTGCTCGCCTAAGAGTCAGTCTCGGACATAAAGAGCAAAGTCTTCGGACCTGTGAAATGAACCTTGGACGTGATAGGGAGGATGAATCAAAGCAAAAAAGCGCTCGAGAAAATATCTCGTCATTTTGGAGCCAAATAATTGAAATGAAGAAACAAGATGGACACAACTCCTCCAATTGGGAAATAGTTAAACAAATACCTCAGCAATTAACAAAATTTTTCGCTGAAAATTAAAAATGTTTAAATAAAAATATCTAACGACTTTTATATATGTTCCTTTAACAAATAAGTTTTTTATTTTTTAAAACATTGGCAACTACCAAAAATGTTGTATCAAATAATTGCAATGTATGTGTATATAGTACATATATGATGCTTTATTCACTCTTGGATAAAACTTGGACTCTGTATATTTTTAGGGACTATTAAAATATATAACTGTTATTCTTTTATAAGTAATTTGTTTCGAAAGATACTTTATGAGGGAAATCTGAATTAAAATTTGTAGAGCTACATGTTTAACCCTAGTCGGGGAACCATTAGTCGATTAGACGAACACCGTTTCATGTTTTTGCTGATGTGAAGTTTTTGTTAAGTTTTTATTATTAAAAAAAACATATAAATTTAAAAAACTGGTTGGTGTTTTTGAATTATACTTTTCAGTAAACTTTGAAGAAAAAAGTTGTTGGTGTTAAAGTTATAGAAGTGCAAAGTCTGTGTTCGTCCATCCGACGTAGTTTTACCCACAAGTGGGTGAAAATTAACGATACCCTTCTAGGGTTATATAAAACTAGCAAAGTGTTTATTATTTCATTGTTTTTATTATTTTCAGTTCGTTTTCATAATTTTTTTTTGGTTTGGTTTTTTTGCCATTGGCATTGCAAATCGTTAAGACTAAAGCTACAGCCAGCCAGTGACTAGTACTCGATGGAGTAGTCGAAGGTGCCGAAGTGTTCGTACTTCTTCTCAAAGTACTTGGCGAAGGTGTCCACGTAGTAGACCTTGACGTCCTTGAAGTAGCCGTTGGGCACGAAGAAGGTGTACTCATCGATCTCGCGGTCGAAGGGATAGCCGAAGGGCTTGGTGTCCACGAACCGGGTGCCGGAGCCAACTCCCGAGGAGTAAGTGTAGTCGAAGTTGGAGAACTGCTCGTATTCCTCGGCATAGGGCGAGACGAAGAAGTAGAACTGCATGGGGAAGCCGTGCTCCCAGCCCTTGGGCAGGACCAGGCGGTCGGGGAAGGCGTTGTGGGGCTCGCTGATGTCCAGAGGGAAGTCGTACTTGCCCTCGCTGGCCAGCATCACGTACTTGTACAGTTCGGAGTAGGTGATCCTGTCCTCGGCGGTCCAGGTGAATTCCTTGGAGCTGCGCTTGATGGTGTTGCTTCCGGCAACGAAGGGGAAGATGAAGCTGTCGATCTGTACGAAGTTCTTGCGGTTGTATTCCAGAGGGATGACGCGGCCGAACTCGTCGAACTTGGGACCCAGGAAGACGCGGACGACGCCCTTCTGGGCGGTCTTGGACTCAATGGTGAAGTCGAATTCGAAGGGCTTGTGGTTAAGACGAGCCTGACGGGCCAACAGAGCCTTGTCCCAGACGAACTGTCCGTCGACGAAGGTCATCTTATCGTTCAGCAGATTGGTCACATCGAAGTCCACGATATCGTAGTAGGTCACCAGCTTGCTCACGGTCACATCCTTGATGGTGATGCCCTCGTAAAAGAGGTCCTTCTGGGTGTACGGTTTCAGGAAGTACTTGAAGTGGTAGAACACATCGGTGAACTTCTTGTAGAAAGTGTAGAAGAAGGGGTCGCGCAGCATGGTCTCAAAGTTAAGGAAGACATTGGGGAACACCTCCACATCGGAATAGTCCACATCGGCGAAGTACATATGGGCCATCAAGTAGTAGTAGTTGAAGAAGTACTTGTCGAAGGTGTCGGCATTGCCCTGCAGATAGTTGCCAAGGAACTTGACAGCCTCGGGCTTGTGCAGATCGATCACCTGACCGTCAGCGGTCTTGTAGAATCCGGACTCCAGGGACTTGTAGACGCGGCTGAAGAAGTTCTGGATCTGGCCGTACATCTCGAAGTTGCCGTAGGTGTAGAAGTCGTAGTAGTTCTTGCGGTAGCTGTAGCCGATTCCGTTGTAGTAGATCAGCTGGGGATCGTAGCCGTACTCGATCTGTTTGTACCAGAAGAAGTCGGGGATATCGCCGTAGCCGTTGGTCAGGCGCTCCTGGTAGTAACGGGCCAGAATCTGCTGCACGTTGTAGATCCAGAACTCGCCGCGACGGTCCTTGTCCAAGCCGAACTGCTTGCCGTTGAGGAAGAAAGCGTAGTCCATGTTCAGGTAGTACCAGTAGGCGTTCCAGCCCAGATCCTCCGTGAAGTAGGTGAGCTTGGACTCCTCGTTGAAGAACTCGATGTCACGGGTGTAGTCCACTGGCATGTAGAACTTCTGGAAGCCCTTCATTGCCTCAACGTACTTGGGGTCCTTAGCGAATTCGGCGTAGTTCTCGCGCAGGAAGAACTTGTCCTCGACGTACCACTCCTGGTCCAGTCCCATCATTTTGTACCACTGCCAGGTCTTCCAGTCCTTGGTGTAGAAGTAGAAGTTTCCGCTGAATTCGCTGTAGTCCTTGTACAGGATGTCCTTGTACTCCTTTTCGTACATGATGTACTTGCTGAACACCTCGTAGTCGAACTTCTCGGCCGCGTACACAAATTTGCTGTTGAAGAAGTACTGCGGGAAAATCTCGTAGATCTGGGGCAGGATCAGACCCTCGAAGTCGGGCTTGTGGATCACGGCAAGGGTCAGGGCGTAGACGAACATGCCCTCGTTCACGTGGATACGGGCCCAGGCAACGTTGCGGACGAAGGTCTCCCAGTCCTTGGCGTAGTAGAAGAAGTTGAACAGACCGTAGGCCTGCTTGTGGTGGGTCTTGACCAGAGCGCCGAAGAACTCGCCCTTGGGAAGGAGGGCTCCCAGCTTGTAGGACTCCCAGAATTTCTCCATGTAGAAGTCGAAAGTCTGCGGAGAGAGAGAGGAAATCATTTTATGGTGGACCAGTTTCAGGATGACTTTGCTTACCTCGTAGTGCGGCTTCTCGACGATCAGCTTCTGACCCAGCTTGATCCACTCCTCGAAATAGAGGGGATCCTCCACACGGTAAAGGATCTCGAAGAGGAACTTCTGCTTATAGAGGAAGTCCTTGTCGGCGATCTTCACCTTCTGCGTGGGTACGCTGAAAGCGGCCACGCAGCCCACGAGGGCCAGTATCACCAGGGTCAGCTTCATCCTTGGCTGCTGTCAGTCCTTCTTCCTTTCTGATTCTTCAACTGCTCCGGAATTGGTTCGCTCAACGACCAACACCTAAAGTCTGTTGTCTCCACAGCCCCCAGTCTGAGCTTATATAGCCATCCATATCAGCGGAAGGTGCGTCCATCGCCAGCATAGGTCTCCGCATAGGTCCCGGCCCAAAAATAGCCACTGCGGGTCTTATCATTATCCGTGACCAATTCGCCAGCCAGGTGATGATAAGACGGTGCGAGACTGCAACGTGTTCCTGTTCTGTCATCTTCGATCGCCTTCGCAGACGGTGACGCTGTCAATATTCTCGCTGCAGTGCGATAATTCTCGAGTTGCTAAGTTCTGTTTTTGAACTGTCCGGCGCACTGGACTGTGGCTCACCCCACTGATATGATTTATGCAAGGTTCAAGTTTACTTATAGGTGTTTTTCTGATCCCATTAACTGCTGGTAAAATTTTTTGCATTGCCACCCGAAGCTTCATAAAAAAAACATTTAGCAATCAAGAAATATATTTAATATTTATAAAATGAATTGCAAAACTCCCTCATATAGTCAAGTTAATCGTTTCTTCTTAAATTAAATACTTCTGAAAAAGAAAACAATTTGTATTATATTCAAATAAAATTATATTAACCGTTAAATAAATAATAGATCTCCCTTAGAAAGTCAAGATTTCCCCTGCAAAGGCATTAAGGGGGTTAGAGCGCGAAAAAATTCAGATATGCTTAATCTAGGGTCAGTTTCATCGTGGATCCTTTCTTCACCTGCTCTTCCTTGATTATTCAACTGCTCCGGCCTTTGTGCGCTTAACGACCTGCTTGTTGCAGTGCGATAATGCTTTTAGTGCTTTGCTTTATCGCTTTCGAACTCTCAATGCCACACTGTAATCTGCTCAGGCAGAGTTCAAGTTTACTTCTAGGTGACGCTCTGGATTATGCATTGCCATCCGGAACTTTCCAAAATATTTCATAGCAAAGCAATATGTTGTATTAGTAATTGGAAAAGAATTTCGGAAAAAATAAGTAAAATTTATGTATGTGAGCAATTAACTTTGCTTTACAGAGCTAGAGCTTTCAAGACCAACGGAGAGGTACGGCGCACTTAAAAATTCTACACTACAAGAGATAGCTCTCGCATATATTTTAGAAGATTAATTGTACTTATTTATTTATTTTTTATTTTTTTATTTGTTTCATTTACTTTGAATTTTGCTTCTCTGTCAAGTCCTTCTTGTGGCAGTTCCTACCACTCATAAGCCTTCGACTTTAACACTTGGCTGTCGCCTTACTTGTGATGCAACAACGCGGGAGGGTGGGCTTGGGAGTGTAAATAAATTGGCAAATAATTTTTGCCGTCTGTTCAGGGTCCATTATCCTGTGTGCTGTCTGCGGTGGCTGGACCTCCTTCAGGTCCTGTTTGCCGTCCCGTTTCCCCAGCTGCTTAGAAATCAGCGCGCTCTGTCTGCGATCAAGGTCAATGTGCGTGTTGTGTCAGTAACCTTTGCCCAGACACGCCGCCGCCCCTTCCCCATTCACCGCTTTTGCCCCTGATTTTTATTATATTTGGGCTTGTACTTACTTTTTTTTTCTCCTTCTTTGCCCGGCAATGTCTGGCCCGAAAAGAATCGAGAAAAAAATGGGATTCGAACAGATGTGCAAAATGCTGAAAAGTCGCCCTCTTCCCTCTTTGTGTGTGTGCTGTGTGTTGATTTTGAAGGAGCATTTGATTTGCCATAATCGCATATTAGTCGTTTGCCCAGCATTATGTATTTATTTTATGTGTCTGTGGACTACATGTGTGCCCGAATCCCTCTTTCCATGAATCCGTGTCTGCTGCGTCAAGTTCCTTGGCCTTGAGTTGGGAAAATCGCAAATTGAAAGCTGGCTTATCGCACAAATCAGTTATCAGATCCACCGTTTGACAGTTCATGTTTCGGGGCCTTACATTATATAACTTTGCTGTTTTATTTCGAGGAGAGGGGCAAGCACAGTGATCAAGTTGTCTTGTGGAAAAATTATAGGAAAATTGCTGGATAAATTGAGTTAACTGAGGCGTAAGTTATCCAAACAACTTAAAAGCCTGGACATCTTTGATTAAAGTCCATATAAAGTAGATAAAGAGAATTATTAAATACTGAAAGTTGGATTAGGAATATCTTTTCATATTAGGATTGGAAACACTACAGTTAACAACGAACACAATTTCGAAAAATATATTAAAAAACACTTTATATATAGGCCTTGGCCAAACTAAAAATACTACCATAAATTTGTAATTAATATTTTAAAGAAAGTTCCTAAAGCTATTGGTTGCCTTTTAGTAGATTTTCCTTTTTACTTCCTATTACCCACTGCCCCCTTCTACTTTCATATCTCACTCTGGCTCATATCAAAGTCGAGTCGTAACTTTTGCCTAATTACCACCAAATGCTATCCACTTACTGGCTTCACTTGGCCTGCACTGCCTTGGCTTTCCTTTTGTTTTCAGTTTGTCCTGACAAATAGTTTGAATAATTGCCTTAATCTCTCCTCCTCTACCCTCTCCACGCAGACCCAGATTGTTGCAGCCAATATATCATTCATTATCCGCCATGAAAAATTAGCAATCGCATTTTGTCTGCCACGCTCGCTTAAATGCAAAACTAAAATTAAAAAAAGAAAGCAAAGAAAAAAACATTAGAGAACAACTGGAGAAGAAGAGAGCGAGAAAACTTTTATCAGTACCGAGGCAGCCAGGGGAAATCCTCTTGGGCTGAGTGGGGGAATGTGCAACAAGGTCCTGGACCAAGTTTTAGCAGCAGTTTTCTTTTTGGCATAGCATAAAAATTAGGTAATAATGATGGCCATAAAATATGATTTGCACACTGCAAAAGATGTCCGAGGAGGAGTGAGGAGGACCCAGGCTTGTCTCCTTGCTAAGAAAACTTTTCCAATAAAATCAGACGCACTCGCGGAGAGAGGGGTCAAGCCGATGCCGTCATCGATCATCATCGCCCGGCAAACACAGAAACAAAAACAATAAGGCGAAAAAGTGGAATCCTGATTTCAGATTTCAGGCCATTAATAATGTTTTACTTAAATTTTCTACATTAATATTTCCCTACCTAAAAGGGTCTTTAATATGTTAATTATTAAGCTGTGTAAATTCATAATAAAAAAATTATATAAACTTCTTCGTTTCGACTTAAAATAACATCACAATAAAATTAACTAAGTATATACTTTGTGTTATTATTTGTATGCCCAATAAAAAAGGGTAATAATTACTTTCCGATGAAAGAAAGATAAAATGTATTCCAAAGTTTTGTCGAAATGAATTAAAAAAGTTGCGTTGACGGTAATTAACTCAGATCTCGCTCGACACTCACAGGCAAGATCTCCTTCCTCCATTTCCCTTATCATTTTCGCTTCTATTTTCCATCCCCCTTATTTTCCGCCTCCATATATATACATACATATAGCATCCACCACTGAAGCTGTCAGGGAAATGATTCATAATAATTGCAATGCGGCATCGTTTCGCCCCGAAAAGCTCGAAAGTCATACATCGTCCTGTTGGCACCATAAAATTGACAAATGTGTCTGTAAACTTGGCTAATAATGCTGTGTCCGAATGGTGGTCATGTGATGCCCCTCCTTCTCAGTTCCCTTCTAGCTACAGCAGCAGCTATGAGAGGCTCTGATAGGTCTCCTCCATCGTCACCTCTTTTAATTTGAAGAATTATGAAAAACGGTTGGCTTGGTGGAACATTTTGAGTTTCTTAAACTAAGCTAAAGATTTATTGACATTTAGGTGTTGTTTTTATTATTATTTTAAATACTGAACCCAAAGTGCAATGATCTAGGGGTTTTACTTTGAGTAAGGGGCACTTAGAGAAGGGGTCGAGAGTTCGAGGACCCTCGAAACGAGAGGACGAAAGAAAGATTTATTGTATGCGAAAAACAAGTTAATGAAAATTAGATGATGGCTTTCGATAAACGCAAAACGCTCCAATATATCAACAGCAGCAGCAGCAGTAGCCTGGTCAGTAAACAAACTGGGGTCATTGTCATTGTCATTGCCAGATGATTAGAAGAGAGCTAAGCCGGGTCAAGGAGCGGGCGGCTACTGGAGTCCGGAGTCTGGGCTGAGTGGCATTGAGATTTTAATGGCTTTTTGTGCGCGCTCTTCCCTTGGCCAGCCAAGAGTTATGACAATGCGACGAGATATTATCGCTAATCGAGCCGTTCTAAATGGGTGGACAATGTGTGGGGATATGACTTGGTCTTGGACCTACTTCAGAGTTCAGTTAACCGAAACCAAGTCGCCGAGAGACGTAATTTATGGCACACAGAGCACACACATCTTTATGATATCTATGAAGTGAGCACTAACTCTTGGGGTAATATCATCCATATTAGTCTTTACGGTGCAGGAAAAATAAACGTCAAAGGATTTACCATTTACAAGTTGACGAGGTGTCCAACTATAACATTTTTATTAATTATGTGAAATATATTAGGTAAAATTCAGTAGAACTGCCAAGCACATCAATTTACAAGTAAATAAGTGAAGCATTCCTTTCATAAAGAACCGACCTAGAAATCCCTTATTTATCCTGCACTTCTAAGACCTAGGCAGCCTCCTTTGGGCATCTAAATTTTCTCAGAATTATCATCGTTTCATTGACAAAAATGCCTTAACCTCTGTATCTGATATTGATTAAGAACGACGACAAGGACGACGATGGATAAAGGTGCATTAATTCTACTTCAGGTTTTTAGTTTAGAGAGAGATTGCGGCACGCTTTTGAAATGACCGACGCCAGTTCAGTGGTCAGTTCTCAGAATCCCGCAGACGACGACGTCGATTGCAGTTATGTGTCTCTGTCGAGGAGGATATTCCCACACCGAAAGAGCCCGGCCATACAAAATAAAGGACACGAAACAAACCCGGGCTCAAACCCGGCCTCAATATCGGTCTCGGTTCCAGCAGGGCGTTAATGTGCGAAGTGCGTCTGAATGGATTTCGCAAGAAGTGTTTGCGGGTCTCAGAACGAATCCGAATGCCTATCGGTGTCTATTGTTAGGTAGCCAGGCCAGGCTCCTCAAGGAGCAGCAGCCTCACACAAAGGTAAATCACCTCAGCCTTGTTTGCCCTCGAATTTGGTCAACCGGGAGTTCATTGTCAAGTTCAGCAGCCAGCGTCGTCTGGCATTGAAGTATCTCTGTATCTGTATCTGTATCTGTTGTTGTTTGTGGCATCTATGCATGTATCCGTGCGTTGCGCTTGCGTCAAATTTGTTGCTCAGACTTTTGTTTGTTTTTTTTTCGGCGCTTTTGTTTTGGTCCGCCAAAGGATGCTCTATAAAACAAAAAGCTATTCGAAAGTGACATTTATGTGTTTTTAATTCCATTTCTGTGGGGATCTTATGCTTTTCTTAGGAATTTACTGGCTTTCGGAGGAATTGCATGAGCTCATTGAACTGCACAAGAACCGGGACGCCTAAATGGGAACCCCTAATAACGCTGGAAGGGAATTTCGGGAGTTTTGTTTGCGATTTGAGTTCTGCTTGATACAATATATTAAAGTTATATTTTCGGTTGTAAATATAATTTAATCTTGATTATTTATATTAAAATACCTAATTGTCTAAATAGAATTTTTTAATGCCATGTAATCTACCTACATTTGCAAGCCCCTTCGATTCCTTCTCATTTAATAATAATTTTTAAACTTATTTCAACTTACCGATTAAACCCTAAAACGATGCAGAATCGCTGGTATTCTACCCATATTGAAGAAGGCAATTAAGTGAAGCAACTTCATTTAAGAACAAGATCAAAATCGAAACGAATCCAGAAGAGCCTCCGCAGGGGAACAGTTCCAAGGATATTTAAAGCAAAGATTCAGCCAAGAAATGCCAAAAGGCCAATCACCTGGACCCTGGAGAAGGAACACAAAAATTATAACGAGCTTAAGGAACGTTTTTTTTTTTGCTTCCCGGACGGGCACACAACCGCTTTAAGGGTCTCCTCCCACCTGGAAAACCGAGACACAGACAGACTCAGACTCCTTTTGGAGGAGCCTCCTCCAACCCTACTAAAGTGGCCATAAAAATCATAATGAAGCGGCGACTAAAACAAAATGCCATAAAATGCCTTAAATGAGAACAACACACACACGCAGCAACAATAAAAAGTGGCAGAGAAAAGAGGGCCGATGTCCGATGTCCTTCTTGGAATTCCGGCTCGGCGGCAACTCAAAGCTGAATCCAATTTTCGGGTCCGAGCGAGCGACTTTCACAGGCCCCAGCCAGCTCGGAATTCATTCAACAGTTTGTAATCGAAGTGAGCAGGGAAAAGGAGAGTCGGAGAGAGATAAGGAGAGAAAGGGAAATACAGGGAGAACTGCATTCAATGACCTGGGACAGGTAACAGAATTTGGCGATTTCTGGTTCGATTTGATTCTCGTTTTCTCTGTTTTTGGTGGCGCTTAAATGGCGTCAAACCAAGATTCGGTATAGTTTACGATCTGTTTTGGTATCTGAGTGTTCCACTCAGATTTTGCGGTATTTTATGTATGTACATGCATATTTGAACATTTTTTAGTCAACGGCTTATTGTAAAAGTACCATAAGTGTAAAAATACATGGAGTACAAATACATTTTTGAGGTACAATCATCATATTCGGCTATTATTTATTGGCCAAAAATGTCATTATAACGCTGATATATTTAATTAAATATAAACAAATACTACATTACACTAAAAGAAAAATATAATAAGAAACTGTCACTCAACTAAAAAGAAAACTGCTCTAGTTTTTCATGAAAACGAACACTTTTCCCAACCAGTTTTGTCTTATTTCGACAACTAAATTTCTCCTTGAGTCAACTTGAGCTCTCAGGTTAAGCAATTTTTAATGTCTAATACTTTGCTTTTTATGATCTGGCCCAACAGATTTTTAATGGTCAATCGTAAAGTTTATTTCTACTGTTTTTTTGGGTGCACTCTCGTAATTGGCGTTTACAATGCCAAAACAAAAAAAAAACCAAGACGGCTCATTGAAATGTTTTTGCTGTCAGACCCTAAATGGTCTCTAACCCGATCCCCCAATGATGTCAGCCTCAAAAAAATCGGATGAATTACACTCAATTAAACAGTTTAATTTAATATCTTTTTTATGATTACTAATTGTGACAAGTTTGATGGTCGTCCCTTTACCAAATGTAAGGCCGAGTAAAATGCCATTTTATTGTCCGAGATCTAAACGCATAAGAGACTAGCTGTAGCTTAATTGGTTAAACAAAACTAATATTTATAAAGTAATTTATTCGACTTTAGCAGTTGTACGTTATGTACAAAAATGTTAGTAATCATAGAACCAATTAATAATAAATTTAAAAAGCCAATAAAACGGTGTACAGCTAATTTCCCACCATTTTTATAATCAAATTATTTGCAATACAACGCCTGCGGCGCCTAGGGCGGGGTTGTTGTTTAAAAGACCATTATGCCAGATCATGTTTGGGAACCGGGAAGAAACCCCAAAAACCGGCAAAACGGAGCCAACTGCGATCCGATCGAGTCGCGTCGCGTCTCTTGGCGCCCAGCAACTCACTCAACTGTTTAACGGAGCCACACGCAAATGCAAATATTACCATAATTATCGCACGTGTCCCGCAGACCATGACTAAAGCAATCGCGCCGCGTCCATCGCAGACAATCAGAGCTGCTCTGCCCCATTGTGTATCCCTCTCCTGGTGGCAGTGCTAGTGGCTACCCTCCTTCCTCCTTCTCCTTCGGCTTTACGAGACTCAGACACGACGAGGCATGCAATCGAAATCTATTTACCATGCAGCAGCTAACGCAAAGGGGAACCCCCGAGTGAAGAAAGCGTCTCATTACAGGTTGCTCTATCTTGCTGTTATTGCTATCGCTGTTCCTACTGCTGCTGTTGTTGCAGTAGCTTTGTTGTGGCTATATGGCCACGGGTGATACCCTAAGTTATTGGCTATGAGAGATCAAAAGAGGGAACATCTAAGTTACAAATTTAAAGTTAGTTGCTGGAAATATAATGACTACAGAGTTTACCTTTGTTTCTTTCCAGTGTCGATCACTAAGAATCAAATTAGAAGCCCGAGGAGAAATTTCCACATGAAACACAATCTTTAACGTTATCATACATCCAATATTCGAGATTATTATTGACGGGTATGTAAATGTTTTGTCCTTTGTTACCTTATTTGATTGATTTGATTTTGATTACATTTTCATATACACATACATTTTCATGTACATACCGGAAAAGTTCTTCATCCCCATCCCAGTCCTTAGGGTAACCCTAATTCGACTTAATTCGATTTTTGCTCGCCCAAAACTGTTGTTATTCTTAGGCTCTACCCCCGCGGCGGCAGTTCACTTGGTTTTGGTTACATGCCACGGCTATATGGCTATGGCAATTTATACCCCATATTTGCCGTTCGCCGTTCGTCGTCCGCCGTGCCCCTAATAAAAGTCACTTGATTGGAACTGCAAGTGGCTGCAGTGGCAGTGGCGGCGGCAACGTTTTATTGGTTTATTATGGCGACGCTGTGCCTCCGGGGGCCGCCACAGTTTCCATATATCCAAAAAAAAAGGAAACTAAAACAACAAAAATATAAAAAGTACTCGTCGGTTGACGATGCACCTGTAATCCAAACAAAAGAGTAGCCTAAGACTTGTTTTTTCTGCTCTTCGACCTACTCTTTTTTAGTCACTGCCCTCCTTGCTGGTACTCTCCTCCCCCGAGCTGGTGGTGGCTTATTTTTTGGCCAGCAAGGCAATCAAATTTTATGGCCTTGTTGGCCTGGCCAAACATAATAGAGAGATCACAGCGCCGCATCTTGTCGTCCTCTCAACACTCAATCAATGCAATGCAGCAAAAGGGACCAATCTGAATCAGAGATGGACAAAATCGAGGGAACATTTGAATAAAAAACCTTTGAAAATTAAGGATTATGTATAGAAAATTCGTTTACATTTTTGTAAATTTTAAATAATGATTTTGGAATAGTTATTATTTCTGACAATCGAGGACTTTGTCTTGGTTTTTCGCATTTTTGCATATGAACTATGCCTAATATCAGCATAATTTTGTTATATTATCTAGAGCTTTCGATACTTTACTCAGCGCTTCACGATCCCATCACCTCGGGCGACCTCATAAGTCAAAGGAATGCCGTCGGGCTGCAATTGGCGGCGCTGCTGCAGTCTGCTTAAGTGCCTGATTCAGTCAGCTCCAGGCTCATGTCCTCATCCTCGGCCACGTCCTCGTCCTCGTCCCCGTCGTCCTTCTCCTGTGGAATCGTTCAGAGATGGCCCCGGCCTATCTGGGTGCTCGCATCTAACTGTCGCATGAGTTATGGGCCGAAACTCATATTCATCCTCCGATGCCGTACTTGTCCTTTGTGCCTCGTCTGCTGCTGCTGCTAATTTTATGGCCTCGTAAAAACATTAAAAATTACAAAATAAAACGAATTCGGTGCTGATGCAGCTCACTGATAGAAGGCCGCTGCTCTGGTCAAACTGTCTGTTTTACGGCCAACATTTTTATTGTTTTAATATTTTGTGGAACATTTTGTGCCAATTTGGCTGAATGTTCTCCTTATGACATTTACAAACCGGCCACGCGCAGCGGAGATTCCCCAGCGAAAAGCAGGTGCTTGCCAGTTCTCGGAGAGATCGGTTAAGATATAGTCGGCGGGAGTGATTCCCCGTCGTTTTATGGCCCACGAATTGAGTTGAGGACATTTCCTGCCGCCTTAATTGACTCGTTTCCCGAATGGTTTGTGTGGTGATGCTCCAGGAAGAGCATAAAGATTCAGATTACAATTTAGTTAAACGGGAAATGTGCAGATCGAAATATCATTAAAATTCTATCCATCTGCCTTAAAGTGTACATAAAGACTACACATAGTAAATAGTACAATTGCAGAGGCTAATGAAAATAAATTGACTTTAGTCTGACTTTAGGAATGATCTTAAGATAGGAGATTTACGTTAACATTTTTACAAAATTTTAAATGTTATTGAAATAAGAATATTCTTTTCAATTTAGTTAAATTGAGTCAGAAACTTCGATGTTAAAAGGCAAACAAAAGATTTTTTGCCTAAAAAAAGAAAAATAAAACCGAACAAAAATTGAAACCTCCAACCCATTTTGTCCTCACAAAGCATTTATTTTTGTCATCAGACCAACAGTGAGAGATCAATCCATGGTAATTTCACTCAGATTTTCCACTTCATTTGACAAATACTCCGTCGCCGTTGCTGCCTTGGGAATATAAAACCAATGGGGCAGATGCCATAAATATAAAAAATGTATAACAAATAAAACACGAAATTCTTTTAAGAACACACTCAAAAAAGAAATACTAAAATCAAACCCGCACTCGAATCGAAACCGATGAGGGAAACTTTTAGCCTTTCATGTTAATTTTTCATCGGGGGTTAGTACACTCTTAAGGGCAAAATATTCATTCAATTTAGGTTTTATTGGGAGCCTTGCTTTCACGACTACACGGAATTTCAGAAATATTTTGGGAACTTTATGGACAAGTTCTTTTTAGGCTGCAATGGTAACAATGGAGCTGAGGCTCTGAGGCACAAAACAATCGAAGAAAAAACTGCCTCACCCCAAGCTCCACACGCAATTGACTATCAAAAATATTTTTTATGTTTCTCTTCTCTTTTTTTTTGTTGTTTGTTTCAAAGGCTAATGGCAACTTCAGGAGTGACATAAAATCCAATTTTATAATGCATATAAAGTTTTAATACTCCAATCCCCACTGCCAGGCGAAAGCAACCCCCACGGAAATGTCAAGAGAAAAATTTCATGCATACACTCTGATAGAAATTTTAGTAGACCATCAAATTTAATGCGCCACCAACAGTGGCAGTGGCAGAAACAACAACAACTTGTGCATAAAATTTTACTTCCCTCCAATATATGTAAGGGAGGGAAGGAAGGGAGAGAAAAACCCACCCCAACCGGAGGTACCAGGAGAAGATCTCTCCCACAACCAAAATATTCCTCGGACCAATTAAATTCGGGGGCACACTCTCCTCCTTAACCCGTTGCCGCCGGAAATTAGCCCGGGGACGTCTATTTGCAGAGAGGCGGCCACGAAAGAAAAACAAAGGGACACGGAAACAGGATATCTTTAGTTTAAATGGATCCCAAAACTGGCGGGCAGGACATAGGTCCCATTCCCATTAGATACTTCACCTAACCCTCGATGGCCATAACACTAAACATAATAACAACAACAAAAAAACATCTGTTCCGAGCAGAGAAAGAGTGTGGGAACACAACTTCCTGATGCCATAACATTTTTGGAAGTCTATTAGCAAAAACGAAAGTCAAACAAACTTCACATCCAATCACATGGAAAGCGCCATGGGCCCAGGGAATAAGTGTTACGCACAGTGGTATTTAAACTGAAGGAAAGTGGAAAGATCTAAATAAGTTATATTGGTTAGCATAGTATTATTTTTTCACACTTCCGAATGAACACAAAATTGTCGGCGTTCTCAGTCATTGGTCTTTGGACTCCCTTTACCTTCAACAGTGAACTCTTCCCCACTTTTGTCCGCCCGCTCTGGCCAATGAAACCCACTTTTAAGCCTTATTAAGGCCACTGTCTCGTCCGAGGGCAGCTTTTATCCTTGGACAGGATATGAGCGTTGGCATTAACATTAGCATTGACACTAATGTGTGGATGTGATGTGTTTAGTGTTCAGTGTTCTAAGTGTAGAGTGTGTGTGCCACACACAGGCTGCTTTAATGACGCGTCAGCAGGGCCGAGAACTCAACCCCTGAGCCGTAGAAGGGTTATTAATAAATTAATTTGTATGGCTTCTCTTAAGGTTGGAGGGTTGGGGTCTAAAATCTAAAATAGACGCCCAATGTGTCATGAAATTCAATATATATTTTAAATAGCTAAGCCCTGAGGGGCTGCCTGCATTCCCTTTCGAATGAAAACACATTGCGTATACGTAATATTTTGGAGGAAATTTTAATAAACATTGAATGCTCCAAGAGCTAATTTTGTGGGAGCCGTCGTTGCTTTGGTATTTATAGGATCTCTTGTCATAAACTGAAAGAAGCGTAAGGATTATTTTTAAGCAAAGTCATCAAAATTGTAAGCAGTTTCCTTGTGGAAGAGAGAATTACAGTTTAAGGAGGTTTTGAAAAGGGGTTGAAACGAATACATTAAGGTGGAGTGGAGTATTGCCATGACTAAGCAGGGCTTTACACCAGGCAAAACAATATACACAAAATAAAATTTAAACTAATTTAAATCAATTAATGTCGCAAGGGGAAACCAATAACATTTTATGAATTTCATAAATCTTGATTTTCGGGTATCCATGTTGGTTATCAACTCGAAGATAAGAATCTGCTCGGGAATCGGAAATTGCTATTTATACTTAATTTCGGCCTTCTGCCAAGGTTTCTATTTCGAGTCACTGAAGAAAAACGGTGGCCAATTAAATAAGCAGGGAACCCGCGGAATCGGAAGGAAAAATAGGACATTGAACCTGTTGGACAATAAACGCATTAAGCGTACACGTGTACTGGTTTCGGCTTAATTAAAATTCGACAATGATAAACACAGAAGATACATTAATAAGGCAAGGCGGGCGATAAAAATAGAGAATAGCCAAGGAAGAGGGGGGGGAGAGGAGGTATGAAAGCGACTCTTAAACGTTTTGTTGGCCTGTTTGCTATTTTGCTTTTAAGTCGCAAAGTGTTTTGGCTTCAACACTTGACTTGCCTTCGGCCAGGCCCACTTTAGTGCCAGAGCAGAGCTAGAGAGTCACAGCTAGAGCTCCATTCCCTACCTCTCCTCCTCGCCATTCAGTTTCGGTCATTTGAAGTTTATTACCCGCGCACGTGTGAACCAAAAATACCGAAACGTACGAAAATATTTTTGTCTTCGTCGCTGGCTTTTTACAATGAAACCAGAAACCAAGAAACCGGAAATTTGCCCAACAGCTCGTACACTCCGGTTGGTATCTCGCGGGGTTCGTACTACGTACCTCCTCGGGGGTAACACACCGGAGGAAGTCGAGTAAGAGTGGACCAGAGTAACAGAAGACAGACCCCACACGGACAGGCGAGCTGAGAGATGCCTCGAGAGGTGGCTATGAAGACGTCTAAATGTGAAATTAAGTATGCCACTTTGAATGAAATTAGACGAGCGACGGACAAGCCCCGAGCTCTTGTGTCTGACTTGGTTTCCATTTAATTTGATGGCTGCTCCTGCCTGTGGGCGAGTCGTTGGCAAAATCCGAATCGGGATGAAAGGTGTCGAAATCCGTAAAAGAGTTGTCTGAGATCCAGTGTAAGCTCTTTGATATTTGAGTACGGAAACGTGAACCAACCTTACAGCTGCTAGACATAAAGAATTATTAATTGAGGGAGTTCACATTTATTTTTACATAAGACATATTTATTTTAATATATAACATGATGTATTAAAGTAAATAAAAACAATAAGTTAGACTATTTTATTTTGTACTTTGAAAGGGTATAAAGAGTGAGGATTCTGTAAAAAGGAAATGTCGGGTTTATCGATTTATCAGTATGACAAACCTGTACTAAGTCTTCGCCTGCTTAATTTACCAGGAACATTGTAATTACCTTGATTTATATTTAGGAAATTAAGATAAATTGATTTTAACATGCATATTTTATTAAGATAATTAAATAATTTAATTTTTAACTATTATAAGGAAAATTGGCTTAAAACATCAGAAAAGTGATATATTAGAATAAATATGAAAATTATTTTAAAGTAAGACAAAATATTATATCATGATAATAATATTATACATTTGCATATGACTTTTAAAGTTCTAAGAGACAATAATTAATCATGTTTTTTAGGTTCTTAAAAATCTGTATTTCAAGTACTTGTGAAATGTTTTAATAAATTAAAAATTAATACCAAATAATAAACATTACAGAAAGACCATGAGAAAACCCGAGTCAAGTTTGAATAAAACTTTCTCAGTATTGAGTTCAGTTGCTCCTAAAAAAAAAGATACAGATACAGATACAATTCGAAAACAAACCCCGCTTACGAACAAGCAACTTCTCAAGCTCTCTTGAAAACGAAAAGAAAAGCAACCGAAAAAATGTATTTTATTTTATGGTATTGACATTTTTTCGCCTTGGCCCAAGCCCAACCAACCACGGTCCCAGCTCATTCATGAAGTTCATTTGTGTTTCGGTGGTTTCTGTAGATTTTAGGTTTGAGATAATATGGCGAAAAAACAGACGAGTTAAACACGCGTGCGGGGCTTTTCATTCAAGACACGTACTCAAAGAGAGACCTCACAAAATCGGAGGGAACGGACGAGCACTTGGCGCTTTTACATTATCAAGTATCCGAGCAGCGACGAGTGTTACCTGCCCGCCCCTGGCAATCGCATTCGAATCGAATTGGATCGGCGAATCGAACTGAATTGAAAACGAATCGAAAGGCGAACCAAAAAAAAAAAAAAACACACAGATATGGCTTCGTTCATTCATGAAATGCTTTCGGTAAACAAAAACCAACAAGCGGGTGCTTTGAGAGCTCCCCAAAAAATATATATATTATTTGCCTTCAATGTATTTGACTTTTGCGCAAGCGCAGCCTTTCCACTTCCCTCTCTCCCTGAATTTGTCCGTATTATTATTATTTTTGTATTATTCTCTTTTTGATTAGTCATCCCCGCACAGTCCTCGAACTCTTGGTTAAATATTTTTATGTATTTATCTCACGTCGTTTCCCTGCCCCACTCATACCCGCCTCTTCTTTGCGAATTTTTGCGCATACAAAGCGGGGAAATTCAGTTTTTGGGAATGACCAAAAAACAAAACATCAACAGGTCCACAAAAAAAAAAAACAAAACAAAATAAAGAGAAGAGTAAACAACAACAGCCGCAACTGGTTTGCTTGATTAAAAGGTGAATGAATTGGCGATTCGCACAAAAAGCACATAAAGAAAATCAAATGCAGGCAGGCTAAATAAACTAATTTCATGCACAGCAGTTGATTTTTAAATGGAACTCGGTTTATTTTGATATGCAAATACTCTTAGGATTGGATTTAATTGTAGTTTGGATTAATTGTATACTTAAATACTCCTTGAATAATTAATTTTTTAATATAAGTGTTAAAAGTATGTCGATAGCTTAAAAACATTTATTATAAGGCATTGGACGACAACCGAATATTATGTTGAACTTTCCATTTGAAAGGAAGAGTGTTAAATATTTTCAGTTTGAGAACTAGAGTTAATAAAATTTCATTATTTTTCGGCTCTATTTACTATAAATTAAAATTTCACTTTAGTCATATAAGATTAATTAAAATTGATCTTTGTTCCAACTGGGAAACAAATATTTGATCCTGATAAGAATTAGTTTCCAAAAACTTTAAGTATGCTTTTAAGTTGTAAACCTACCTTGCCTCTATTTCGCTTGCAAATTACTAGACCCTCTTAAGTAAATGTCATGGGCTTCAAGTCCTCCTTTCTTCTTATTTCAATATACTTAAAATATCTCCCAGAAAGAGTATTTCGCTCTTCGTTAAGTTCTGATTTTAAATCAGCACCAAATCCTTCCTCAATCGGGCTGTTTTGTTATGATTTGTGCGTTTTTTGTCTCGACTAAATGTCAATGGTTGCATCCATCAGATGTAGACGGGTGGTCACTTACGTAGAATCGATGTCTGATGCCGTTGTGACGTCAATGCTATTGCTGTTGTTTCCAAATACATTTCAATTTGTTTAAATGCTCGTTTTGAAGTCGCCTTCAAAATATACAAACTGGCATAAGCCGGCCCACTAATGAGCAGGGCAAATAAGTAAGTAATCCGACTGTCTGTTGAACTCGGGCTCTAATGGAAATTTACTGAAAACCACTTGGCACATTGCGAGCAAATGCCGTTTCTTCTTTGTATTCTTTTTTATACTTTTGTTCAATTGATATGGCTAATGTCACTTTTTTCGGTAGTTTTCCCCTGGCTCTGTCGCTGCGCTTCTGCGTTTTGTGGAAAAGTTTACAAAAGTTTCCATTCCCCGTTTTACAACAAACTTGTAAACAATCCAACAAGTCGGCGGGTTCCCCGAGAGGTCACTGCGATGATAGGGAAGCAGAGAGGGAGAACAGGCGAGTCACGAGACTTGGAGAAGTGTGAGGAGCTAGGGGGAGCGTCGCCTACTGCTGATTATCAGCTCAATTGTGCGTTATGCGTATGCGCATTATGCCCAGCCTTGCTTTGCATAAAACAGGCAGTGGAAAAATCGGAGGCCCAACCCTGCTGCAGCGGAGGCTCTGGAAAAGAACCAGAGATTTTCCTATTAGTTGCGAGAGAGATCAATGTGCGAAGTGTGCAACATCGCTGTTTATGACTTGTGACAAGTGATAACATTGACGTATCCAAAGGTCAGAGATGACTAGGCGTTGTTTATGAACTTGGAAGATGATTAATGGGAATTCTAAAGGAATCATAAACTGTCTAAAGGTTAAGAAATCAAAATCAGATATAATTTATGAGATGAATAAAGAAAAGTGCACAAGATCAAGGCTTAAATGTCTGTATAAACCTATAATATTCTTGAAAATATATATTTAAGGTACAAGAAAGGCAGTGTATGTACAGTTTGTCATCCCAATCAATGGGTTCGTCGTTGTAACATCCATAAATGGTTGTAGATAATGGGCCTAAGACCATCAAACGGCTCAATTCTTCTGGGAAGAGCTAAGTTTAATCTGGCAACTTGATATGGCAAGTTCTGCTGTCTGATCTCTGTGTTGTTTCCCCCACTGATCTTCTGGAGGCCACCCACAGATACAGATATTGGTCGCTAATTGATCAACCATTTTCCATCCATTCCCACGTTTCCTTCTTGCTGAATCAGCCTTGGATCCAAATTTGGCCAGTGACGGTCACCAAGATCCACTCCCCGATTGCATCCAATGTCAGCTTGCATTTTGCAGAGTTTACGCACGCGCACTCACAACCCAAATACCAGACAGGCAATTTCCTCTAGGCAGTTCCAGGAAAACTTGGAAACTCCAACCCCCTGGCCCACATGTGATGTGATAATTCATGGAATTCTTTGGCGTTGTGAAATATGAAGGAATGCGGTCGTCGCCGTCGTCGGTGGAGACGAGCCCAAGTCTGATTTCCAGTCTGGAGAATGCTTTTGCACTGTTCAATCGAACAGGAATAAAGAGGGAGAGGCGCTGAAACATGGGTTTAGCTTACAGTGTGGAATGGGAATGCCACTTGACTTGGGGAATTACATTTTTGTTTACTTGCATATTTTAAACTCTGCACTGGAAAAAGTGCCAGTTTCGGCTGAAGTTGATAATCGATCATTTAAACCAGAAAATCTATAAGAAAAGATTTCCCACATTTAGATAAAGTTAAAGTGTATGTTGCAGATATTATATTTTAAGTTTAATTTTATTTAGCAGACTTCCTGCGCATGTCCCGCGATCAAATCCCCATATAATCCAGGGGGAGCTCTGTAGAACTTTCTTCTCCATTCCCTGTCTCTTCTCTGTTATTCTTTCTGTGCTTCTCCCGTGTTCTCTGTCAAGCTTTTCAGTATCGTTTTTTTTTCTGTCAAAAATTGTTGTCATTCTCCGGTTCTCTGCACTTGCCCCTTTGGATTGTTGTTCTTGTTTATGGCCTGCTGCATCATCCAGTGCCTCGCAGGAGGAGCAGAAGGAGGTGGAGGATGAAAGCGGGTCGGGACCTGGCTTGTTTTTACGAGTGTTGCGTTTTTAGTGCATTTTAATGGCTTCTTGCGTGCCACATGCAGCCCAGGCCCAGACCCCGAGTCGGCGAATGCAAAGTGGAAATGGAAATGGGTTCAGAAAAAAGGGGGAAGAAAGGGAGATCCTCCGCACTTAATGCCGCATGTGGCATGGCGTGGCCCGCCTTTCGCTGGAATTCTCGAGGTGTCGTGGACATTTTTGGTTAAATTAAATAATAAAATGAATCGCGAGGCGGGGTAAATGGGGATGGTCAAAATTAAAACATGAAAATAAATTAACCAAAAAAAGAGAACGAAAAGAGACGACGAAGAAATGGAATCAACAATAAACGAAGGCAAACGGTTTGCTGTTCAGCTCCCCTAATGACGTTGTTCTACAAATTTCCACCATTTTCTGTTTGTTTTTCGGTCTTTTTTTGTATTTTCTGGAGGTAAAATGGCGTGACTGAATGGGTAAATGCATTTTTTGGCGTTCTTGCTAAAGGAATGTTGCAGCCTAAAAAAAATAAAAACGAATTAAGGGGAAATAATGCTTGGGGCCAGAGTATTATACGTAAGGCAAAGAATGCGAAAGCCAAGCCACGCGAATTAAATTTTACTTAAATTGATTTAAATACAAATTTTGGGTTTTATTTCTGATGTAGGAACTAAAGTGCATTTAAAGCAACCCTATAATATGGCTGTCGCTGAATTTGCCATCTTTCCTATTATAATCATTCAGATCTGTTGCTTATTCTTTTTATGAAATAAAAGACATGGCTAAAACGACTCTCCTGGGGATGCTGAAACACGAATTAAAAACATCTTTCTTCTGATTATTACTAAGTTATAATATCCTTGTCGTCCCAAAGATCCTGGTGTATAAACTTTACAAGTAAATACACTTCAATTCAACGTAATCAACTTAATTGTTTCCTTCTACCTCTTTGTCTTACCCTGCCACAAACTATTTTTGCATTGTTGCAAATAGTTTCAGCCTTGTTTCACCTGTCAAACTTTTAGCCGAGTCACCTCCATTTTTTTCCGGGGGGGAAAAAAGGACAAAGTTGCATCGAGTCCTGGGGATGTCTTCATTTCGATCCCCGTCGAAATCAAGCTGCTCTTGCAGTGGCAGCGTTTCAGCTTGCAACACGCGTTGGCATGCGGCTAGCCAACTTGTGTCAAAAACCTGGCAAGTGCCACTTTGTGGCAGTTGCGGCAATAGCCTCCGTCCAGCAACAGTTATGTTGGTTGCGCCCGCTTCTGCAGCGCAGCGCAATCCTTCTTTTCGGGGCCACCCACATATGAGACCCGAAGTCCTTCAGTCCCAGTCCCTCTGTCCCGCTGTCCCTGTCTGTCGGGCATTTTGATTGAAATGTGTTTGTTTGGCTGCGGCGGCTTTTGCGCTGGCCTCACTCTCGCCCTCCTCGACAGCCAACGCCTCTGGTCCGGGCCGAAAACAATAAATGCGAGAAAACAAGAATTTTGCACCGAAACCGAACTCTGAAGCGAACCAAACGAGAGGAAATCCGTCCCTGAATCTACGCTGCACATAAAGAAAATCATTAGTATACATAAAATCACTTCTATAAAAGAACTATTTATTATCCTCCAAGAGGAAAAAGATTCTTGATCAGTGTTTGGTTGTACCATCAAACTCGACTTAAATCTCTTTTATAATGCGTTTATGTGGTGTATTAATTGCTAAATTTAAATTTGAAAAATCGCCTGCAATTACACTGAAAAGAGACAATATTTGTTCAAGTGTAGCAACACCATTCCACACTCGGTTCAGTTGCGTTTCCCTTCCGCAGTCGAGCACAATTTAACCGTGGAGGAGAATCGGATGGACATGGACATGGACATGGACGTGGAATGCTCCTGCTCTGATGTTGTTGCCACCGATGTTGTGAGGCATTTCAGTGGCACACCCGCACAGCCCCTGCACACCTCTACATACGCACACATGCGGCAGAAGCAACAACAAGTTAAACTGTTGCAACATTTGCGGTGACTTTAGTGTCTGTCAGATAGAACAAAAGAGGCAAGGAGGGCAAGAGCAGAGCAGGAGAAAGGTGGTGGCCAGAGTGACGAGAATGATGTTTATACAAGGATGAAAACATGCGAGAGATTAAAGCTCAGATAGGACAAGGGGAGACATGAATACGGACAAATTTATAAATACATATGAGTTTTTAATTGTTTCTCTTCTTTTTTTTTTATTATTACTGGAAAAGAATTTTATAAACTTTAGAATAGTGAAAATACAGAACTTATAGAGAGGCTTATAGATTTTCTCTGGTCAAAGGTGGATTTTCCCCTATAAATTCCTATATTATAATGGAAATGAAGCGATAGCTCTTTATTTTGTTTGGTATTATGCCGTTGCCTTCCCTTGTCCCAGGGAATCGTTTACTTTCGGCATGTTCAAGTATACAATTTGTTTTGCTGTCGTATTAATTTATTTTGTAGCAAACTGCATTTTTTGGTCTGGGATCGGTACTTTCCTTGGCCCCAAAAGGCGAACCGAAAGCTCGAACTGCTGCTGGGACCCCAAACTGGCAACTGAACCCAAGCTTCGACTTGAGCCCGGAACCCAAACCGAATTGCAACCGAACCGAAAGTGTCGCCCGCTGGAATGGAAACAAATTTAATTTAAGTGTCAGTGACGCTTTTCGTGAGGGGGGAGGAAACCGCGCAGAACTTGCCCCGGAAGAAGTTTATTTTCTTGCATCGCCTGGTGCATTATTTTTGCAATTTTTTGCGCGTTTCTTGTTGTTGTTGTGTTCTTTATTTTTTGGCAGAGTCAGCTGTCGTTGCTATGTGTCGTTCGGTTATCATCATCGCTTTGTGGCAAAAACGACACGCAACACCATTATTTGCCACACACTGACAGTTGGCGCTTCCTGTCGCGCTCAAGGACCAGCGATTGTTTCCCCGGGTTGTCCACACAGGGTCCGCTATTTGTCCGCCCCGTTGTCCTTCGAGTGTTACTTGAAACAACTTGAACTCTGAACACTGCTGGAAAACTGCTGCAAAGCCGTGTGCACTTGCAACACGAACTCAAGCTCAAACCCCAAACCCAAGACCCCAAACCAATGCCCTTTCGTTTTTAACCAGGTTTGGCTGCCTGACAAAACTTTTCGCCGTCGGGCTGGGAGGGGGGATACGTGTGCGAAGACTTTATTTTTTAAGCGCCGCAAGGACACTTGAAAAACAGACTGTGCTGTCCCTGACATTAAAACCGCGTTACGTGTGTCCTCACGACTTTAATTGGACCGTAAACAAGGGTTAAATATCTGCTGCTGCTTTGCCCCCGAAAAATAATGAAACAAAGAAGAGATAGCTGATAAGCAACACGCATTTGGCAAGAGTCCAGACTATTGGGGAACCACCATGGCTGGGGGGATTTCTCATTCGGATCGTATGGGAAACACTCATGAAATGCATGTAAATATCTGAGTCAGACCTATAGCCAGGGGGTTTTTTTAAGTGATCATGTAGCTGCAATCAAGTTTAATTTTTTGATTGTAAAAATATCTCTTATATTTTTGTATTCCTTTGAAACAAGAATTTTTTGTAGAAAATATAATATTCAAGGATGTCTCTTGATAATTTTACGTGCCTTTTAACATATTTAATATCATGTAGTTTGTATTCATTGACGATGAAACCTCACCCCTTTTCATAGACCATTGAACTCTTGGAGCCTTTCTTTCCCCCATTGATTTATTACCACAACTCGGACTGCTGACTACCGACTTCTGGCAGTCAGTTACTCTCATTCTCAGACTAATGATCACTGTGCTAAGTGATCGAGTAAAACATTTCCTGATTGTTTAACGCGTACCCAAATTGGAGTTGGCAATTAGCAGCTGTTTTTGAGCAAGGGTAAACACACACAACACCCAGCACTATCACAGCACTCTAATGATCTCCCCTGAGACTGACGATGATGATGATGACTTCATGCGGTGCAGGTTGTCCCCTACAGCTGATCTCAGCTTAAACGCATAAACAAGGTGACGTATACGCCGTGTGGCGGCCACAATGACGTCAGTTATGTGTGCAGTCGCCATTGCCGACCATGTGTCATCGATTGCTGCAGATTGCAACACACAGAGGCACCCAGATCCCATCATGGTGATGGCGATATGGCGATGGCGACGGTGGTGACTAATGCCAGCCGCCGCCAATGTGGGTCAGGCATGAATTTGCATTTGGCCAAAATCTATTTCGGGGCCGACAGCGTCGGCAGCTAATGCACAAAAATATAACCAAATATTTCGGTCATAAAATCAGCGACAACATTGCGAATTAATCATACGGTTTGAGAGTTGAGTGCGCCGTGCCAGGCGAAAAGTAAGTAGGAAGAGGGTATTATAGGCCAGCAGATGCCCTGGAAATGATATTTGAATTAATATTTTATAGTAATCAAACGAAATGTCATGTAAAGGCTTTACCCGGCTTACACATAAATGACGACCTCCTTTATTTACACATATGTAGTTAATTTTTGTTTTAATAGTTAGTTCTACTTTAACAAACCTTTAAATTTAATTGTTCGATTACGAGAAAGAGGGAGAAATCCCTCCTTAAGGATATCAAAGAAAACATAAAACCCCTTCTTCCGAGCAAAACTTTGGATCAATTTAGATTTCCAGTACCCGCCGCTAACTCGTGGCATAATAAACCACACAAAATAGGAACCTAGGAACCTGAACAGAGCACGGAGTGCCTACCCAAAATCAATTGACATGATTTCCACGTGAATTGCCATAACAACAACAATGCTAACCCATATACGGAAATTCGGAGGAATACGATCCGGTTCGTGGTACGAATGTTGGCCACCCAAATACGCAAATGTAGTGTCTCCGCCGCCTGAGGAGGATCGATCAAACGTTGGTTGTCCCGGGCAACGGCAACATTTCGATTGGAGGCCCGGTCCTAACCTAAGCCAAGTGGAAAGGAAAAGCGTTGGCCAGAAATCAGTTGGGCAGCAGCGAGCCAAGGAGCTGGAAGGAATCACGGATACACCTATATCTAAATCGATATAATAATACCAGGACTTGGATCAGGACTAGCAGAATCATCATCCAACCGACAACATGTGCGACTGCGGCTGCTATTCCTACTGTCTGCACGACAGCTCCTGCTATAGCCACTACCACTCGCACTCGCACTCGCATTCCCATCACTGCTGCGCCGGATACAAGTATCTCAAGTGCCTGTGTCGCTACTATCGCCATGGGCACTGCACCTGCTCCTGCTGGAGGCGGAAATGCTACCTGCTCTAAGGAGGAGAAGTCGGAGCCCGAACCGGAGTCGGAATCTGAGGGAGAATGAAGCTGCGCTGCACTACGACACACAACACAAATCACAACTCAAACAACGCAAATCACCAAAGAAATCACACGATAAAGTCCTTTAAGCAGTTGCATAACACTTGGCTGCATCCAAAATCGACCAAGAGTGAGGGAGTGAAGCGAGTGCTAAATGGAAAATGGGAAAAAGGTTCCCTGGAGGGGAAGGAGGCGAAGGAGGCAAATGTGGAGCATGAGGAGAAGGCCAAACAACTAGCGTGCATACGGGTCGTATGTGCAACGTTTTCAGTTGTCGTGTGAGTGTTCAGAGTGTGCAGAGTGTGTGTGTGCGAGTGCCTGACTGCGAGTGAAAATGAAATGGTTCAAGGATGCGGCCAACACAGTTATCGACTGCGTTTTTTGCATTTTGCAGTTGCAAAATTTTCCCTTTCCCCCATTCACACGATAAAGTCCCACTTAACTCCCAAGTGAAGCAACTCGAATTAGTGCGTAAGTCTTACTCCACACCACACCACACACTCGATTAACAATACACACACTCTCCACACACACATCGTTATCGGACTCTAATACATCAATGTTTAGTGCGTAGTTCAATAGAGACTCTTCGCCATATTTGTAACGTTATAAAATCCAACAGAAACAATCCAGAAATAAAGTTTTACTCCAACACCACTCACGTGAGACGGGGCTTTATGGGATAGGGAAATTTCTTGAGATTGAATGGTTGGATATTTATGTAAATCTACTAAATATTTTTTAAAGGGGAAAAAATTCTATAAAAGTGCATGTCGGAAGCAGTTTAAAGTCTGTACTAAGCACGTATTTGTCGATAGGTACACCAACTATATTAATATGGGCAATATTTTGTGTTTAATTTGCTTATTTGATACTTCTTGGTAATATGGTTTGTGAAATTGGTGACCTGACATATCATTTTCTTTAAATAGAAAGCAAAATCTAATACCCAAACCTATACAAAAAGTCACACTTACCTGATATATAATTATTATCCCACCAATCCTGGCATTTATCTGAATTATAACCATTAAAACGCACCCAGTAATTTCACCTAATATCTTCCCTTAATATCCTCCCATAGTGTCCCCTAGTATCACACCCCTCAGTTGACCCTTCGGTATTCGTAATCATCTTTTTGCTGACTTTCGACTTCGATGAGCTTTTTCCGCTTCCTCCCCGCCTTTTGTTGACATTGCCCAATTGGCCATATGCAAATACCAACAAAGACCCTCTAAGCCCAGCTGTTAGCGGTCGGAAAAGTCAGGTCGGAAAAGCGCGTGGAGTCAAAAATGGAAATGTTGTTGTCATTATGTGCATTGAATTAAGTTTATTTGATGGCACCATTCTCCGTCGCCTGCTGCCCCCGGGAAATCCTCGTTTCAGAGTTCGTCCTGACAATGATTATCCGCCGTAACGACATCTCCAACCCCAACTTCGCCACGGAATCTTCTCCCGTTGCCATTAAAGGTGTTCCGGCCGACAAACAAGGTGATTATGGCCAGGCGAAATGCTCTCTAGACTCTGGACTGTGGACTCTCCTGCTAATGGACTCGCGCTCTTTCGGTCAAGGAGGGAGAACGGGAAAAGCGCGCGACAAGTGAGGAAAAACTGCTGGACAAGTGAGGGAAAAGCGGGGGAAATGCTTCGAAAAGAGCAGAAAAAATATGTGGGCATACACAGAAAAAATACTAATAGGAAATTTGAGCAAAATATGATATTTAGTTTTCAAAAGAGATTTAGGTTTTCGTGTGCCCGATAACACTGAACTTCAGGTTATTTATTCTTTTAAAACTGAACTTCAGGTTATTAATTCTTTTAAGATAAACCCTTGAATTATAATCAAAATTGCACAAACAAGTTTAATCTTTTTATTTCTATATGGTCCCCAAAAATTTTGGTTTTGAAGTGCACAGTGTGTTTGTGTTTGAGTATAAAGGGCAAGAGGGGAGAACGCGAGCATTTATTTAAATTTTGCACTGCAGGTTCACAAGGACGTGACTGCGAGTGTCGAACGAATTCCTAGCCCCCAGTCCCCTCTAAGCCCTCCTTTCATATTCTGCTTTTCTGGTGCTGGAAAATTTTCCGACTTCCTCATGAATATGAAATGATGACGCAGCATTAACGCCAAACGGAGATGGGGGAGCAAACTGTGAGTTTGGGGGTGTATCAGCTCTGATATTGGTTTTTGATTATCCTGCAATGCAAGGCCTGGTGTCCTGGGTAGAAAAACTGGTGGTGGCGGCATTCCTGTTAACATTTTAATTAACATTTTGTTGGGAGATAGTAAAAATTTGTTGGACATTTCATGGACAGACTTCAAAATTCTACAAAAGTTTCAATGGTAATCGTCAAACCTAAATTATTTCCAATTTTAAATAATCATAGATAATTATTAAACATATGTATTTTAGAAGAATCTTGCTCTTAAACAGAATCCATAAAAATGGAATAATTGAGTAATTCTAAATGGAAAAGCTGAAGTCCTTAATAGCAACTTCTCTGAGACAATAACAAGCTAAATGCTTTGTATATGTTTTAGCATGTCTAAAAATAAGTCATGGATACAGGCATAAGTCTTAAATATTAACCACAATTTTGAAGCCACCGTCTTATTCCCTTTAAATGCCACAGATTTAAGCAGCAGTCTCCTTCAAATAACTAACTAACATCTAGTAGTTATTATCTGTCTCTCTCTCTTTCCTCGTACACAGTCACGCTAATGAAGTCCCCGCCCACTGTAGACTTTTCCCCATTTGCCGCCACCCCCCTTCCCCCTCTCTGGCTGCCCCTTGTTTTAGCCGCTTTTTATGACTTCGGCCTCATAAAATTTTCCAGCTGACTAAATTTAAATTGCGCATGCAGAAAAAACACTCACACAACAAGAAAAAAGTAAGGCTCTTACAAAAAAAAATCGTTGATGATTTTTTTTGCTTTGTTGAGGGTAGTGGTGAGGGGAGGCAGGTGGACACAGGGGGTAGATGTGGGTGGGCGTGGCTGACAACGATGGTGGCAACGGAGGCGACTGCGTCGGCGCTTGACTGCAACAATGTTGCCGCATCATAATTGTCTGCTGCTTAATGCGCTTGTATGCTCGATTACCGCTCGTCCACGAGCGTCTGCCCCAAGCCCCTCTTCCCCTCTGTCTTTCTGGCCACTCCAAATCCGATCTCCCCCTCACTTCCCCCTCTTGTAAGATGCTTAAAAAATTTTGCAACGCCAGCCCCCAAAATGAGGAGAAAATATGAATTGTTGTACTTGGCTCGTCAGCCGTGGATAGATCGTTTTGGCCAGGGGGTGTAGTGAGGCGGGGTTTTGCTGTGGCTTTGGGGGGTTCCCCACCGTGTGCGACGAGGAGAGTGTATAAATCTTGTACATTGTAGAGGCCGCGAAAATAACTCAGAGTGGAAAACCTCTGGGTGGTCACTGGGTCCGCCTTCGGAAATTATCATAAAGCAATTTTCCTGGAAAGGATTTCCCGGTAGGGAAGGAAGATACAAACGTAATACTGCAAAAATCCTGAGTTATAATTCGTTGACTGAAATCATACAATTTATGACACTTTTCATGTGGCTATTAAGGTTAAAGTCATCAGTTGGAGTTAGGGTTATATATCGAGAGGAAAACTTCTGAATAACATATCCACAATAATATTACACCTAACATCTAATTGATATCGATTTAAGTAACAAAAAATATCGTATTTAACCGAAAAAATATTATATTGTGGCTTGGAGAGTAAGCTTTGTTCACAAGTTTATCTGAACTAAAATGGACTTTGTTGGATCTTTAAAAGTCATTAAGAAGAATTCGAAAATGATGGTTGATGGTGTGTCTTCTTCCCCCGCCTCCCTCTGTCATCATCATTGTTTGCCGCACAGTGCTCTGCTCTGTTAATCATCATCTTTACAAGAACTTCCAACTTTTGGAGTCATTAAACTGCACGAGAAGACATACGAAATGAGTTTAACAGGAACTCGTCAAAGTGGCGGCGGCAGCAGCAGACGGAACAGGGGTGTTCCAGCTTACTCCTAGGGGCTCGTTCGGTTCCTTTTCACACTGTGTTTGCCAGATCTATTAGCAGCCGCATGACACAAAACTCTCGCTTTGCCCATCAAGTCTTAAAACCCCGGCGGCACCTCCAGCTCCGGCTCCGGCTCCGGCTCCTTCATTATGTCTGTCTGCATTTGCAACAATGTTGCAGTTGAATTATGCTCAAGAGGCGATAACGAGAGGGAGGGAGATAGAGAGAGAAAGGAACAAACAACTTAAGCGCTCAAACTTGAAGTTTTTATTTATTTTAATTCTGCTTAGCCCGCCTCCTGATCCACCCCTCCCCCAAGTAACGACTTAATGATGCTTCGGCCTCCGTTTTCCGCTTTCCGTGTTCGTTTCGGTTTCTGTTTCTGTTGCTGCCTCTGTCTCTGTTCTCCAACAAATTGAAGCGAGTTGGCAGGCCTCTAGCAAGACAACGATTGCAAATCATCGAAGTCATTAGCACGCCGAATGCTTATCTCTAGCCATCTCTCTCCCTGCCCATTTTGAATCACATAGTCAATGGCTTGGTGGAACTAAACAAAAACTAGAGAGAAAGGCTGCCCCCTTGGGTATTACACTGAGCGGTACCCTGTAAAAAGTAAGCAAATTATCCCATTAATATATTAATTAATATTTTCTACGTTTTACAAGTAATAGCTAAAACATTATACTCGTTAGTAGAAATAATTATTTTCGAATCTATATGTACATTTTTGATCACAAGAAGAACTGACTTAGCCTTTGTTAAACAAAATAAAAAACCTATACTAAGAGCTAGAGCTACAAAAATGAAGAACATGGTAGCTTGCAAATTTAAAGTGTAAAACTACTGCAATCGTTCTGTTATTTACTCAGAGTAACCCTAGTAAATATATAAAAGAAATTCCTAAATGAATTATATTATATATAAAGTTATGTGTATATCTCATAAAAAGCCAAAGTAACCTTGCGGCTAGGGTATGCCAAAACTACAGTAAATACTTTGCCAACTCACGCTCCCATTGTGTGATCTGTCTTGCACCTATCTGTTGCACCGCTCGCCCCTCAGTTGTCTGTCCTCCCCCCTCATACTCCCCTTCATCTGTCCTGATTTTTTTGCCTGCAATCGCGATCATCTTTCACTTTCTGCCGCTGGCGCAGGCGCAGCATTTTTGTGCCGTTTTTTCTCTCTTTATTTTTTTTTTGCTGTTACTGTAGCGTTTTTTGCAGGCTTTAGTCTGCTGTTAGCTTCTCTTTTTTTGCATTTAGCAATTGCAATTCATACATTTCCATTGAGCCGCCTGCAACAACATGCATGCACCGCCAGCCCCCCTGGGTCCGTCTGTTGGCTGCAACAATGTTGCTAAGTGAAGTGGAGGCTACAGCAAAAAAATTGCACATTTTGTTTGCCGCCTGTTGTTGCACGTTGCACGTTGTTTATTTTTGCTGTCTTCGGTTTGGTGTTTTTTTTAAATATTTTTTTATTTGCTGACAACAAGTCTCCACTTTGGATTTTCTTTGTGCGTGTCTCGTCGGGGTCTTTTAGCAGATTTTCCCTCTCCCACCCTCTTTGATTTTCTTCTTCTGCTGTCAGCTTCATTATATTTCATATTTTTCACCAAGTTTTCGCCGCCGTTGCTAATTAACAACAATTGGGAAGCAACGCAATTTAAATTCAATAAACAGACAACAAATTACTCATACGCCACGTAAGCCTTGGGAACAAAATACAAAAACAAATCATTATTTTACTGTGGCTTTGGCTTTGCCGCAAAAACGAAAGGCCAACGGCCAACAAACAACAACAACAGCGGCATGTTTTTCAGAAATGTTCCTAATTTTTTATACTCGACCTTCCATAATGACACCCATGATGATGGCGGTGATCTCTATCTGAATCGGGCTCGTAATATTTCGCAATTGCAAGGGCGAAAGCAAAGGGAGAGTTGCCAGCAAAAGAGATATAATAATAACAAATTTGCAGATAAAAACAGAGAGCACGAAAAAGAAAACAACTAAAAAGAGACAACAAAAATAACACGAAAAAGAGAGCGTCGTTTGGGTTCATTTTTCGGTGCGGTTTCTGGCCAATGTGTGTCAAAGTAAAACGCAATTTATGAAATTTATTACGTGAGCCAATTTCGAATTTGAGCAAAAAATCAGAGGAGGAGGAGGAGGAGAGAGGCTTCAGGCTACGAACCGAAAAACAAGGAAGGCCATCATAGATACAGATGAAAAGGCACAATCAAAACAAACCCACAACAAAGGAAAGCAAACTCATTTTTTGTTTGGAATCCCGTTTGTTGAATTTTGTATGCTAATTCCAACAAATAAAAACACAGCAGCAAGGCGGAGAGAAAATTGCTAAAAATGAGGAATTATGGGAAAATCCGCGGACCGCCAGAAAATACAAGAGAAAAAGAAAAAAAAAAAGAAGAAAACTAACAAAAACTGGTAATAAATGTGAGAAATGCTTGAATGGCGAAGAAGTGGCTGCCAGCAGCAAGATAGCCGAGTAGTGAAAGTGGAGGTCAGGGAGGTCACTGAGTTATGAGATCATCGCGGTTCAGGCTTGCGAAAGGGAGCCCCGAAAGTCAGAAGAAAGAGTTATTATGTATCCGCCATGGTGGCCTTTTTTGCAATGAAGGTTTTAGTCCCTTTAGAGCTTTGCAGTTTAGAGTTAAAAGATATATATTTTTTTAAAAAAGGAACTAAGTTTTCTTCCTGAGTTTAATTATTAACATAAGAACAATTTATTATTAAGCACAGATGAACTCTGAAATAAAATATTTTTTTTTGATATATGTATATAAATTTTTTTATGTCAAAGTCTTCCAAATTTTTAAATTATTTTCCATAGTTTACCATTAATTTTCTCTCGTAAAAAGCACTGTAATTTAGTAGTATTTTCTTAAATCTTTGGACCGTTACCACTTTTTGCTGACACTCTTTGACTCCTCATTCTTCTTTTCTCTTTCTCTATCTTTGCCTCACCTCCTTCGCCTTCGTCGTTTTCCATCAAAGACCGCAACTATTTAGGTTTTTTTTCGGCAACAACATCATCAACTAAATTACTTTGTTAGCGATTTTTTTCGCATTCTTTGTTGTTGTCATTAAGGCCCGAAAACGCAATCTACACACACTCATAAACTCTGAGCCACCTCTGCCGCCGTCGCTGCCTGCGTCGCTGTCGCAGTCAACGTCGGCCGCGCTGTCGCGGTTTGTTTACAAAACAAAAACTCTTTTCCAGGTCAAATTTGTTTACATTCCGCTTTGGAAACTGGGTCATTGTGAGGCTTGTGCGAACGGGACGGCCGCTTGGCTTGGCCCAGGCATGCGAGACGGGGACGGGATAGCGCGCGGTGGCAAGGTGAGGCCAGGTGAGAGGCAGGCAGCAGCAGCTGTGGCGCGATGGGGCTGTGAATCAAATGGGGGTAGGAGGGGAAGGAGGGTTGCAACTTTTATGAGGCGATTGTTGTTGCCAATAGCTTGTTTTCAGTGTGGTTGTTGTTGTTTATGTTGTTATTGTTGTTGAATCAAATTTACGAAACAACAATAACAAAACACTTTTGGGGGCATGCCGCCAACAGCTAGAGAAGGCAGTGCAGAGCAATACTAACGAGATATTCTAGAGAGCCGTTCGGCGAGACTGATGACATATAAGTAAATAGTGTGACCAGAGTTGTGTACAGTATAGTCTGAAATTCCTCTACACTAATAGGACCGTATTTTGGCTTGAAGTAAATCTATTATCAGGTCAAACTTTTGTCCAAAATTAAGATTGCAATTAGTTTGTTTTGGAATTTTCGCGACATGCTGCTGCTATATGTTGCAGCAGCAACAAGCAACACGCCCCAATGCAGTTTTCCCCTGCACCGCCTTCTCTTCCCCTTTGGCACCCCCTTTACCCACCATTTAACTCATTCAACATGTGTGCCTGCAACTACGAGTGTGTGTCTGTGTCTGCCTAAGTGTGTGCCAGTGTTTGTCTATGCAATTTGAAAGCTATTTGTGTCAATGACAAATGATTCGAATTTATCGAAAAGTTGCAATTTGTCAAAGTAAAGTAAGCGCGTGTGCGAGAGGGAGATGGAGGAGGCCAGTCAGAGCGGGAGACCAGATAGCTGAGGCGGATCTGGGGGCAACCTTGGATGGAATGCGAACACGACGCTGCAGCGGCAACAACAACAGCAGTACCAGCAGCAAAATGATGAATTACATTGGTGGTCAGAGAGCAGCTGGAGTCGGGACCGGCTGAGAGAGGAAGGGGGTCAGGTGCTTGTCAGGTGGGGATCAGATGAGGATCCGGTGGGGTTCACGGGGCCCAGAGCCACTGACTGGGCAAGGCAATTCAGCCGTCAGCTTAACTGAAATGAAATCGAATCCAAACTGACTGCGAGTTTTCTCAGTCGCCGAAATGTCGCCAGTCGGGCATTCTTGATTGCCAGCTGACAGGTGGATGTCATGGACAAAGCCAGCGGCACGGGGGACATGTCCAGAAGGGGTTGATCAAGGGGAAGAGATTTGTTTCTGTCGTTTTTGTTTTTGTCGCAGTCAAAATGTCTCAGAAAAAACTTGCAAAAATGTAAAGAATAAAGTACGGTAACTCTCCTAGCTTTCAGTTTATAAATCTGTGGGTAAATTCACCTATTACTGCAAAGATTATTCTCTGCGATCCCTGAAACTTTAAAATTTGAGAGGCTTAAATAGCTTTTTCTACAACTTTTAAGGTGACCAAAGTATCTATCAAGTCTACCTAGAAACATCATTAACTTGAAATTAAAGGCCCACTTTATAATGGCCGGTTAAGGCTAACATTTACTATAAATTCTTTGCTTGACTTCATTTTCATGGCGCTTTTGTGCACTCGAATTGAGACATTAATCAAAAGCCAAGGCTGTGCTCCGTACTCTGCCAAGCTAAAACCTTTTTAGCCCAATCGACGACTACTCCACCCTTGCCCCTCCTCCTGGTCCTCCTCCTTAGACTGTCGGCCAAGAAAACTATGGACTTGGCTTTCATTTTGGCTCTTGCCGCCTTGCAATCGTTTTTATTGCCATTTTTTTTCACATATGTATTTTCTCTTGCCATATTTAAACTCCGCCTCCGGCGCGACTCCCTCTCTAATTTCCCTCCTCCAGCGGTCCGTTCCACTCGGTGGCCATAGACACTGCGCTCCGTTGACCATTTCAATTGTGCATCCACTGCTTAGCGGCACATTAAGAGCCGCCGAGTTGCCCTATGTACCGCCGGATAGAACATCTACATCTTCAACGTCCGTGCGAAGCAGACCAAGAAGCAACAGGAATATTAAGTATACGCCGCGTGTGGCATCAATCTTCATCCCGATGGCTGGCGCAAGGAATTGACAGGGGCAACTGCAGCAGCAGCACCAGAGCTGAATCCACAGCCACATCCCACCCTAAATGGGCGACGACATCGCGCAACAGTTGGACGATTCTATCTGCGCACACCCTTCCTCTATTTTAGGTTAATTAGCAGACGGATCTGTGAGCCGTATAATAACCAAAATAAGTAAATGAAAACGGGGGAAAAGTCGGGAAAAATCTAGGCAAAGTGCCGAATGGAAAGAGGAGCAACAGAAGACAAAGATTGAATGCGGATTTTCCTCTCGGATTCTTGTTCGTCTTCATCGTCGTCGCCTTTGTTGTGTGCGCGCCTAGAAATTTCATTTGCCAAATTGAATTTCAACCTGCACCAGCAGCAAAACTTGGCCTAAACCCAGCCAGGAATGGGGAGCGGGCAAGTGAAAGCTTAAGTAACCAAAAAGCACAAAAGTAAACTAGTCCAAGTCGAAGATGAAGTGCGAGGAGAATGAGGAGGTGGAGGAGGTGGAGGAGGAGGAGGGACTCCAGGAAGGTTCAAGTGGAATCACCGAATGAATGCTAGTGATGAGCCGTGAGTTCGTGAAAGTAAATCTCAGAAAGGAGGTCCCTTTGAAAAATGTGAAAGTCTCGGCCCCGGAAGTTAAATGAATTTCAATTTCTTGGATTTATAAAATGTTACCGTAACGCTCCTTAGACTTTAGTTTAAAAAGTACTGGCCTTGGAAAATATGGAAATATTTTCTGTCAACCCTAATAAATTCTTTACCTACGCCTAAATTTCTAGATTCTCTGGTATCTGGAATACCTGGTATCCTTATACCGGATATAACCAACCCTGATACTGTCCCATCTCTAAATGGGTGGAAACGAGAAAAGCGAGCCAACAAAGCCGCAGGCAGTGACTGAGCGAGAAACATCTAAGGGAAATCTGCTGCCGCATAATGTGATAATAAAAATCTTTTATTTGTCATTCGACGTCGTCGCCCTGGTCCTTTGTCTTCCCTCGAATGTGTGTAGTTCCTTGTTCGGCTGGGGCTAAGTCCTGGTACTGTTCACCAGTCATAAAGCTTCCTCTCTCGCACACACTCATAAATCTTATCAGCGGCTGCTGCAGTTGCTCACAAATTTGACATCGAGGCTTCCCCTCTCCCTTCATCCTTCATCCTTCTTCAACCTCCATTTCCATTCCCACTTCCACATCACTCAGTCGGCTGCCTAATTCCCGGCTCGTGCGTTGTTTGCCTCCAAATTAATAGCCCAAAGTCGCTCGCTCAGTCGGTCGGTCCTTTCACATACAAGTAACTCCAAGTCCAAGTCCCCCGCCTCGGACCCTGGGATTGCGTGTGCCTTACTTTTACTTAACGCAGCTCACGTCCCAACTTATTTTTCCCCATGCCGCGTCCTCCGGCTTTTCCTGTTTGCTGTCAACGCTAAAACTTTAACAGCCAACTTCCATTTCCATTTCTTTTCTCTCCTTCATTTTTCCCCCGTTTCTGTGCCGGCGAACAGGCAAATTGAAGGGTGACTTATTGCAACTCCAAATGAGTTGTCATTTAGGTTTTCTCATTTCATCTATGAGGCCCCTTACCCCGTTGTCCTTTATCCCCGATTCCGATTCCGAATGGAGTTGGGAATCGATATTTCTGAGCTGAAGCTGAAGCTGAAGCTGACCCGTCGCCTCGTTCCTCTCCTGTCATCGCCGTTATCCACTCACGTCCAAGCCAAAACGGCAAAAAGCAATCGAAAGACAAAAGGAGTTGGCCGTTGCCTGTTTAGAGTTGGGAGTTTTAGAGTTAGAGTTGGAGCAGTAAGGAGTTGGCAGGGATATCGCAGAGAGGAAGGAGAAACTGGAAAGAAGGCAAAACTGAAATGGAGCAGCTGCAGGAGGTGAGGACCAGAACGGGAATCGGGAGATCCGTTCGGAAAGAGCTTAAAACAAAGGGAAGGAAGTGGTTACGATGGCAGAGAAATGGGTAACAGCGTCAAAAACGGGAAGGAAGCAGTTACGATGGCTGAAAAATGACCGATGAAATGGCAAAAGGAAACTGTTGAGTTTCCAAATAAAGTTGGGAAACCTAAAAGTTTAAACAGATCTATTGAAGTCCTAGACTAGGATCGCAGAGTTGGGAATATAGCGATTGAGTTTGATTAAGTTGGTAAACATAATCTAATTTTAATTGGTTAAATGCTAAATCGCTGATAAAAAAATCGTGCTACTTTTAGAATAATATAAGGTTGTAGCTGTTTATAATTTTTATTTACTAGTTTTTTAATTAAATTTTGTAACAAGAAATATTTCAGCTTTCCCCTCTATGGTATTTAAGTCCCTTCAGCCTTCATTACATGTCTTCACTACATAAGCCCATGATAATCCCCTTTTGTGTGTTTTTCGTTTAGTCAAAAGAACACAAGCCGGCGAAATAAAATAATTAGAAAATAATAAGTAAAACCTAATGCCTGTAATCCCTATGAACATTTAGGAGCTGAAGCATAGTTCTAATTTTAACATAAGAAATTTAGAAATGAGCTAATTTTGGTGCTGTTCTGAGCGTCTGTAAACCGATATATATCTACATCAAATCGTTCTCCATGGACAGTTCAGCTCTCGTTCATTAACCTCTCGGCTATTGGTTTAAATTAATTTTTTAGTTTTTCGCTATTCAATATTCGCACTTCAGACTCTTTTAGTTGCTGGGATTATCCGCGTGATTAGCTAAAAATACCCCGAGTCTTGGGGGCCCTGCAGAGGGGAGCACCCCTGTTGAACAAGGCCGGCCAAAGAGCGTTTAGGAAAGAAATATATAGCCAAAAAGGCTTTCGCATTTCCGGCGCCAGCTAAAAATATTTTGACGTCTTTCGACGCTGTCAGGGGAATGTGTCTTTTCTATTCCTATTTTTTTGTTTTTTGCAAATGCGTCCGACGTTGGGGCAATGATTCGCTTTATGCAACCCAAAACGTGGCAGTGGCAGCAGTCATAAAAATACCACCACACAGCAAATAAAGAAACAGTCCGTCATTGGTCTGGGACGGGTGGCAGTATCTCTGCACTGCCTTGGCTCTGGGCCTCTCGCCACTCGACTCTTGGTCCGATAGTCCATTGAGGCCTCTGTGCGTCATTGTTGGCCTACATTGGGCGTAAATCTCGTAGGAAAACAAACAAGGAAGAACAGATACCCTTAATGGGAAATTATATGGAACAAGGGATGCCCTCGAGGGATCAATGTGATCAAAATGTATCACATGTTCTATGATTAGTATCACCGACACTTAGTCTTATATATTTAAAGCTATTTATCAATACAAATTATTATTCTTATTTGGTAGCTGAAACCAAAAAAAAAAATGATTATTATTACATATTAACCGAGAGAGAAAATCCCTTCACCCTATTTTGACAAATTGTATTTTTTTTTGTGGGTTTTAAACGGAGTAAACTTTAAGAGCTTCTGGTTAAAAATATTGGAGATATTTATATGTAGTATTAAAATATCCTATCGAAATCCGATTAAAATGTCACATATACCTTCTTTTCTGGCACTGTATGGCCGGGAATGAGCATCACAACTAATTGACTTGATGGTGAGAGGGAAAACCATGATGACATGTTTTTCGGATAAGACAAGCAGCCGGACCAGAAGGCAGGGAAGTGGGGTAAGGTTGTCTGGCTTTGGGGACACGCCGGGACGGAGGCAGGGGACAGGGGAAAAACTCAAATGAGTGATTGCTGTTGGCAGGCGCGTGAGCGAAATATTCATAAGCATTCACAAGGCATTCGCATAATTCATTCATTCCAACACTATAACGATGGAGAGGGTGAAAGTAGGTATGGGGGGCGGGCAAGGCAGGCGAGGTGTTCAAGCATAAAACGTTGAAAATCCGGCCAAAATTATTATTATTATTCCCCTGTATTTTATGGCTAAACTTTGAGCCAACTTAAATCATTTTCAGCGACCTATTTTGTATCAGCCTTTTTGGGCAATCATCGCTAAAAATTCCCCCTTGGCGTCAGTTGGCTTTTTTTGGGTTTTTTCTATAAGTTTGTAGTTTGTTTTTCTCACAGTCACATGGTTTTTAGCAGGTACAAGCGTTTGACTTTCCGTGACGTTTGTCGCGAATATTCTGTTCGCCAATTGATGAATTGTTTGGATTGCTTTTCTCGTGGGTGGACGGAGAGTGAAACCAGCAGAATCACTGAAATTGTATTCGCATTTAACAAATCCTATACTACATATGAACATATATATCGTTGAGTCACCTCCGCCGAGGAAGTGAATATATATTGTTGCAGTTGAAGGTGACACATTTCGAGGGAAATGGCAGCGGTGGCAATGAACTGCTTTGAGAATGGTCAGTAAATGAAATTCGAGAAGGATATGTGAGTGAGGGAGAGCGTTCAACGGGAAGCTAAAAGGGGTGAAATTGTGGAAGGAACTTAAACGAAACGGTCAAGTGACTGGCATGACGAAATATCAAGCATAGGGGTGTAATGCAAATAAATACACCACAAAAAGTTGATATAATTCATGTATTCAGCACGGAATTGTACCTGAAGAAATACAAAAATAAACCAAGTAAAACTGGCAGATAATTTCAATATATTCTGTATACATTTTATGGCTCTCATGAATGCCATCTTCAGCTTTGTCTGTGAATGGAAAGTCACAGACCTGCCATCCTCCCTGATTAGTGGCCCATCGTGCTGCAAGATGAAGCCAAAAGATCAACAAAGAAACTTCCCATCATCTCCATCGTCTCAACTCTCACTCGCTGCCTCTTCCTTTGCTCAATTGTTGTTTATTGTGTGTTTTCGACTCCGACTCCGAGTGACTTATTAATTGGGAATGCGGAAGCTTCGTGGCAGCGTTGCAACTTGCTGCTTGCAACACAGTTGCAACACCACTCAAAGTGCAACATTCCAGCGGAGCAGCACCAAATAAAGAAATCCAACCATCCAGCAAGCGAATCAATTATATATTTCTGTGGCTTAACATTTCGCTAATTAGAAGAATTTCCGACTGACTCAAGAAACTAGAGCGCGTTGAAAATTAACACGAGTCACGAGTCAGAAACTTAAAACGGAAAAACGCAAAAAGAGAAGATCCCAGCAACACAGGGACAGGTGCTAACCCCGATCCCCTGTTCTCGATCAACTATCCTCTACTCTGAGGCCTCGTCCTCTGTAGTGGATCCTTTATCCCCGATTTTTGGTCCTTGTGTTCGACTTTGGTAAATGGCAGTGCTGGAGTGCTGGCCCCTTTAAGGCAGCTGGCATCGGGCCGTGGAAGCAAAACAAAAAGGCAAATAAAAACACAAGTAATAGGCCAGCAAATACCCTGGAATATAATATTTAATAATAGTTTTAAAGAATTTATTAAATATTGTCAGAGTTGGAAGGTCAACAAGTCTTAATTACAAAAATTCTTAGTACACCTTTTAATTTTTTAAATTTTTTAAAAATATTAGGTACACTTTCCCAATATCCCCTGGAAGTAAAGGAAGAATCGCCGCTGGCAGCTGCTCTACAGTGAGCCCTGCGCCACCACCTGCCACGTGTTGCTTCTGCTGCATTCAACATTCAGGCGCAATCAAAGGAACAGATGGCAGCTGCTTCTCGCTGGCCCCCTTGTCCGAGGCGGGCAAATTACATGGATTCGGAGCGAGGAGTCCTGCGATGTGCAGTTGAAGAACCTCATTTCGATTTGGTGTCCTCGATTTCGCAACACGAAAATATCGCGCACCTGCCGTCGGTTTTTGTTTTCTTCCTCACCGCGGTGGCATCTGTCCCTACTTCTTGTCCCTTTTTCCCACTTACCTGGCAAGGATAAATGCATTTCGCCTTGGTATGCCTGACTGCCTGCCTGCCATTAAATGCGTGTGTGAGCCTAAGAGGGAGCGAGGGATTTGGCATTGGGCATTGTTTTGCAAGATAATGAGCTGCTGGGATGAGATCTTCGCGTACAAGAAGGAAAAATAAGGAACCGCAGGCGAAAAGAAGGACCCTCAGCAGAGCACAGGCAGGTGAGGCTTAGATCTCCTTGGTAAGCCAACGAGATCGAGTGTTGGCACAGCAGGCGGTTTGTCAAAGGGAAATTGTATATGCAGGAAGAATATTAAATCTCGAGGGAAGCCACTGATCAGTTATAGGAATTTCGGGGATATTGAAATAATATATAAATAAGGTCAGAAAAAATATAAATGAAAAACAAAACAGAAAAATATAAAAAAAACACACTATTAAAAAATAACATCAGAGAAATCAAAATAATATATATTCATAAAAGAAAAAAAGAATTTTATGAATGGGAAAACCATTTATTATGAATATATTTAATACAAAAAGTTTTATATAAAAAATGAATAAATAATAAAAAGAAACAAAGATACCCAAAATATATAATACTATAATTTATAGATCTATAACTATATAAAATAGAAAACTTTCCGTTAAAAGTCTCATATAAATAAATGTTTTGCGAATATCATCGCAATCTATTTATAATTGTTTTTCTCATAGTAGGCTTTGACCGATTAATTTCAAGGAATTTTGCACAAAATTAAAATAAATATTATTGAAATGCCATCGAAACTATTTATACCTCTTGTTTGAGTATTTGATCCACAGATAAATATGTTAATATCTCGAAAATTCCTCTCACCAAATTAATTTTAGTTGTTGAATCCAATATATATATATTCATTTCCCTAAATTATTTAAGTTTAACTACAGTATAGATTATTCAGAGAAGAATAATTCAAATTAAGTTCAACGAACTGACGCCGCCAAATCCATTCAAGTCACAAAAACCAATCCCATAAATACTTGGGAAAGGTCCTCTCACGCCTTCTGGCTTCGCTGTTGCCTCGCCCAAAAATCGCAATTCGCCAAAAACTGAAGCCAAATTTATTATGGTCAATATATTTTGTAATTAAATCGAGACAACAACAACGGAGAAAGGGAATTCCGAACTTGCCCGACGGCAATTTAATTGTTCCTTCTCTCTTCTCTTTTTTTCGGTTAACATATTTGTTTACAAAACATTTCGAAGTGTTGCTGTTGCTTTCTTGCAAATTTCGCGCCTCTACATTTATTTTCAGATTTTGAGCAGAGGGAGGAAGAGAAAGGGGGGAATGCTGTTTTGTGATGAGGTGTCCGTTCACTTTTTTTTAATATTTTTTTGTTTTTATTTTTATCATGACTCATTGAGGTCGTGTGCGAAATTTTTGGAATTGCTTTCATTTATTTATGCATTTGTTTTTTTTTTCAAAAATTTGAGCTGAATGCAAATTTGCTTATTTATTGCACAAACTGCGGCGGGGCGACACATCAACAACCAAAAAATTCCCAGAAGTGCCCGCCACAAAAACCACTTGGCAAAAGTCCCCCCTTTCGACCGAAAGTGCCAAAAAAACAAAACAACAAAAAACAGCAAATTAAAACCAAAACAAATAAAAATCAGTGAAAATTGTTTTTTGCAAGCGACACTTTGTAGTGAGATTTCTTGCTTTGTTTTGTTTTGGAGCGATCCTCCGACTTGTCACACTTCAACAAAATAAAAACAAAGCGGATCACACTACGTAAACCATTTATTGGGATCGACTAGGAAAGTGCCATAGGTGGATTTTTGATTGAGTTAAACTAAACTTAACTATTCTATAGTTAATATAAGTTAGACTCCATCAGTTCTTCAAAGTTATTTTATGTATTATTCCCTCATTAAACACGATGATCTTCCTTCTTCTTATATAAATTTATAAGTCGAATTATATTTTTAGCCCATGTGGAAACCTTCAGGAATACTTTAAGATAAATTAATATACCTTTTAAGTAAACCTTATCTGATACCCTATCTCCGATTCCAAGTGTCACTGCCCACCCCCGGAATTAGAGGATTAAGTCGGTCTTCAACCCGAACATGATTTGGCAGTTTGTGTGTGCTTTCCTGTGCTGGGCTGTCTTTTGTTTATTTGTTTTTCATTCTCCGCCCTGTCGCGTTAATTACGTGTGTAAGAAACTATTGGGCAAACAACTTGATTAGAGGCCGAGTGCGAATTGTGATGAAAACTTTTAAGGCACTTCGGCACGGCACGCGCTTTGTCCGAGCTCCGGAGTTCGGACGATGATTTCCATGAATTCGGAGATTCGGAGGGGCGTGAGACGTTGATCGGCACCGGCGACAAAGTGTTAATCACAAGTCGTAAACAACAAACAGCAATATCCGTTTGTTTATAGTTTCGTTAACTGATTTTTCGCGGCTGCGATTTTGTTGCTTTCATTCCAACCGGGAATACCCAATAACAACTGCTGCGAGCGTCATTCCCACGGCCAGCCGGCGGGGGTTGCTTCTGAAAACAGGGGAGAAAATCGCGTGTGATAATCAGTGGTATCAGCGATATATATATCTATTTTTAGGCCTGCACAAATAGAGTTGACCTTTGTGTAAAAATATTTTTAGGCGCAGATAAAATATTGTGAAATCGAATCGATCATGGGATTGGCGCCAGCAAAATCGGGGAATTTCTTCGTTCGAGCGAAAGTGCTTTATTTTTGGCCTTCCCTGGGCAATCGCTAATCAGCGAATTGAGTCACATCGTTCATACTCCGTGTCTTGCTCATATGACCAACCGAAAACCCATGGCCCTCACATGATCTCGTGGATCGTTTTCGGATATGGCCGGAGATGTTGCGAATTGAGTGCCAGACGAATCGATGGCCAGGGTATTGACATTAGACACAGCTCGTGGGATAGTCTAATGGAGCCATTAGGAGCATGTAATCAATCACAAGATTAGAAATTTGGTTGCGGCTTCCTCTTGGTTAAATGGAGAAATTTAGCAAACACGCAACAAATTAAATTAAACCTAAAATAATGCATAAATATACTGGAAAAACCAAATTAAGCCTAAAATAATGCATAAATATACTGGAAAAAACCATAGATTCAGCTGAGGCTTGATTAACTAATTTTTTTTTTCTAAAATAATATGCACTCCTTCACTGGATTAAGCTTTCTGGTGTTCAAACTTATCAGCAACTAATAGCAATTGACACAATCAATGTTTACGGAATTCTTCACACATCATTTTATACATTCCTTGTAAACTTTGCAAACATATTTATACATTATCGATCTGTAAACACGATCACTCGTGTGCCCTGTGATCATCACCTTCCCTTCTCTTGGTTCGAACGCGAATCTTGAACTCTGAGCTCATAAAATTCTTGCTAAAATGACGCACACGCTGAGATAGAAGCGCTTGCTTGCCTTTTTTCCAACGAAATTTCATACGCCCCGTTGACGACATTTCTGTTTATGGGCCCGGAAAGGCCCCAAAGTCAATGGCCTTATGCTTGCCATATTACGCATACGCCCCATGTGACACCTTCAGGGCGATTGAGCCTCGTATTCAGCTTCAGTTTCAGCCATTTTGCCAATTTCTGGCACGTTCTCTGCCATCTCAAGGTATGTAAAAAGATATATGTAGAGAGTATATCAAGAATATCGGGAATGCGACAGCTCTCGAGCTCAGTGCCGGGATGTTGGCCCACGGGAGATATAGAAACTGCGCAGTCTGGCGGATATTTCATCAGAGAAGAGAAGACCAAAACAGAATTTAAATATATTTCGCAATATCAGCGCAAAAGTAAAGTGTGTTGCCACCAAAGTTCAATAAAACTTGAAAAAGTTTGAGCTCTTTTTTGTTGTGGCTTCTGCTTCGGCTTCTGATTCCACAACATTTTTCTTCCTAGTTTTTTCAGCTTAAGTCGCAATAGCCCAGTTAAAAGTGGAACATGCGAGAATATCGGAAAGGTGAGTTGGGTCCGCGGGGGGGGCGGAGCGCCAAATGGGGGCAGAAGAGCCGGCAGCGGGCATTGCCAAAAAAGATAATACCAAGCCGGAATAACAAAAACAGAAGTGAGTAAAAAAAGGTATAAGCAATAATGCGTACTTTGGGCTGTGAAAATACCCTTTCTTAAAGAGTTGCTTTACAATAAAGCCATTCAAAAGAATTACAATTTAAAGGATACAAAACTCGATTTATTTGAATAGTTTACCAACTCGTATCTTTCGTGTTAACTCAGCTTAGAAGTATAAGATATTAAACGAGACACCTAGGTAACCCAATAAATATAAATAATATTCTTTGAGAAAATTTATTATGTGTTCTTCCAGATTATGAACGATGTCAAGGCCGCTCTTCTAGAAGGGTTGTGGTAGAAGGCCATCGACTTTGGCGACTACCTATCGATGCTATCGATGGAACAGGTTCTTTAGCTGTTAGGGGGTGCTCGTAGAGGGGTGCCAGAACGCTTCTCGGCAGCCGGTGTGATCAAAATGTTAATGCTATTGCCAAAAAGATTGTGCGAGGGAAATAGTGTAACGCAAAACAAGAGATAGAGTGAAAGAGAGGGGAAGCCATCCAGTGGATTTTGTTTGTAATTCGCTGTTGTTGATTTTCGGTTTTTTGTTTGTGTTTTTTTTTTTCTGTAGAAGTTATAGCTGATGTTTTGTGTTGTTGCCTTTAGGTGTCATTAACCCTCCACTTGGCGCGCTGAGATGAGAACCTTACTCACGATTTGTTTTTGTTGTGTGTTTTTGTTCTACAAGCAGAGACTTTTCGCTTTTTATATCGCACGTTTCTCCTCCACGTTTTCTGGATTTTTTTGGCTTTTGTTTTGGCTTTGGCATTCCGACACCCTGTTTGTCGGGGTTTCTTTGGGTAGCCGCAGTGCGTTCAACCAAGCGATCTCTAGGTGAGGGAATAGAATGCTAGGGAGCGTTTCACTTCCCTCCAAAAATGGGGGCCTGTTCTAGGGTCACTCAACCACCACACCACCGCCACCGCCGCCCAACCAATTAACCCCTCCGCCCAGCCATCATCTCACCAAGTCATTAAACTTGGCCATAACAAAAATACACAGCAAATTTTGACGGCGCCATTCGCAAATGGGAATTGCGCGGGACCAAAAAAAAAAGAAGAAATGAACAAAAAACCGAAACTTAATGAAGTAAATGTTCAGAATAAATAAAGGAGTATATAACAAAAAGTTAATGCTTTAATCCAATTGTCATTAATTCAAGTTGATTTATATTGACACTGCATTTGCATTGATTATTGACTATTTATTAATTTATTTTTTATTCAATAACACTTAAAATCTCACACCTTTCTCGTCATCTCCCCAACAAATCGTTTCTAAAAAGCAGCAACCTTGCGGCTATCACGGCGTATACGTAATTTATTTATGCGTTGTGCTTTCATATCTACGATTGCATAAGCAAAATAACGTCCGCCGATCTGTAGAACGTAAGTTGTGCAGAGAGTCACAAGACCCGGAATAGTCACAAGATTCGTTAATTGCATACGGGACTGACTCAAATAATCCCAGTAATCCAGCTCAAAGTGATCTTACATATTTGCCAAGAGCTTAGAACACACCCCAGATTTATTTACATATTTATTTTTAGAAAGGCACAGACTTCCCCCCCCCCCCCCCCCCCCCNCCCCCCCCCCATGCGTACGAGAGATCAATGTTTTTACTGTGATTCAAATAATGTTCCTCCTGCTCAGCTATTTTTATACTCTACAGGCACAACAAGTAAGGGGTTTGCTCAACGAATTTGCATAAATTATTATTTATTATGTACTTTATTGAGCCAAGGTATCGATAAGTACCCGATGTATTTTAGTCAATTCTGTCGTTTATTTATGGAACTTTTAATAAAAAATCAATTTGTAAATAAAGCGATCATTTATCGATTGGTATGATAATATGCCATTTCTTTTAAGAATTTGATTATTTTGATCATCTACCTTCCCCAACTATTTATATTTTTTATTTATCGAAAAAAGTTCTCGATTATTTCATCAGAGTATGAATTCTTCATGGGTCCATTAACCTTTTCTTTGCCGCCTTTTATTGTTTGTTTACACAATTCTCTCTCTTCTTCCAGCTTCCCTGGCTCCCTTGTTCTTCTAGTTGTTCTGGTTTCTTTATTAAATATTAACTGACACTGTGCCCCACAGAGTCACACACACACACACACTCAGGGAGACCAATGTGAATATTTTGTTCATGTTTTCCTGGTTTACATATTTGCCACCCCTTTTACGTACGTATCTCCACCTCCCCTTGCTCTGGCTGGCGTGCCAAGCAACGATTTTTATTTATATTTTGCTTTTTTCCTGGCTATTCCGCTGCTGTTTGTGCTCTTGTTGTTGTTACTTTATCAAAATGAGGTTAACAAACGTTCCCAAGGCCATTTTACTACGGGCACACACACTCGGGCACACACGTGGGGCCCAGCCCCATTCCCAGTCACACACACCAACTATCGTTGATTCGCACTTGACATTTACTTTGTAGTAAAGCTAAGAACTACAAAAACAATAGGTAGCCGCTCAGACACCGAGAAATAGGTCTCTATATTCGCCCTATCTCCACGCGTTACAGTTGAACAAATTTGATTTTACAGTGGAGATCAGGGAATATGTTCTAAAATTTTAATGTTAAAACGAAATAGAGCAGTTTTGAGCAGAGAATATAGGGCTTAAAGCGTGTCTGAAAAAAGTACCCACAAGATCACAAGCAATTTCATTATACCTGGACAAAGGCCAAAGTGTTTGTTTTTCGCTTAGTATTCCCCTGATTATTCCCTTGAACAAAAGATTTGTAATTCTAAAGACAAAAACCGAACTTAAAAATCTGTCAATGTTATAAACTTTTCAACTAAAAAGAAACCCCTGAGTAATCAAGAACAGTAGTAGTATAATAGTATATTTAAAAGAAAATAATTTATATTAAACGAATAGGACAAAGATAAAGCTATACAAGTTAAGCAAATACAACAGAAAACAGTACCTGAGTATTTTCTACCGTGTAACCTCTTCTTCCGTTTTCCCTTTCCCCTCAGCGCCTTCAAATAGCCATTTGCCATTATCGTAATTCTGTTGTTTTTGTTTTTGCAGCATTTTTTATTGTATGTTTTGTTTTTTATTTGTTTTTTTAGTTGTCATATTTCCTTTTTTGCTCGTAAATGAAAAGAGAGGCGCGTGTGTAATCAGGTGAGGGCGGTTAGTAGGGGAATGCTTTGCTTAAAAAACGTAGTGCCCCGCTCCACTGAGGCGGGCGGGTGGGTGGCGAGGGGGCGTGGCGACAACGACGGGGTCTAGGCCAAATGTCGGCGCGTGTAGACTTCTGAAGTACCCAAGGCGTCTCGAGTGCATAAGCACACTATACCCAACCGTCGGCGACGGAGACCAGAGGCCGGAGCTATTTACGACACTGCACATTTTCACCGTAATTTTTGCAATCTTTTGCGCCAGTTCAATACACTCACCTGCAAATAAAACCTTATAGTCGCCAGCGACTATATGTGATCTGAGAGCTGAAAACTTACTATCCGGGTTGGGGCCATGTGACTCACTGTACAGAAGGTCGTTAAGTTGGACAGATTATGTTCTCCAACCAGAACTTTGTGTCTAAATTGACCCAAGGAGGATGAAAAATAGTATCACATGGAACGAAAATCCCTGAAAGGATATTAAATTTTGTAATGAGTCTTTAGAAGTAAAAGGAGGATCTATTGATTTACTTGTATAAATTAAAAATTATTTTTAATTTTAATAAATGTGTATATATGTATGTGAAATTTTCTAATTTTATAATCTGCATCGCCAGGCAATTTGCATGCTTGTGGTTTACAGAATATTTTTCTAGGATATTAAATATAAATATTATTATTAAAATCAACAATAACATTCCCCCATGTATCCTTGTAAATCCCGTTTATTCCGAAAAATATAGTAATACAACTTGATCGCTTAACCCCAACAGAACAAAACAACATTAAGCGCCATATCTCTCCCCTTTAGCCACGCGCTTTCCGCCCTTTACCTCCCTCCTCTTAATACAAACCGTTATTCTTCTTTTTTTTCTGTTTTATTTGCGGCTCGTAAACATTTTGCGGTGTGTCGTAATTTCTGCACTGCACCTGCTCTGCAAGTGCAACAGAGATGCAACGATGATAGTGGAGGAGGGAAGCTGCTATAATCTCGGCCAAGCGTGTGTGTTTCACTTGTTTTTTTTTTGCGACAAAGTTAGCACCGAGTTTTGCGATGACGTCGATGGCTCGGCTCTAACGGTAAATGCAACAAAGTAATGGTTGTTTACTGTGACTCTTTTTTTCCATTTTGTTTACTATTTTCTTCCGTTATCTAATCTTAACTAGAAATGGAGTAAAGTGGGGAGTGCAGAGAAGAGAATACTGTCCGTACAGCTGTCCGTTTTGACAAGTGTCCGTTAAGTGTCAAACAAAATGTAAAAAAAAAAAATGTGGAAACATCAGAAAACGAGGCGAAAAGCTTGCAGTGAAAAACGCAACGCAAAGAAAATAAAACAAAAAGGCAACGAAAGAAAAGCGCGCCAGAAAATTCGCACAGGCAAACACTTTGAACAAATCACTTATGACAAGGGGACAAGGGGATTGTACGGGAAGATGGAAAGGCAGCACTCCTCTACCCCCTCTCTTCCACTTCACAAAACCCCTTCTTGACAGATTGCACTTGCCCCGAAATTGAATCATCAACGGGAATGGCCCGAAAAAAAGGCCAAAAGGCAAGGGGAGAGGGCTGCAACGCATCTGCCATGACCTCCCCCAACGCTTTTCCGAGGGGCTTTTGGGAGGGGCACCACCCCTGATCCACTTTACACTTGGCACATCCTTTTGCTTGTCGCCTGTCATGTGACAGCAATTAACACAGAAGCCCCAAAATGGAGGAAGAAATGCCAGAAACGTCGGAAAAGAAGCAGTGAATGGGTACACTTGGAGAAAATGTAATAAAAGCGAGATGACAGAAAGTTACATCAATTTAATAGTTTATGATACATTTGAGTTTAGGTAACACAAAACAAGTCCTAAAAGCTTTTTCTGCCGACTTTTCATGTATCTGCTTATAGTCTCCAAGTGTGTTTTACTCCTGGATAATGGGAAATTCACCATATTCTTTTTTCTAACAAAACCCTGATTCAAGATATTTACTATAAACTATTTTCCTCTATTAGCCGAATATTCCCAAGTGAAGGAGCTTTCTATTATTTTTCTTTTCTCATAAATTTTTTAAAATAGCCCAAAATATTGAACTCAACTTTAAAAAATTTATAAAAAAAATTTTCTGTGGTTTTTCCCCTGAGTGTATTTGTAGGGGGGAAAGGCTGGCAGCGACGGGTTACTTGTGGCTTCGTGCAACAGTTGCAATTGTTCGAGGGCGAGATTTTTGCGGAAATTGAATTTGCGGACCATCTTTAACCATACCCCTACCTCACGTCCCCCGCCTCTGCCATTGTGCACACCTCCCTCGAACATTGCAACTTTGTTGCATTTTCTAAGTAATTTGTCATCGTTTGCACTTCGACTCAGCCAAATGACAGACGTGACAAGAGTGCCAAGCTGACACATTGGCTGATGGGAAAGTGTAAAAACGGGAGAGTCTTTAAGGAAGGCATAGGAAATCTGTTCTCTTGGGAATACAGCATCATCGTATCGTACAGAGGGTACTACACCCGTGAAAATGCCTAACTGTCAAATTTGTGTCAGTTTTCGACTTTGGGGGAAAACGGATTTGGAAACCCGGAAGTTTCAATAGATGAGAAAGAACGACAAGAATCCCTGAAAGATTTTCTATTACAAGTAAAATTTTTTTCAGAGATCATTCCAAGAAAAATTCGTTGCGACTTTTTTTGAAAATAAAAGAAAGCAAAAATAAAGCTATTTTCGGAACACCAAAGTTTTAGAGAACAGTTTGGATCTATTGGATCATTAAAATCGATCAAAATGTAGAAAATAATGGCATCAATTCCAATTTGGAAATTTGCTCTGTGCTGGTTTTTATTAGGTAAACAAATCTATTTTTCCCCCTTATAGGATATTATTATTTTAGTCAGAAGTTTGCAACGCAGTGAAGGACAACATTTCCAACCCTATGAAATATATATATTCTTTATCAGCATGAACAGCCGAATCGATCTAGCCATGTCCGTCTGTCCGTCCGTTTCTACGCAAACTAGTCCCTTAGTTTTGAAGCTATCTGAATGACGGAACGGAACGGATTGGACAACTCTATCATATAGCTGTCACCGATCGGTAAATTTTGATGAAAAAAATATACCTTTGCCAATTTTTAACATTTTAGCATAATATTTGTGATATGGCCAAGTTGTATTATTCAAGAATTTCGGTTTTAATTTTATCAAGATCAAACAACAATATCATATAGCTGCCACAGGATCGTTAAAGGCAATAAATTTTTTTTTATCTTTTCAGAAATGTGTTACTTAAAAAACAACTTGATCAAATTTGTTTAATTTATAATGATACAATTAAAAGCCAAAGTTAGCGTCTTTTCTTGTTTAGCTTAAAAATGTACAAATACTTATTTTTGTATAGTTTTTGACAATTGTAATTATATAACCTCTTTTAGAATAACAAAAATTAAGTCAAACTTTTTGCAACTATTTTTCTTAACTTAATTTGTATTAATTAAAATGGGTTATAATGCTTTTTAAAATTTTAATTATATAACCGCTTTAAAAATTAACAAAAATTAACATCTTTATATCTACAAAACAAATTATTAAATAATAATAGAGCAATGCCGTGTTCACAGCACTGAGCTGAGCCTCTACAATAACGTTAACGTGCTGTTTCGTCTAAGTGGGCGCGACGAATTCTTCCTTCACGTAACAATACTTATTTCGAGTTACGGCGTCGATGAATATCGAACGTGATAAAAGAGCGGCCGAAGAAGAAATGAAGCAAGCATAATAAATGCGGCCGCGGCGGGCAAAGTGCAAAATAATGCTGGCTCAGCAAGTGCGGGGAAGCGTGTCCAAGGACTAGTTAGCTTATTTTTATTGCATCTAATTGCATTATATTAGGTTTTTAATTTTTGCCGATACCGTAGCTCTCAGCACGCGGATCAGCGAGCTTTTGAGTGACCGATACTGCAGGTCACTGCTCTCTTCCTTGCTCTCACGCACGCGATTGCACTCTATCGAATATCGATATTTCCGCCATTTTTTCTTCCGCGTGTGTGAGTTTTTTTCGTGGCCTCTATAAAAAATGTGTTTTTAGGGGTAATTCTTTATTTAAATAAGCCAAAAAGTTGCGAAAGATGTAGATAAAGGTGCGGACAAAGTGCAGGTTATAACAGATCATGGAAGCACAAAAGATTTTCGCGTTTTTTCTAAGTTTTCATTTTCGCTTTCGGCACCTTGTGTTCGTTGATCGCTGGCCAATAAGATAGAGCGAGATAGATGTTGCGGGTGCTCCTTTGGACGGCGCGAGACCGCTGCTGCTGCGTTTCGCGTTTTTTTCTGTTTTCATTTTCGCGTTCGGCTTCTTGTGTTCGTTGATCTCTGACCAATAAGAAAGAGCGAGATAGATTTTGCGGGTGCTCCTTTGGACGGGGCAAGACCGCTGCCGTTGCAGCCACACTACACCATAATTGACTATGTGCAAATAGACTCGGCTGTTGATGCCGATAAATAATATACATATTTATACCTGCAAAATGGTAACTCTAAGGAAAAGAGAAACCTATAATGGACTAAGTCTTATGAATTTAATCCGTCAATTAGTTGGGATTATTAGAAAAAGGCGAAGTCTTTTTTATGAAGGTAATTTCCCTATCTGTTCTCGTAAGAATATAGTTCAATATTCACTCCCCTGCTTGGAATTACTATTATTCTATGTATCTGTTCTCTTTGATTTCTATTTACAGAAGATTCTACACAATAATCGAATTAATAGCCAATACACACTGAAACTGAATTAAATCGCCAAACAACAACTCTTCCTTTGCGATTCCAAGTGCAGCTTTGGGTAAATATTGTGTATTTAAATTATTTATTTTAATCGCGGCGCAATGGCCGACGTCAAGTGTAATTTAAGCGCCAGCTGTTGTTGTGAATCCCCTCAAAGCCCACCGTTTACCCCCCTGGTAATTCCAGCTATTCATTAGCCATGCAAAGTTCGTTTTTTCCAGTACGTTTTTCTGTGAATTTTTCAACGAGTTTTGTGTTTGCAAATCCATCTGGGAAATTTCATTAGCATTTAGTGGATATAGTTAGTATTTCTTATTTTACTACTATAGTTTTCACTTTAAAAATAATATAAATGTTGGGAACTGAATATGCCAGCCATAGAGTTCAAGGTTGTTACAACTTAGTTTCATCATAGGAACGCGTTTTTTAAGCCTAAAGATACAAAATAAATAAATAGATCTCTGGTCAAATGTTATTCTAACAAATAAGTTTCTTAAAAAAAAACAATCAAAATAAAATAATTTTTTCTATTAAATTTGTTTGCTCAGCGTTCATTAATCACCTCTTTGCATAATTATTTAATTGAGAATTTTGTGTTCATCTAAGATTTATTTGGATTTATCAACATTTTTTTTTTAGTCTTTCAAACAGACTCGAAAAATTTGCTTAATGAACTAGAAATTTTCAACAAACGAGCGCTGCAAATAAATAAAATTTAAAAAAAAAAGCCGTAAAAAATTTGGCATTGGAAATTTTCGAGCAGTTTCTGTGTATTTCGTACGACGTGCTTTGGCAACTTTTTGTTGTTTTTAATTTTGTTGTTACTACTTCTGTTGTTGCCTTCTATTGTTGTTAACGGCCTTCGCTAATGAACAGTTATGCAATGTGCAAAAAATAAAAGAAAAGAAAACCAAAAACAAAGACGCCAAAACGCAAACAAAAACAAAAAAGCAAACCAGCGAAATGAACTGAACTGCAAGCCAACTTTTTTAAACTGAAGCTGAAAGATAAATAAACATTGGGGAGGTAACACTTTGAAGTAATGAATTAGAGTCTTAGATACCCTTTTTAAGTTATCCATTTCTTAGATCGATTAGGTAAGCACCCTGACTGGAAAAAATTATTTTTTGGGATTGCTCTGTCCCTAATTAATATTAACAAAATATATAAAAACTGTAAAAAGGTCTTTAGTAAAATCTCTTATGAAATTTGTAGTAACATCTAGTAAATCTCTTATCAAATCTCTCTCGAAAAACATAGTACCCTCACTTCACCGAGAGTATCTCAGAGACAGAGACGGAGACCGGCTATAGTCGGGTCCGTTACAAGCGAGTGCTTTGAGCCAAAGTTGGACTTTGTACCGAGCACGCGAACCTGCCATGATGCGGAATCCGCTGTGGATCGGATGTGAATGGGGATTTCAGGCGGATTTCCATGGGGGATCTCGCTTAGCTCTTTGTATCTATTTCCCGCTGGGAAGCGAGAGTGGGCAGGACAGGGGGAGGACTAGTACTCCATGGAAAGAGGATCTGTGCCATCGTTGGAGAAATCCAAACAAATTCCATAGCTGCTTTTGCTGATTGTTTGACCCCGTTTTTGAGCAGGTGGAAACCATAGAAGAGAAACCCCCAAACGAACGAATCCACCCAAACCACCCATTTCCCCCGTTTTATCCACCTCTAAACGCACATAGAGAGGGAGAGAGAGACACGCATATTTGGTTTCTGCTTTACGAGCTCATTCGCTCCGCCAAGGGTTGATTGATTTGTTGTTGTCTCCGATAAATATTCGAAACGATTTTGTTTATAATAAAATAAAAGTTGAGGCCACCGCCGCCGCTGCTTGGGTTAACCTTTTATGACTTACTTTTACTCATTTCCATTTTCATTTATATTTCCATGGTTATGGTTTCGGCGGGAATACAGACAGTGATGTCGCACAGGTTTTAGTGGATTTTGGAGAATCAGGTTTCTGTAAATGGCTCTGATTGGGAACTATCTAGAGGATTTATTGTTATTCGCAGATATTTAGTTGGGTCTAAGTAAACACCTTAGAATGTAGTGTGATTTGGAGACTTTTGGAGGGTTATATTAAGGCAACCACTTATAATTATGACAGGGTTTTAATGACATGTTAAAAATAATTGTTAAAATACAACAAATTTTCTATTAATGGAACGTTTTGCGGAAACAAAATTCTGGATGTCTTTCAAAGCCGGAATTTCTAGAATTTTCCAAGCGGTCACCATGGAAAGTATTGAATAAATATAGATAACAATGAGATTATCTAATACTTCTCCCTATGCTTCACTCTCTCCTCCCCTCATTTTTTTTTCCATTTTGCCTTTATTGCGTAGTGCGGTGACAGCAATTAGAACAATCGAAAAATCAGCAAACAAAACAAACTGAAAATAAAAACAAAAACAGTATAGGAGGCCGTGAAAGAAGAGGAGCGGAACAGTCCAGTTTTGATTCCGGGATCTATCACCTCTGGCCGGAAAGAGGCGGATAAAAGGGGGGGAATGGGATAGAGAAAGACTGAGATGGTGGCGGGTGTGGGAAAGAGACGAGTTCATTCAACTTGGTAAGGTTAACAGAGGGGATGGCCGAAGGGAAAAGTCAGAACAAGAGCAACAAAAAACAAGGAGAAATGGAAGAAATGTGTAATGTTTTTATTTTGATTTTAGTTCATTTGTGAGGCGACAGACAAAAGGGCAGAAATAAATTCGTTCGTTGCTTCGCTTGCTGGCAGGTACAGTACAGTCCACCTTTTAAATGTGCCAGGGTGTGAGTGTGCAAGAGTGGAGCAAGCGAAGTACTGGAGGAGGAAGAAGGAAGCATGAATGCAAACATAAATGGGAAATACACACAGTTGTTGTGATCAATTTACCATTTACAATTTACAGCCAGCAAGCACACACACAGAGAGGCAAACAGAGAGGGCATGACAACATACGTACAGTTTACATCAAGAAGAAGCAGTTTGTTACGAACTAGTGTGGGGAGCGACGCAGACCCAGCAAAAACAGAGCGAGAGCGCAGCAAAATGTGGGAGAGCGCGAGAGGGCGCTCTGCGTGGATGATTATTACGAAAGTGAGTGCATAAAAACAAACGCGAAAAGACTAAGAGCGCGCTAGCCGTTACATAGGAACGGCATGGAAACGATACAAAAGAGTAGATGAACTTACGATCCACATGTTCATTCTGCCTTTCCCTCTCTTAACTGCAGCATAGCCATTCCGTTCGTTCTCTGCGCCCGCGCGTACCAATACCAAACTGTACCATATTCCATTCCATTTCGGTCCGGTTTACACCCCCCAACCCCCCTGTGACACAAAAACCCCCGGCGCTGGCTCTTCGGCACTCTCTTGTGTAAAAATCAAAATAAATCGTAAATAATTTTTTCTCGCTCTTCTTCTCACTCGCTTCGTCTTCGTTTGTTGCTCTTTTGTCCCTTTCTACTACGTTACGTCCGTTTGCATGAATGGAATGGTTGGGTGGTGGTGTTGTGCTGGTGTGCGGCGAAGAGAGAGTGAGAGAGCGCTATAGCGGTGGCACTAGTAGTAGTAGTATTTGAGTATTTTCTTTCCACTCACTCGCTCTCCTTGCTCTTCCTTCTGGGTGCTGTTGCTGCTGCCTCTGAAATCCGATAACCAGTGTGCGAGCGAGACAAAAGAATAACAAACAATTATAAATTGTGGAAGTGTGTGTATGTGTACGGGGAATGGGAATTTCACAATATTGTAGCGACGGCAGCGGAAGCGACGACGCCAACTGCGACTGCAGCGTCACCGCCTCGTGCCAATTTCACTTGCAACGAAATTTCTCGTTCCTGTAATGCTAACAACGTGTGAGCGAGAAGGAAGGCACGAGAAGTGGCATGGAACGGAACAATTACGGTTCTTCTGCTGTTGTTGTGTGCGCGCGTGGAAAAGGTCTCGTAACGAAGGGCGAAATAAAAACAAAACCCGAAGGCAAGAAGAAGCAGAAGCTATTGTGCAGATTGATTTTTGATGCGTGCGTGAGCCTGGGCATGTGTGTGCATTTCTTTGTTTTTGTTGCTTTTTCGACTTGGGATTTTTTTTAGTGCGTGCCGTGCATCATGTGATTAAAAAAAATCCTCTTCCGCTTTTCCCCAATTTCCATCTGAGTTCTTCTTTTCGGTTTTGTTGGGAAATCAATTTGAAAATATCTCTTCGCTTGTTTTTTAAAGTTTTTTTTGTTCTGTTGGGGGGGCGGAAAACTTGTATTTGTTCAGGCACACTTTTTTAGTGATAAATGAGCTACGAACTTCCACGAAAAACTGGAAAAGTTCTCGTGGGAATTTCGTTCGACATTATTTAATAATCTTAGTGTTTTCCTGCTTAAGATGGTTCGAAAATATATAATGAAAACTATCCTAAATTATTTTCCCAATTGAGCAACGTTTCTCTCAGTCAAAAAATTATTTAGAAAAAAAAAATATGTATATATCATAAACTTTATTATTATTATTATGATTATTTATTTCTTCTTTAAAATCCTTGAGTTATCAGTATCTTCTGAATTTCTAGCGAAATCAATTTTTTATCATTAAATGAAAATATAAATATTTGCAAAAACCAATAAAATTTAATTAAGAATTCAACAAAGTGCTAATAAAATATCCATTTCACTAATTTTAACATTATTATTTATTTATTACATGCAAAAAATCCTATAATACAAGAATTATTTTTTAAAGAAATTTCTATGCCCTTCTCATTTTTTTCACGCGGTCCCTTATCTTAATCTTGACGAAATTCTAGGGGCATGGAAAATTTCCAAACCAAAAAATTTTGTAAGGAAATCTTCACAACTCACAAGATGCACTTTTCCGCATTATAAAAGGCCGCCAGCTGATAAATCAGACCACTTCCCTCTAACCAGCACATTCTATCCGATCCGCTTCCCAGTTCAGAAGGTTTTCGAGGGCGCCTAGGCTCCTACATGAATCCTAGGGTTAATCTCCCTGATGGATGCCCTCAGGTGTGTTCTTAGGTGCTATCATTACGGCCACAACTGTATATAGACCAACTCAGTCATCGTGTCTGTCTTTCGCCTTAATCCCCCCGACAGGCAGGTGGTGAGAACTTCCCCCTTAGGACATGGGAAGTCACATAGGCACGAAGAAGTCGACCACTAAGAAGTCTCTTCTAGATAAAGAATCGTGATCGGTTCGACTGAGTGCGCTTCCGTAAGGGGACTTCAAAGGGCCACCGTTCGACAGGGGGGTTTGGGTGGCTACGGGGTGGGGTTCTGGAAAGGCATAGGCGGCGGCAGGGGCTACTTCAGCTGGCCCTAAAGTGCGTACGTGACGCTCGTTGCGTGAGTTTCTAGTTTCTAGCTTCACACGCGGCGTCGTCGGCGTCTCCCGGCTGCATTTCGGGTTTCAGTTTCGGTTTCAGTTTCGAACTTTTTTTTGGATGCGTGTAAACAAAGCGATAACTCAGCTGTCGACAGGCAGCTTGCCACACTTACTTACACACACGCACCTAAAGTACAAGTCCAAGTCCAACACCAACAGTTAAAACCAACCGCACTTAAAAAAGCGACTTAGTGCCCTGAAAGAAAGTGTAAGCAAAAGAAATGGCAATTTTTGCTCATAAATATAATGAATTGAAGGAGGTTTCTCTTGACAATTTATTATTTACAGTTAGTCTGTAGTAAAGAAATAAAAAAAGCAGACAATCGAGAAATCGTAAATAAGTGATTTCAAATGTATCCCAACCATTTCGCGCAGTGCACTGGTTTCTACTCCCACTCCTTGCACTCTCCCCCGATATTTCTGAGTTATTATCTGCGGACGTGTGTGCGTGTTGCAGGTTCCACCTTTGTTCCGTGTTCCGCGGCAACCGCTAAACGATCGTTTATCGTTTAGTCCCTGTGAATGGATATATATGGAAATAGCCCCCACCTCCTTATACATATATGTATATACGATATACAGTAACCTCTGGCGGCAGAGGTGGCCCCGTGTTATGATTGAATTATGAGACTCGACTGATTTATGGGCCATTGACTCTGGTGTCTGTCTTGGCTGGGATGGCTTATTTGAACCTGACGAACGGCGGGACTATGCCACAGGAATAAGCAAATGAGGGACAGCTATTGTGAAGGGGATGGGAATTCCCTTGTTTACGTTAATTAAGGTGTACCTGACAGAGGTGCAGGAAGTAAGAAGCGTTATATGTTTGTTTCTATGCTTCAGTTTGGTCTGAATTTTTAAGAACATATGTTACCATCAGGCAAAGACATCGTTTAAATGGAATAAGCCTCACAAGATGCTGCCGTATATGAAGTTTGGTTTTTGATGGACTCAAAACCAATATGAATCCATGATTTTAAATGCAAGGTCCTGGAGATATACATCGGTGTTTATTCCTTATCCTTATTCAATTTCTCCCACTCAGTTTGCACATGAAATATGGAAACCCAATAATTGTGCCACATTTCAATTATGGAATTTCCCAGGCTTTTCTACACTCCCACTGCCAGTCGCCATTTCCTGTGCCCACCTGGATGCATCTACTATATAACTCGGCACACAATATATCTCTTGACCACCTGGCCAAGGATTTTATCTCGCTGCCGTTGCCTCAGCCATTGCTGCCTAAGACACTCGAACACATCGAAGCGAACAGTTTGTCTTTGCCACAGGCGAAAGTGGTTTGCCAATTGCCCCCACCCCTACTGATCCACCTTTCCCCCTGCCACCGCCACCGCCTCCACCTTTGGTTCGGCCAGTGCCTCAGCTGCAGACACGTCATAGCAACAATTTTATGGAGCACAATTTATGTGCTCAGCATTTGCATAAAACTAATTTTGCCGAAGCGAAAACTTAGACGACAAATGGGGCGCATTGCACAGCCGAAAATTTGGAGGACTTTAGTTTCAAATGTGAAATTGAAAATACAAAATTATTTAGAATAGAAAAAAAGGATAAAGCATTTTTCCAAAAGCCCATCGTAGTTACATTTCAAATAATAAGCCAGATAGTAAATACAAGATTGTCACACGAAAATTGTGTGACTTGTTTTTGTAAACATTTTGTACCTATGTATAAATGCAGCTTTGTTTTTTTTTTCAATAATCTTAGGAGAAGAAAGTGCTTCACCCCTCATGAGCATCTTCAAGTAAATTAAAGGTAGTTGGCAATGTGTTGCTTTTGTATATCTCTCTGAAAACTGGTAAACTCTTTAAATCTAAAATGATCCTACAAAATAGTCTATCTATTGTTGGCCTATCCTAATGATTTACCTTAATTTTTTCTCAGTGTTTAACCCCGCTCAGCTTACGTAACTGTCGCCAGGCACAGCAGCGGAGTCAGTCAGTCAGTCAGATAACGCCTGATCTGTTTGCTTTGGACGATGTCTGCTGTCCCGCCCCGTATAAGCCCATTCCCTGCCCTTCCTCCTCCTGATGCCATTCACCTAAGCCTTGGGTACCCCCTTTCTTTTGTGTATTTTTGCGAAAATGGATTAGCGTGGGTTCACACGAGCCGACCAAATGTTTGGCTTTCATAAAATTGTGACATGGTTAACTCCGTCGCTGCATATTCGCGCCGCCTCCCTGTCGTCTCTGTGCTCTCCCTGGTTTTCCCAGTTTTTCCCCGGCTATTTGTCCACGTTGGCGTGAGTAAATATGAAGCCGAAGCCGAAGCCAAGTCTGGCCTGTGGTGGGGCCTGTTTACAAAAGTTCCCGCCAAAAAACGAGAGCGAGACGACGACGAGCAACAAGAAATCTGCAACGTAGCAATAATGTATGCGACACTTTTGCCGTTGCACGTGCAACCCTTCAAGCAACCTCCCTCAGCCGGTCCTCCCTGGCTCCTCCCTCCTGGCAGCAGCAGCAGCTCCCCTTTCGTTTGCATCTCCTTCGATGTCAAGTTACACGGGGCGTTGTCGCCGCCGCCACAGGAGAACTCTTTGCGGAAGGGAGGAAAGATTCAGAGGGAACTGCTGCTGCTGGCGACAAGTGGCGCTGAAACCCTAGACCGAGACCGTGTGGATCCCCCTGGAAGCCCCTTTATTCCGGCGCCCTATCTCGGAATTTTGCGCGCGCAAAAATTGAAAGACCGGCAGACAAATGCCGAGTTGCAGCTTTTTTCCCCAGACTGAGGCTGGAATTGGATTTGCAACAAGAGATTTGTTTGTTATTATTCTCTGGTTTGTTTAGAAAACTTTCCGGCACAAACTTTGCTGAGCGATACGGAATTTTAGGTTTGGAAAGGAAGTGGACCAGCCGAAGTCATGAGAAGATAGGCTTCGAACGCAGTTGATTCAGGGGAATCCCCGCCAGGCATGAGGCGCTGGCCCAAGCCTATATTCAACTAATACCGTATTTCTTATTCAAAGCTTAGCATAAGTTAACGCCGTTAGTGGGCAAGTTATTACAACCTTCGATGGGGATTAAAGAATTCAGAAATCCGAATTCAGACAAACTTTGACGTCACATTTGGCGTAAAGGGGGTTCCCCAAAAAAAAGAGCTCTTCGCTGTGTTATGCTAATCTCGTTTCGGTTTGCCAGCTGCTCAGCCCCTCGCAAAATGTCGTTTAGGATATTTATTTATTTTTGATTTGAAGCAGGCGACGTGTTCGAGAGGCCAAAACTATAAATTTTGTAGCCGGGCTATGCTCCTCCGGTTTCCCTTTTTTTTTTGTCGGGGGTTTCTTGCTTGACTTCCACTTCCCTCCAAAACGATTTGTTACGCATTTCGTGTCAACTATGAATAAAATATGGCCAAAACCACAAAAGTCACAAAACAAACCAAGCCAGAAAAAAAGGGAACACCGTAAGGGAAGGAGAAAAAGGGACCCAATAAAGCACATCGAAAAAATAAAACACAAACTGAAACACAGAAGGCAAGTTTTTCAATAGACATTTATCAAACAACGAAAAAAAAGAAGGGAAGAATAATTTACATTTTATTAAAAACTTCTGATATGGGACAGGGATAGAGGTGGGAGAGAGGGTTCCCAATACATAAGGCAGAGGGAGAAATGCTAACGGGGGAGAAAGATAATACAAGTAACATCTAGGAAACAACTAGAAGAGAGATCATAATAGGACTAAAAAACAAGTCTCAATTAAGAAGCTGGATGGGAGAAAATTGAACAGCAAGGGAGATGGAGAAATTTTCAAAAAGGGGAGAAAGATAATAGTAATTAGAAAAGTCACAACTAAGAATGATTAAGATTTGAAAGCTAAACGAATGATGTATACTGGATGGTGATGGATGATATATATATTATAAAAAAAAAATAAGAGAGCTACAAGAAGGAAAACTACGAGTAAGAAAGCCTTTTAAGTTAGACTTTCTCTGTCTCCTAGCCATCAACAAAATCATTTTAAAGACTTTCACAGCTCGAAAGTCAACTTTCTCTTCCAAGTTCCTAAAAATCCTGCTCCGGTTTTTCCTATTTTCCGGGGGGTGTGTATGTGTCACATGACGCCACTCACAACTCCACCCTTAGAACGAACCCTCCTCCACCTCCCTTTCCACTTGTGACAGACAGTCCACAAATCACGCAACAAGGCCTCCAGAAAATAAAAAAAAAACTCAATCGAAACAAAAGTTTATAAATTTTTCAAAATTGTAAAAAGCAAGGCGAGCAGGGCGGGTCTGTCACCCGGCCCCTTATGTGGACATAAAAGGCCCACATGTCCGCCCTGCATAACATTCCCAAGCAGCACTAGCACTAGCGCCACTCCCCGTTTCCCAGGCCCACTTCCTCCTCCTCCTTCGGCACAGAGAATGAAAACGCATGGGCACAAAATTTCCGTTTCCGCTTCCCGTTGCTGTCAAAAATCGTGGACAGCGGAGGAAGAGGAAGCCACTCCCTGCCATTGCCTGCCTCTCTCCTGCATCCTTGCCAAAGATGCGTAAAATGTTTCGGAGCCAACTGACAACGCTGAAGAATGAAAAGAAAGAAAAGAAAAGCACGAAGAAAGCACGATAAAAACAATTTGAAAATGTGAAGATATTCCGACTATGGGATACCTGGTATAAAGGATACTATCATACTAAGAGTCTAAAAATGTATATCTAGAAACAATTATTAAAGTTATAAAGCTACGGTAATAATTTACAAGAAAGATTAAAAAATATTCCCACAAAAAGGGGTATAATTTAAGGAAAGTATCGACAAAAAGGCAGACTTTCGAGGGTATCAGGAGAAGGGAGGAGCAGGAGCGTGCGACCAAAAGCTGGACAAAGGCAGTGGCGCATGCCGCATACAACGGAACGTAGATGGGGATGGTTCCTGGGGCTGGTATGATAGGACGAGGTCCAAGGGGAGCAGCCATTGTGGCGCACGCCATTCAAGTGCGGAAACGGAAGCAGCAGCCAGTGGGGAGAGGGATATGCTAGAGCTGGAAGTGGACGTGGAGAGTGCCGAGCGGTAGCCACAAGCCAAACACAATAAGCGCTTCATAAACGACATTTTTCACTAGAATGGAAAGCAAACACACTCACACACAGAAACACAGCGAGGGGTGGGATAATGATTCACGCACAGGAATTGGGTCAAGTTTGTGCTGGCTGTGTGTGTGGTGCGTGTTAAACGATTTCGCAGTTTTCCACTTGAGACACGAGATAAGAAGAGGAGAAAGCTGGGGCCGCCGGAAGAGCAGAGGAGATGCTAGAGGAGACTGTCTCGTTATCCTTGACGAGGCCAAGAAGCTGCGAGGACACAGAGGCAGCTTTTCTCTAGAAATGCGCCTTGGTTCTGCCTTATTTCAGCTTCTTTTGTATGCGCACTGCTTCCACTTGGGCACCGAGCAGTTCCTCTTCTTCTTCTATTCTTCTACTCCCGAGCGCCCTTCTCCGCGCTTCTCATTAGTTCATAGGATCATCGTGTGAATCCTGTGGTGTTTTTGCAGTTGACACACTTTCCTCATATACTTTCTAATCCTTGGCTTTAATTTATATATTATTCAGTATTTAAATGTACCCATAAGTATAAAGTATATATATATATGTATATGTGTGCCTTTTTCATTCATATATGAGAAATAATCTTTTTGGGACGTTCTATTTTTGTGTCTACTTACAAAAACCCACAAATATAAATTGTTTATTGAAGTGAATTTAAGAGGAAAATTGCTTTATATTAAATACTCTCCCATTCCCTTCCAGAAAAAGAGCCAAATTCAATTGAATCACAATTCAGAGAAGAAGAGCCTTAAGTGCTCAGTGGTTTGGGGATTTGGGAATGGGGAGCTGGGGTAGACCTCTCTTCCTTTTTTCCTTTTTCCCAGTTAGCAGTAACCAACTACCAGCTCGAAGCTCGAAGTTACCATGGCTTAAGTGCCTCTGTCACTGTCTTGGTCTTCGATTGCCCCTCGGGGCTTATCCATCCATCCATCCATTCACTCTCCATCTCTCATTCTCGCTCTCGGAAGCCTTCCATCATTTGCCTTGTCCAATCGCACTCAAACTAATTGCGGTAAGGCTGGGAAAAGGCGGAAAAGTGGAAAGGCTGAGAGGTGGCAGTAGCTCGTAATTGATAAATGTTCGAAAGTGTTGCTCAATTAACTGACTTCAGGTGGGTTCAGGCGGAAGGGTTTAGATTTAAAACATATACTATCTTCCGAGGGGAACAAGGGATACTCTACTAGCTTAGGTCACTTTTAGTATCCTTCAGATAAAGTTTTTATTTAATAAATAATGTTTGATTGTTTTTCCATCGAAATAGAGCTCTCCTCACACCCTTGGATATCATAGATTCCCTTGAAGTTCAGAGGTCCGATTTTACTTATCTCTCTTGACTCTGGCCATATCTTCCCCATCTGGGCATCTTCCTGACGTTGATTCCGTAGTTGTCTGCTGTTGTGTAAATATTTTTCAACGCAAATAGAAGATAAACCGAGGGAGCCATCTGCCGGCGACCTCAACTTCAACTTGTTGAGTTAACCCCGCCACTCGAGCACTCAAAATATCTACCAGATATAGCCCCGCATGACGTTGCACTTTTTAGTCGCCGTTCATGTAGAAAAAAGAAGAATGTAAACGTAAATCAAGATAATACAATCGCAGGCGCAGTCGCCGAGTTCCTCTGGAAACTCTGAATTGAGTGAAATGCTGGCTAAGCACCCACAGACACCCTAGAAACCCCTCTTTACTGCCATATAAAACGTTTTTATGACGTGCACTCGCATTCAATGGAAAGCCCAAGCCAAACAAGAAGTCAACTTTTGTAATCTTTATGGCAGATAATGTCAGATCCATCCGTCTGAGCTGCTGCCCAGGAATGCCGTGCAGCAGAAGGGGGCATCCCCACCCACGCCGTCTCTCTTGTGATAACTTATCATTGGCCCAGTCTCTCTTACTCTGACAAATTGTTTAGGTCATTGAAATTGATTATTGACGTTTCTGTAATCATTCTTTGTTCACTCTTTGTTCCTCGCCCCTGTCAAAGTTTTTTTCTCAATGAATTCTCCTCGCACTGCAGCGCTATCGAAATTGTTTTTGTTTTTTTTCTTCAGATGATAAGAACTGAAATGAAAGTGGTTGTGGCATGCGAGGAAATAAAAGAATAATAGAAATAATAAACAGTTATTTTAGGTAGTTCTTGATGTCCCAAATAGTAATAATAGTGGGAAAGCGTTTAATTGGAAATCATTATGACTTACTTCCTTAATAATTTCTACGGATAAAGTGGCATTAAAGGAATTATATTTTCTAAAATATAGAAGATAAGCTGTAATTAAAGGCTGTAAATATTCAGTATTTAAGGTAATTTATTATTATATCACATTTCATAGGAATAACGAATTTATTAAAAAACCAGTTATATTGTTCCGTTGACATCCATGATTTAGGATTTACTCTTAGCGATAACTAATTAACTCTTTGCTCATCTTTAACCCCACTTTTCTTCCAAACTGAAATTCTCACTATCATCTAATTTTGTTACAAACCCTGGAACTTGGTGTCCAATTAAAGAAAGAAAATCGAATTCGGGAAACTTTCGCCCAATTGAGTTTTCCGTAGAAACAATTTTGCTTTATATTCAGAGTTTTTGCTTCCTAGTTCCGTCACCTTCTAAGAACTGTTCGTTTTCTCGCACCTTTTCTCAAACAGTTCTTAAAGTGTTCCCCTGCAGGGGAGTCGAACCGAACTTTAAGCCTGACAACATATTCAACATGTGCACAAAGCACTCCGCACACCCCGCCCCATCAGAAAGTATACGTGGGGGAGTCTGTGGCGGGTTTGTGGGACTGTGTGGGGCTGTGTGTGCTGGTCTTTGTGTTTGTGTAAACTTCACATTCAATTGAAACCAGCGGACACAGAGCGGAAGAACGAAGAGGGGACGTCGAGGTCCAGCAATGAATTTTTTAAAGCTCAATTTTAATCAATAGCTTAATGCTTTATTTATAAACAAACAATTTAAGCCCGCCCCCTCGCACTCGCCCTGTCGGAGCAACATGTTCTGCTGTCATAATCAGCAGCAATGACGGTAGAGAGGCTGCCAAAAGGGAATGAGCAAATTCTAGGGCGGGGTGGGGAAAGGGTACTGCGTTCCCATGTGTAAAACAAAGGCAAGGACACGGCCAGAACAAAGCAGAGCAGGATCCCAGAGAGCATTACCCACACTTGCATAAAAAAGAAAAACTTTTGTAAGAGAATTTAGGCCAGATAACACTTTTGATAATTTGGAAATGGTCTTGGATATTAGGTAACAGTTATTAAAAAAAGGAAAAGTTGTAAAACTTATTAAACTAATTTACTAAATTAAAGTTAGCAAGTTTGAGGCACAATTGAACCTATTTAAAAAAACATAAGTTCATTTTCCTGAACTTGGAATTAATTTATTCCAAGTTAAAATTTTGTACACATCCATGGTATTTAATAATTTTATTACACTTACTTTAACCTATTTTAATAATGGAATATTTTTTTTAAGTGCCCCAAAAGTGTGGCATTAAACTCGCCTTAACCCATGTAAAACTTGTACATAATCGGTTGGCATAAGCATTTCAATAAAAATTTGCATAACGAGCCTCGAGTGAGTTTGTTTTTCCCACCCCTCCATTGTAGTAGTTGCGAAAATGAAACAGAAACCCGAAAGTAAAAGAAAAAAAAAAAGGAAAATCGGCAAATGTCAAACTGATTTCGATGTCCGAGAGAAAACCGGGAAAATCTTTGCATTCTGTCGGTTTCTCTGAACGCCGGACAATATTTTCCGACAGTTGAAAGAGCAATGGGGAAGTACGCCACACCCGCACACTCGCACAACCTACACCCACATGTGGGGTGCAAAGAGAGGGGAATAGAGTGAGTGGGAGAAAGGAAGAGATAGGGAGAGTAATGGGCATTTTCATTAATCAAAATTTTCGCGCCAAAGTTGGTATATTCTCTGCGTCTCCCTTGGTTTGATTACAGTAGAGTTTCAAGAATATAATTTTTGAATTTAATAGAAAAAATTAAGTTTTATGAAAAGATTCTAATGGAAAATAGGATTTTCTTTTCTAAAATGTATCAACATTTTTGGGGTAAACATGAAATAGGTCTAGAAAACTCTGTAACCTTTATTTGCCAGTCCTGCTTTTCCGTTTGCGAGTCGCGCGAACAACAACTGAAACTCAACCCAATCGATATTCGCTGTTTTCAGCCACCAGGATTTCCCTTTCTCTGATAAGTTCCTGCTTCCCTGCTCCTACTCATCTCCTGGCTGGCTGTTCGGCTCTCTTCGGCTCTTTGGCTTTTCCCACAGCAACCCCCAGCAGTTCTCCCAACATCCCCAAGCTCCTCAATGTCCTTTATTTGTTTGCGGTAGGCATGGTTGTTACGGCATCGCAGTCGGCGCAGCCTCCCTTTGTTGTTGCTGCCGCTGCTCCTGTGCTAGCTGCTCGTTGTGCTTCCTGGGCGCCGTACCCTGAAAATCCCGGACGGGGCCATGTAACGCGTAACCTCGTAAGCCAGGAGAGAGGAGCAGCTCAACCTCCGCGTGGTAGTGAGCTCGGCAGCTGGCTTGAAAGAGGGGAACTGAGCTTGGGATAGGCCCAGGCATGGAGGGGTACAGTCTGTGTCAATGTAATTAGTCGAAACGGTAATTTGTTGTGATTCAAAGCGGATGTTTTTGGCCTACATTAAGGGGTTGCTGTTAAATTATTTCAGCAAATTCGGGATTCCTGCCACTGCCACTCCCCTCACTTCGTATTTGATTGAAGCAAACATAAACCTTGACCAAAACTGTGTTACCTTCTTAATCAGATATAACTTCAGGTTGTCCTCTTTTACTTTATCGTCTCCCAAGCCCAAGCCCAAGATTATCTCATTGCCTTCTGCGATCCCATTCACGGGCTCCTCTGTGTTCCTAATACATCTCGGCCTTTTATCTTATTCGCCATATTATATTACCTATTTATTGATAGTATCTCTTGCCGCCCCCTGGAGTCCCATTATTTTAAAAAACGTTTGCAGCATTTCCCCAAGGCTCTATCGTACCTGGTTTTTCGGGAAACTTCTCCGGTTTTTCGGTTTCCCAATCGATTTGAACTTATCGATTCCGCAAATATTAACCAGGCACCAAGAAGTCACAGCCAAGTGGATTCGCGTAGTACCCAAAGGGGGATTCATTCATGGGAATTTGCAGAGTTCGCAGTTCGCAGTCGGCAGTTCCCGTTTTCGCACGTTTTCCCAAGTCGAAACTCCCCGCTCGAAAAGCCTCCTTTACGTTGTGTAATGTCGCCACCTTCGCGCCGCTGAGCGCCGCTGACTTTGAACGCTTATCTTGTAATTATGTCAAGGGATGGGGATGCAGGATGCTGGAACTCTCGATGCTCCTGGTGAGTCGAGGTCCAGGTACTGATTTTCGGGGCAAGAGCAAAAGCAACAGAGGCCCAGAGAGAGCGCGAAAGAGAGAACTCCATCCAGAGAGCTTTGGCAGCCAGCCGAAATGCCAAATGGAATTCGGATGAGGAGCCAAAGGATGGGAATGCTGCGAAGCCTTCGACAGCCGCCGCTGCCGCCGAGTGCAATGCCCTGCTTAAAACCCACACGTATACTCACTCACAGGTCCCGTCTGTGCGCCTGTCTTGGTACGAGGACGAGGACGTAGACGGGGATGGGGACGTGGACGAGGAGCCCGAAATTTCAACCCCCGAAAAAGCCAAGCACACATCCAACAACCGAAAAAAAGCCAGCCAACAAAATTCACAGCAAAGTGGGAATGCTGCTGCTGGGGAAGACGAGGCTTCGAAGCAATTGCTACCCTGGAAATAATAAACCATTTGTTAACAAGAACAAAGAGCTTTCCGATTATGAATTAATCCATTTTTGTCTTAGGTATGACCGATTTCAAATTCGGTCCTCTGATCCGATTGCAAATGGCGACGGTATACAAACTTGTGCTTTCCGATGTTAACTTTGTCTATTTTTAAAAATACTTACCATAGTAATTCTATATAACTACATAGTCATCTTTATATGTTTTTTAATAATTTTTGTTCTTTATTTTCAGATTAAAACTTTTGGTGAGTTTGTACCCTTTATTTTATTTCTTCGATGTTTGAAAACGGCTTTCTTAGTATCATAAGTACGATTTCCTTTTTATTATTTATATTATCTTATTTTCACCTAAAGAGCCCTCTCACCATCCTTTTAATATTAAATTTAAACTTTATTTAATCATAAAATCGTACATGTATACTATTAGTATTTATGGACTTATTCCCGATACGGTTCCCCTGAACTAAAACCCAGGGTAGAGAAAGCACCCAAAAATTCCAGACAACTAAAAGCTTTCATGAGAAACTAACGAAGGATAACGTCGGAGAGTGGGGAAGGATGGCTTGCAAAGGAGGCGGCGGCGGCAGCGGCGGTGTCGGCAGCTGTGGGTGTCAGTGGGAGCTGGCAGATGATTAGGGCAGATGTCGCTTCTCGTACAGCAGCCACTAGGCTAGGAATCTGTGAAGTCTGGTCTGGTCAGGGGTTACCCCTGCGCCAAGCTGCAGCAGACGTCTTTATGGCCGTCGCCGACGCCGCCATCGCTGCCGCTAGTTGTTTTCCACGCTCGTTGAGGACTGTACTTTGGTCGCCTGTTCCTCTGCTGCTCCTGGCTCTCGGATCCCGCTCAGGTCCTGTTACCCGCGTTCCGTTTTTATGCGCCACGCCCTGACTCCTCTCCTCGCCTGCCCGAGAGATTAATGCCAGCAGCCGGTAGGGCCGTGCCGTGGCTGCTCCATAACAATTGATTTCCTTATTTATTCATGCGACACCCGAGAGCCCCAGCTCCTGGCTGAGATCCTTGACTCCGTCTTAACGGAGTTTTATTGCTTTCGGATTGTCGTCAATAGGTGCACTTGTCTATTGAAGTCAGGGAGTGTAGCTGGAGTTGGACCAGGAGGAAGCAGGTGGGCACAAAGGCTCAAGACTCAAGGCTCAGGGCTGCCTGTTGTCATGGCTGTTAATCCCTCAACCAGACAAGTCCTGAACCCCTTGCAGGGTCAATAACATTGCCGGGAACTGTAATTAACGAAAGGAAAACAAGTTATTTCTCTTCAAATCAAAACTTTTGGCAATCCTGCTTTGCAGTTTTGTGAAGAATTCTTCAGACTTTTTGTACTAATTTCGAGGGTTTCGCTTCCCGAGATAAGTCTGGGGGAGAGCATAGAATAGTAAACAACACTTGTTCTTGAACTCAACAAATGTTAAGAACTTTTCAGTACAAAACGGTTTTTCTTTGCAACCGAAAAAAGTTGTGAAAACCTACCAAAATCCCTAGGAAAATCATATTAACAGCAAACCGCAAAAACCAGAAATTAAGGGGATGCAAAACAAAAAATAAAAAAAAAAACGAGAAAATCCCGTGGCGCCTTTGATGAAAGGGTTTAGGAAAAAGCAAACAGCAAAAACAAAGAGAGAGTTGTGCCCAGGGGCGGAGGCGGTGCAGGAGGTTTGAAATTAGAGAGAGGGGCTAAAAGGGTAAGGACTGGTAATAACCCGATCCCATTCACGTCGCCACGCCATGCAAAAATAGGAAAAATGTCAAATGAAGCGAGACCGCGCGCCGTTCGCGTTTTGCATGTCAAAGAGTCGGTCGTCGGTTGTCGGCCGTCCGTCCTGGCAGCATCATAAGAGGTCCTGAAGAGCCTTCGAGGGTGCTCAGAGTCGCTGTGTGGATCTCCGCGAGGCTCTAGGAGTTTGCATTGACACTTGACTTTAAATTGAGCGAATGTTGTTTTCATAAAAAAAAGGAGCAAAAAATCCTTGCATATTTTTTGAGGAAAAAATGAAAGAACAGGGTGTGGTGCTCATAAATGTGAGTTAGCTGTAGCGAAAGGAGAAAAAAAAATTCCCACTAAACTTTAATGCAATTTGTTTTTTAAGGATATGCAGCAGCTCAGGTCAAAGTTTTCCTCTTTCTCCTCTTCGTCCTTCCTTATTTTCCCCTTGTGTTTTCTTATTGCCAGTTTCTCCTTCGTTTTTTCCACCTTTGAGACTTGGGGAACTTAGAGGGCGTGGCACGCGTCCTTTCAGCCAATATACAAAATGCAGTTTAGGGCTTATAAACTTAACTTTGATAGAATTTGCACTTCAAAAGAGAGTCCAGAGAGAGTAGGGTCCTTGAGGTGTTTCAGGCTGGATTTTTATATATAAAGTGCATTGAAATTACTAAGTGACTTTAATTTTTGAAAGAGTTCCTAGCTGTTTAAATTTAGAAAATTTAATATAAAAGCTGGGTATTATTTAATTTATTAAAAAACACTTAAAGCCTCAAAGGCTTATATAAATGCCTCTTTGAAGCTCCTCTGACACTTTATATCTAATTAACTATCTTTGGTCTCATTTTTCCGTGAAAACTGCGTTTATTCCCTAAATTAGTAACCGTTAAACTTTGAAATTCTTGAGAATTTGCCTGCTGCCTGCTGCATTCTCGCCGGGAACAAGACAATTGAGCCGGTCAACGACTCGCGGCTTCCTCCTTGAACCCACACTGATTCACTACCATGATTCCGAGTTCAAGTCGCGGATCCCGTGTCCCGTGTCCCGAACTGGAGTCCCACTGATCACCGACGAAACATTTTCGTTAATGCGCCAAAAAGCGGCGAAACTTTTGTCATGTTTTTTATTTTATTTTTTCCCCTGCTCTGGGCTCTCGGGGCTGTGTGTGTGCCTTAACTGACTAATTTAGTGGCCAGAGTTCAATGTATTCCATAAATTTCGACTAAACGTTCAAGGACAATGCTGTGTATTGGAGCCAAGGAGGCGAGGTTCGGTGAAGAGACGCCGGCGCGGTGTTTGTTTGCGAATTATGTTTGGCTTTATAAATGAATTGATTGAGAGGGCAGTGGAGCGACCGGGGAAAAGACACCATCTCGGGGGCAAGAAACACTAAACCGAAAGCGAAAGCAAAAAAAGCAAACTGCAAGATCCACTTTTTTTTTAGGTGCGAATACTTTTTATACCCTGAAGTTGAATTTATTGCAAAATATAATTATAAAGAGATCCTTCAATTCCTCGTATTTTAAATTAATTTTTCGTTGAGCGCCCCGAGTGTGGGACAGTTTTATTTTATTATACTAAAGTCAGGCAATGTCTGTTTATTTTCAAAGTCGGGACTCTACCTCTTTCCTAATTCTCTATAATTCAGCATATTTTGTAGGGTATTTTATCCGACTTGCTCCTCGTAAGCACTTCTCTGGTCGGTGACTCCTCGGAGGCGAAGGAAGAAGTAGGGGCAAGATCGTTAAGCCTCGATGATGGCAGCGGAAGTCATAACGGTCAAAGCTGCAGTTCTGAGATTAGAAGGAAAAGGGCGAAGAATGTGGAGAGCGAGGCAGCCGAAGCCCCATCCGGAGAATGATTTATGCTTGTTGTGCAGTTTCTTCCCGGGGGTTTCTTCGCTTCGCTTAGCGCCATGTCTGGGGTGTCGTCTGCCTTCTTCCCGTCTCGGAAGAGCGAAGAGAGCTGAGTACTCCTCGTTTCATTGAGCTCCTTGAGTATCGGCAATCAGTAATTAATGGCTTTGTCAGTTCGCAGTCTTCTCTGCACGTAGCCACGCCAGTTCCCCAGTCCCCTGACTGCGGTCTCCATTTCCAGTCCCCACAACATGTGTATACAATTTTTGATTCTTTGCATTTCGTCTACGATCTTCTTCAGTCTGCCAATCTGCACCCCGGTCACCGCCTTCGCCGCCGTCTTCTGTCCGATCAAATGCTGGAATTTCGTTGATAGCGCCGCCAACCGCCAAACATCCTGTTGTTTTTGGATACCCTTTGAATGCCGCGGTAGGGTGGCGGGGTATATCTAACTGAAGATAATCAGAAGATGGGCTAATGAAAGGAAATATCTCATTGAAATTGGCAACTTGACTTTGATTATAAAGGGATTTTAGGGGTCAAGGCAAAGACTACTCCTTGTAAGCTTATTTCAAGGAGAGGCATTTTACCGTTGTTCTCCTTAATTTTATAACCGCTGACCACTTTCTCTGCATGAAAACCCACAGATATGTCTTACAGTCTCCGCGATTCCTGGGTAACTCCTCGTCGATATCCTGCTGATTGGCATTCTTGTTTGCCTTGCTTGGTTTTTTCTGCTGGCCCGCCGCCGTCGTTGTTGCTGTAGCCTCGATTGTTTCTTTTGGTCTTCGTTTGGCATTTTGCGAACGTCTGCACGTCTGCATATCTGAGCTGCGCGGAAAGGGGATAGGGGAAAAGGGGGCTTCGTTAGAGCATTTGGCTGCTATTTTTAATGTTGACACGTTTGAAGATCGTTGACTCTCCGCAGACGGTCAATGTCCATTTCAGCCGCAGCATCTCGGCGAAGAGAAGCAGGGAATTCTGCATTTGAAAATGTGAATTATGCGACGTCGCGGTCCGTCGATGACAGGAGCTGGAGATCTGGGGGCTAGAAGTCCGAAAGGAATCGTGGCTTTGGGGAGACACGATTCTCGAGGCTTCGCAGCGAGAACAATGAGGGAGACTGACTGGAGACCAGGACCAAGACCAGCAGGAGACCCCAAAGTGCAATAGATTATCAATCGATCACGATCGGCATTGGCTGAGCAAATAGATCAGCGAGTGGAGAAGAGAGCTTCGTTCCATGTTGAGAAAGATCAGTGAATCATTCATGAAGAGGCGCACTCGAGAAGCCCCTCGTTAAAATCCTCACTTGACTTGGCAGACCTTTGTTGTGAAAACCTCTTCAGAACGAAAAAAGGGGATCAATGCTAAACTGAAGAGCTCTCCCTCTTCAAACAAATTTAAAAGGCAGAGATTGAATTTTCGATCATCAAAAATAATGAGTACTTTCTTTTCATTGATGCGAATTCTTCGATATATTTGTGACAGATCTTTCAAGATCCATCCTTGTGCGTTATGATCGTTTCAACTGATCACGATTTATTACTATATAAAAGGAGGGGTCAAGTTCACTTGGAGGGTGAAGTTCACTTCTCTGGCACTGATGCGACAGCTTCCTTTCACTCTGCGCCAATTTGCCTTGTCAGGAACGCTTCTCCGATCGGCTAAATTAGCCACAGTCCATGCCAATCGCCTGGGATCTCCCAGGTCTCCACCATATCTCTCTCTTTCTCCCTGACAAGTGACACGATGATCCACGGCGGCTGTCATAAATCTCACCCACCGCGGCACCAATCTTCTCCAGGGGATTGGTTAGGATTGGATTGTTCCTGGAAACGAACTCTGCCTCTCCTGGTCCTCCTTCTCCTCCTCCTCCTTCTGATCCTCCTGCTGAGCTTCCATGTTGGTGGTCAGAAAGGCGCTGGTAAAAAGTGCAAATCACTTCATTAATGTGCCGGTTGGACCTGCGAGTTGCAACATTGTTGCCACAGGGCAGCATTTGGGCGGCTGCCCATCATTTGCCTTAATGGATCCACCGGCACCCAAGCTTCCATCCGTCTCAGCCGTCCGGTAGAAGTTCCCAGTTCCCGCCTCCCAGCGTAGCCATAAAGATGCCAGACTCGCCAACATCCCTGTCCCTGTTTCTGTCCCTGCTGCCAGCTCCGCCTCACAGCGCCTCGCTCTTATCCGCCTCTTTTCCCTTAGTTGTTTGACCCGCAAACAAAAAACGGAAAAGAGAACGCCGGTCGCTGGAAGAATTCCTTGAACGATCGTCGTCAATGGGTTAAAGCATTTAAAGGAGATCGAGCTGAGCCAAAAAAATTCACTCGAATGGGGGACGCCCTAGAATTAAGCAGTAATAACTCTCTAGAATATTTGGGAGAACAAAGAATATAGAACCAAAAATGAGAACCAAATATAAAATCGTTGTAGTATAAATATATTTATTTCTCGGACCTGCTACTCCCTTCGCTACCCTGTAAAGGCCTCTGGGCGTGCAAAAAAAACGCACACTCATGCCGCGGCAATGTCGCTGTTGTCTTTGCTGGCTTTTTGCGGCTCTTGTTGCTCCTCTGCAACGCCCGATGTCGGCACGATATGCTCCTCTGCAACATTGTTGCATGGGAATGGAGTCGAGAGTGGGGTCGGATCGCCACTGGAGCTTCAGAGTTGGGAGGTTGCCAGTTGCATTTGTGGAATGCTGCAACTCATTTTGCCACATCTCTCAGCGCCGCAGTTTGTCCGTTAATTGAGCGTGCGACGAGCGATAAGTGCTGATACCCCTTCTATACAGATACAGATATCTTGCGGCTTCTTCGATTCCCCTGCCTTAAATGAGGAGCTAAAGTTGAAGTTAAAGTTGGAGGTGGAGGTCAGCAGATCGACATTCGCCTTGGTTTCTTCTTTGGCCACTTTAATTGCTCTCGTAATTCTCTCAACGCTTGAAGCGATTATTGTTGTACACATAGAAAGCCCAAAAACGAAAGCTTCCGACGAAAAGAAAACTTGAAAATTGTGTTAAGCATTTACACGTGCCGCCACCATAAAAGATCTCTTGGCCACATTTTTTTCTGGGAACTCCCGAAGCGGATGCTCTACAATTGTGGGTATGGCAGGTGTAGGAGGTCGAGGAAGGTGAGTGATCGCAGTGGGATCGCAGGTGAGTGATCCACTAAGTTTTAATGCTGTGGGAAAATTGAACCGAGGGTATATTGCTTCGATAATGATAATGATCAAATATTATCGAATTATCAGCGCTGGGAAAAGGAGGATTATAAAGAAAGAGCTCTGGTTATTTACAAAGACATTTAAAAAAGGTACTATGGGTAACACTAAACCCAATCTCTGCAACCATCATTGATCAATGGACTTCCGATAGCTCCTCGCTTTATCACTACTCCAAAATTATTAAGGGCCCCACTGAAGGTGAAGTGTGGGTCTGCACTACAGTCGATTCCAGAGGGGGCTTGGGCGGGCAAAGATCGCTCCTACCTCCGAACTCCGAGTTATGTTGTGTAAATTGAACAACTCAACGAAACGAAAAGGCGCACGAAATAAATCTCGAGAGCAAACAAACAACAACAAGTGACAAGCACAACAAATACAAAACAATAGTGAGCAAACAAACAGCGAAACATACGAATAGAAAAGCGAGAAAAAAGCAGGGAAAGAGGGACAAAAAATAATAAAAATTTCATGATTCGAATGGGAAAAGGTGTCATTGCAGGTGAGAAACGAGAGCACACGCGTATGCCACTTTGGGGGGGCCAAGACAAAAAACCTCAAACCAGCTTTGTAGATTATGACTTACTGGAAATCGAAGGCCCCGGGTAACAGCAGCAGTAGGTTTTCTTGGGGCAACCGTGCCTGGGTTTTCATCAATGAATTTATGAGGGCACTCCGCCCCTTTTTTCTGGGACTATTGATGACCGTTAAATTGCCTTCGACTGCGTCTTGGTCTCTAAATTTTCATTTTCCCTCTCATTCTTCGTACTTTTTAATTCATAAATTATAAAGGGGATATGTTGGTCAATTGCTTGTCGGGTGGACAGTTATGGGCATAAATTACTCCTCGAGTTGTAAATTTCTTCGAAATGCTAAATTAAAAGTTATTTATTGTATTTGATTTGCTCTACGTGCTCTGCTTGTGAAATATGTACGGCCAGAAAGTGTTGGCAAGCGTTGGGGGAGGACAAGTCATTAGGGGACAAGAATGTGACCGGAAACGGCTGGGGGAAAGGGTATATTTTTTCGTTTATGGTAAATGGGAAGTGTTACATGGTAATAAGCTGAATAATTAACAAGTAAACGATTTTATTATATGGTAATTAATATGTAAACTCCAGAAAAGAGTAGTTTTTATTCCTTTCTGTTTAAGAAATATTATAAATGCGACACTTGGGAGGTTTCAGTCACGAAAAATGTTCTATAAATCGATATTCTGTGTGGTTTATCAGAGCTGTTAAATGTGGTATTGTTTTAAAATAAAAACAATTAACCGAAAAATATTTAACAAAATAAAATATATCAAAACCCTATCATAAACTCCCAGTTATTAAAAGTTCTCCAAATTCTTTCTCCAAATGCTAATTAGAGACTTTCAATATCTATAAAAACGAACTCCTTTGCCCAAATGGAGTTCCATTTGAAACCCACACACTCGAGTCCTCGTACCCCTCTAACCCTCACACCCCACTATCCCAGCTCGTGTGCGGGACGTGTGACTGCTTCCTTTTTTTTTCAGGGGCGTGGCCAGTGTGTGCAGCCGCAACCAGTTAGCCATTTAATGGCTTGTCTAATATCCTTTAACTGCCATCGGGCCATTAAAAAGCATAAAGTCATTTGGTAATTAATTTTCATGTTGGTTCCTCCGTCCTGTCCAGAAGATAGATATTATGATGATGGTGGCCGTGGGAGTTAGGGCAGGCCCCGAAACAGGGCGCGGTCGAGTTTGGTTAGTTTCGGCCTCGCTGCCTGCTCTTCGCTCCTGACAGTGAGTCCTTCCCCGTTGTATCCTTTTGCATATTAACAAAACAAAGCACAACACACACACACATGCAGTCGAAAAACGCGCCAAACATGTCCTACCTCTCGTGGATTTCCAGTGCGCACGACGACCATGCTGGACCTCCTCTGATGCCGCTGCCGCCTTTGCCGCCGATGCTGATGCCGATGCAGTTTGGACCGGGTTCCCTTCCAGCTTCCATTACTACGGGCATTTTTACTACGTTTTATCGATCCGTCCGTGTGTATCCATCCTGCGCGCGCTCTTACCGGCTTTAGTTGTGTGTATTCCGCGCTCTGTCTCCTGTAGCCCGTATCCCGAGTCCTGCTGCTGTACGCCCAGCCAAAAAAGGAAAAGAGCAAAGGCAACGAAAAGAGCCGAAGCTCAATCGGGTTTTGGGTTGGAGGAAGCTGGGAAGCTGGGCGAGGCCACATCAAAAGAGCACACTGCACGGGGGTTCCCCTCGTTTCACTTTCCACTTGATTCCTTGCGCTTGACAGCCACCCAGAGGTGGAGGAGGATGCAAGGATGCAGCTCAGCTCGGCGTACGCTCTCTTTTGCCGGCGCGCTCCGCTCTCGTCTCTCGGCCATTGACCTCTGATGTCAAACGAAATCGGCGCGCACTTATTAAGTAGAGAGGGGAGCGAGCAGGGCATCAGCAGGGCCAGTATCAGGAGCAGGAGCAGGAGTAGGGGCAGCACCAGTGAGAGCAGGGAGTTGCAAGGGGACACTCGACCACGGTCCAGGGAATTGCAACTTCACAAGGGGGAACCCAGGCAGGACTTGGACAGGAGGCAGGAGTGGGACTTAGGGCATGGGAGCACGTTGAGTGGATTGCCGTGAATTGGATTCTGTGGTGCACCCGCTCATCCTCATCCTCGGCTAGAGTTGCCTTACGGCCAACTTCCGAGTTTGTTTTGTGTTGTGTAAATTACGTTATTTACGTGTATATTGTTGGCCAGAGTTTCGGGTTCAGCTTCGGGTTGCTTTTGTTGTGTTTTGTGTGTTTATGAGACGACGGGGAGGCTTAAATTGGATACTCCAGCTAGGTTCAAATTGTTGCAATTGTATGAGGGAAAAAGAACAATATAAAACAGCTCTACCTAAAGATCTCTAGCCTCTAATATAGTTATCTACTTATATATAATATTTGCCCCCCTATTTTCTTGGTATTCATAACGAATTTTTCTGTTTGTTTATTTTTTTTATTGGGAGTTATTTACAAACAACTATTAAAAAAATAATAAATTATTAAAGACCTAAATCTATATTTTTGGTACGAAAAATATCTACATGAAATTGACTAAACTCTACATGTAGAACATTGCATTAGTTAATTATACACACATATTTTACGCATACATTCTTACGGAGATTAAAGTATTGTTTTCACCTCAAACGTGTAAGGTTTGTGCTTCGGCTGACTTGCCTGGGTTTGTAAAAATTGCTTATTGGTTGTCGTCACGACTAGTATTGCTTCCAGTTGCTGTAAAACTTTGAGACTCGAAATTTTAACCGAAACTCGAAAGGGGAACCGAATTTTCGCAGGTGTCCTCCTCGCTTTAGGGAAGAAAAATGAAATTGTGAGATTATAATATGGGATATGTACGTAAAATATAAAAGGTATAGTCGAAAACTTCGACTGTAGGATTTTTTTTATAGAATTCGTGAGGGATGCCACACAAATGTTTATGAATTGAAAATCAATTTTAATAATTGCGAAAGATATTATTAAAGGTTTGAGAATTATTAAAAAAAGGTTGAAGCTATTGTTGGTAATATTTAAGAATTAAACTGATAGTAAATATTAATTTTTAATGTTTCACATTTTGTTGCATACTTTTTGAGAGCATTTTAAAGTTACAGTCACATTTGTTAGCACAATTTTGCCAATTGGCAACTCTTTATAGAAACTTTTTAAAGTATAAGTAAACGAAAGTTTTTAATTTTTAATGTGATTTAAGATGTGCTTACTGATTTTGGTAGACTTGAATTTAGCGGTGTGATTTCTTGACAGCACTACAAGTACTGGCCATAAATATTAGGTCTCTCTTCTACTCACTTATCTATGCGTCGCAGAAAGTTCTGGATCTGTTGATTCTTCCCAATTAGGGCGTAGAGTGCCGCAAATCCGTGAAAGGCCATGCAGAAGCTGACAGCGTAGTTGAGGTGCGAGCGCTCCTCCCGATAATAATTAAAGGCAAATGAGCAGACGCAAACAAACCACACGAGCGCCGTGTACCCGAAGTACTTCCAAAAAGATCTGAATCGATTCTTCTCAATGGACTCGAAGCTCTTCTCGGTCTCGATCTCGGGCTGTTCGCTGATGTAAATCAGGCTGAGGATGTAGAAGAAGCCGCTGATGGCGCAGGCCACAAAGACGGGGGCGTACAAGTACACCATAATAGACCAATTGCGGGCTGGAAAGGGATCCGTAAATTAGTGACCAGTGATAGGAAAAATCCCCAGGGACTTACGATCAAACCAGCAAGTATCGCCGCCAAAGATCAACCTTGAGCCGTAGTAACTGAAGCCTACGAAGAAGGACCACCCTATGGCTATCAACACGATCGGTGTGAAGATCAGCCAGAACATGAGTTTGGTGAAGACAACGCCATGGAAGCTGAGGTAAAGTTTGAACGCAATGAAGCTCAGGATGTAGAAGGAGAGAACCAGATACATCAGAGTTAAGCTGGCTAAGAAACGATTAGAGAAGAGGCCACAGAAATAGAGATATTACTCACGTAGGATCCTGCAAGCCGCACTCGAGAGGTTAGCCGGGTTGTGCAAAGTTAGGTAGGCGAGGGGGGCATAGCCCATAATCATACAGATTGTGTAGGCCTTGATCGCCACTCCGTAGAAACTGTTGCGCATCTCGGAGCACATCAGGTACACCATTAGCACAATAAACATGGATATAATAGCGATCGAGAGACCTGCAGAGAGAAACGAGTAGAGCGAGAGATCAGCTGGATATATGCATGAAAATCTCTGGCGATCAAACTATCAATCCGCACATCAGCGATTGCCTTGTGTTATTTTAGCAATTATTTTTATGAGGCAAGGCGGTGTCTATTTTTGCCTCAAAAATGGGAATTGAATTTGAAAGCATATTTGTGACTGTGTCTAATCGCTGGAATCGTGAAACTCACATATGGCGTAGGTCCATTCCCGCACGCCCAGCACAAAGTGTAGCTTCTCCGGGGCGCAGGCCAGGGGCTGCCAGTCCCAGGAGTTGTTGCCATGGAGCAGGAGCAAGGGAGTGAAGCAGTAGTGCTTGGAGAACAGGTGGCCGCGGTGGGTGACCGTTCCGTTCTACAAAGAGGGACAATAAAAATGAAATGTTTGGGCTCCTAATGAGGAGAACGCCATACCTCGTGAAGCGTCCAGTGGACATACTCCGATTCCTTAGTCACCGCCTTCATGTGCTCACACGGCGTGCCCACATGAATGCTGAAGCGTGACCTTAGTTCTATATCTCTCAGGCTGCCATTGTTCAGCTCCACTTCCATGTGGTTCTCCGAGGGAAGACTGGATAATCCCTGTTTTGGTACCTCGCACTGCCTGCTCACCAGGTCGTAGGTCTGGCCCTCAGGACAGCAAATCCTCACGCACGGCCTCGTCTTACAGACACAGGCCCTGAGGTGAATGGGCGCCGGGAAACGGATGCCATTCTCAATTACAAAGTCGTAGGCGGCCACCAGATGACGTGGAATCACTGTCCAGTTGTGAATGTAGGAGCCATCCGAGTTGAAGCTACCCGAGATGTTGGCGGTGTCAATGAAGGCGCAGGGATAGTGCGTCTCCTCGTGGTATCCCCAGCAGAGCTGGACTGTGCACAGGAGGAGAAGGATCTTCTTCCCCAGAGTGCACAACTGCGCCATTCGAAGAGACATTCTCGACTGTCGAACGAATCTTTGGCTCTCCCTGCTCCGGGATGTGTTTTTGTTTACACTAGAGCGTCCAATTTATGCGTGTTTACCTCCGGGCGATTGCCAAATCCGAATCGAATTGGTATGGAAATGGTATCGAAATGGACTGGCCGACCGAATGGCACAGGTAGGGGTAAATGTAATGCACTGACTGGTCGGGGAACAGGTGCGGGAGCCTCTAATAAAGTGAGCAACGGATCATCGTCAGCCTGCACCTGACACTCGCCGAACTTGGACTGCTAATCCGAATCCCGGCGAACTCAATCGAAGGCAAGGCTGGCGGTCAGCCAGTGGTGGTGTAGTGTCTGTGGTGTGTCTGAGGCCTGTGTGCGAGGTGTGTGTGGTGTGGCAAGGCGCACACCCACTTTATTTCGCGTCGTCCCAGGAACGTGCGGCATTTTGTTTACAACAAAAGAACAAAAAAATGGGGGGCAAGCAGACAGTTTGCTAAACGTCATGATGATCGGGAAAATGCTCTATAAATGCTTGGAAAAATTATAGGAAAATTATAATTGAATGTACTTCGGATTTCCCCATATCGGAAAGGAAAGTTTGAATTTCAAATGATTTATTTTGGTTTTTTTCGGTATTAGTAAACTATGAGATAATATTTCCTTTTTTACTGTACCTTTTGAGAACCTCAGGTAAAGCCCACATAGCGTAGCATACCACACCTTTATTTAACATACAATAAACGTATCGCAAAGTGCTAATATTCAAGGCATATGCTCTACAACTTGCAGTTTTAGAAACAGCAATAAAAACTTTTATGAATCTACTCCGATTTTATAATCAACTACCAAAGAAACTGATAAACTCAGGTCTTATAGAGTCTCCACTATTCACCACTGCGGGTAATACTTTACTAACCTATTAGAAACTATTCACGCACCGAACATTCCAAAGACATGGAAACAGCGACAGATACAGATACTCGGACAGATAAAGGAATACGGATAAAGCCAGCTCTCGCCAATTCTCAATTGCGTCATTAACCGAACATTTGTTGCGTGCCACTTAGTAGCTCTCCGCTAATCCCAAACCCAACCCAGACGAAGCACGTCACAGAGCCACAGAGGAGGGCCTTTGGTGGGGTGGACATTCGAGGAATAGTTTACGATTGGAAAACCTTTGCCTCGGGGCAAAAATTATTCATAAAGCTAATAATAGGAGAATGAAGAAGGAAGAACAGCAAATGGTTGACAAGTTGCAAAATCTATACATTTAAGAATTTATGAGTGTGAATTTTTTCTGATTTGGTTTCAAGTACAAATCAAAGAAGTTAAGGAATGCTACAGTTGTAAAGAATGAAGTATAAAGCATTGGAAAATCTTGATACTTTTTACAGTTTTGACTGACTTAAATGTACATCATTTGAGTTTATTTACCAAACTTATACTTTGTATACTTAGGCACTTATAATTTATGGACATTTTGTTGAGCGACGCCTTGAATGAATCATCAGATAAGTAGATACAAAAGTCAACTAAAGTGAAGTCACTGTTGGTTTATAGGGTGAGTCTGTAAAGCAGAAATGTTAAGTTTTTAATATTTAATATAAAATTATATTTTTTTTTTACCTGAAGACTTGAGATCTCCTTTCTCATCGAACTTGTAGACGCGAGCATTGATCACACTCAGATCTGTTTGACTTGACTCACTGTGAAAGTACAGAATATTTTCAATATTAACTTTTAAGAGTCCTCTTCCCATTAAGTTAAAGTTAACTTACACATTGATGGCCCACCATGATTTCACATGCAAGTTCTTGCCGAGCAATAGAATAAATCCAGCTATGGCCAGGCCCAGGATGCAGATGCCACTCCAAAAGTCTATGATGAAAAAGTGCTCCCTTACTCTGGCCATTATGTAGACGACAATCTCACGGACCCACACGGCAAACACGCCCACTATGTAGGCACTGAAGGCGTAGAAACTAAAAGGAAGAGGAAAGAATAAACAAGGATGAACTAACAGAAGAACTAAGAGATCTGAGCCTACTGGGTCTTGACGATTCTCAGCTGGGTTCCCAATATGTACTGAGTGTCCGGGAGCAGTTCGTAGATGGAGAAGTAGGCCTTCAGGCAGCACACAATACTGAAGATGAGCAGAATGGTAATGGGCGCGTAATAGTAGATCAAGATGCCCCACAGACGAACTTGAATTGATAGTATAACGTAATATTTGATATGATATGTTAAGGTTCTTACAACCTACCGTCAAACCAGCAGTAGTCCTCACCGATGCCTGGCTTATAGTGCTTGGGAAGCTTGGAGTCCTGGGCAAAGGACACGAAAAACCGGAGTCCCACCACAGCCAAAACTGACAAGCCATACCACAGGCGACGAACCCAATTCCTCACCGCCTTCTGTCTGAACTTGAGTAGGAAGTCGAAGCTGCAAATCGCCAGGAAGACGAAGGATAGCAGGATGGAGAAGTAGGCCAGGAATCCTGAGCGGAGGGAGGTTAATAAGTCAAAGAAGATTGAAGGTAGAGCATCTAGCAAGCAGTCACCTATATTCCTGCAGGAAGCATGAGAGAGCTTCATGGGATTCTTCAGGGCCAAGTAGACCAGGAGGGAGTAGCCCACGATTAGCGAGAGCAGGTAGTAGATGATCAGCTGGCCGTAGTGACTCTTCCGCGCCTCCCTCACCGAGCCCAGAAGCGATAGGATAAATATATTGATAATAATGGCTATGATGCTGCCTGAATACAGGATACAGGATTACTTTTTGGTTAGCAAAATCTCCGCGACTACTCACATATAGCGTAAATCCACACCCGATAGCCCGTCTGGAAGCGCTCGCAGCTGAGCGGCGTGAGCTCCCACTCCTCCGGCTTGTGCTCCAACGGGGTGAAGCAGTACTCATCCGTGGTCCACAGCCGGTTATCCCTCTGCAGGGAACCATTCTCGAAGAGATCCCACTGCCAGAAGCTCTCGTGCTTCTTGTCCACAAACTTGTTCCGACATCCGAGCTCTGTGCGTACCACAAATCGATCCAAGATGCGCACCTGCTCCACCGACCTGTTGTTGCCGTAGGTCAGCTCTACGTGAGTAGACTCCCTTATCCGGTGGGGTCTGGAGCAGTTCCAGTTCTTGGCATCGAACACCAGATCCGGTGGGCAGCAGAAGCTGATGCAGGGCTTCAGCAGGCACACACAGCCGCGTAGATGCTTCTTGGCCCTGTACTCCACGCCGTCGATCACCTTAAAGCTGTACTCGGCCATCAAATGGGGAGGAATCACCACCCCGGCGTACGAGTAGGAGCCGTCCTTCAGCCGCAATCCATCCGTAATGTTGACCGTGTTGGCGTAAGCGCAGGGGTGATCCACGCTAGCGATCTCCAGCGATCGCACGCCCACGGATAAAGCCAAGCCCAAGCCCACGGTGATGATCCAAGACGAAGTCATGGCTCACCGTGACGTCACGGAGCTCGATAATGAAATAAACAAATAAGCGAGGCGACGATCGTCGTCAAATTCTCTTTATGCAATCAACGCACACACACACGGAATCCGAATCCGAATCCGAATCCAAGTCCACAACAATCGGAACCCAAAAACTGACAAGAGGGCAGCGACGGTGTCTAAAAGCGTCTGTGATTGCGACAACCACGGCAGCGACAACGACAAAAGAACAACAACCGTAAACAACGATGGAGAGACCGCGCTCTCTCTCTCTTAGGCCCGGCAGTGGCAACCGCAGTGCCGCTCCATGCTGGCCAAGAATAAAAAACAGACTAACTGATTAGCCAGCGAGCCCCAAAACCAGACGCGACCACAACCGGCAGAGCAAAGCAGCAACAGCAGCAGCAGCAGCAGAAGCAGAAGCGGTGGGGACCAGTCACTGCTCCATGCCCAGGCCCCTTCTCTCTCCCGAACGTGTGGAATCCCAACCAGCGCGACTGGCACATTCAAAATTCATTTTTTGATAGGCACCGCACCGCATGAGTGGTGTTGAATCAGCTATTTCTAGCCATTTATGAGGTAATCCCAGTGAGTGAGTAAGCTTAACAAGTGTCTTTTCTTTTCAACTTATTGAAGATCAAGACATAAAATGAAGCACTATAATAATAGTTAGTTTAAGATCACTGTGTAAACTTAAACAGAAAAGGAAGCTAACTTCGTCACCCCAAAGTTTGTATACCCTTGCAGCTTACAATTGGATCGATTTTATTTGACCTAATATGTTGTATACTGTTGTATATATAAATTATATTTATATCTAATAATTTATATTACATTTTTCACATTTCCGACCCTAAGAATCATATATATTCATGTTCAGCATCAACAGCCGAGTCGATTTAGACAAACAAGAAAAAAATGTTGTAACCCTTTTTTTCAAAATGTTATAACTGGTTACATCGTTAAAATTGCCAAAAATTGGCAAAAAATTTTGATCTCTTAAAATTTCGAATTTCGTATGCAGATTTATCAAGCCCGTAAATACTACCACAGAAAGACTTTCCGAATGGAAATTAATGCTTTTTTGGGCAAGTTATGACATTTTTAAGCATTGATTTACGCAAAAAATTGTCATAGAAAAATAGGGGGTTTGGAACACGGCTAAAGTTGTTCGGAAGCTTGCAAATATGTGAAGGAGTCATTTCCGACCCTATAAATCATATATATTCTTGATCAGCATCACCAGGCGAGTCTATCCAGCCATGTCCGACAGAAAAAAATGTTGTAACCCTTTTTTTCAAAATGTTATAACTGGTTACATCGTTAAAATTGCCAAAAATTGGCAAAAAATTTTGATCTCTTAAAATTTCGAATTTCGTATGCAGATTTATCAAGCTCGTAAATACTACCACAGAAAGACTTTCCGAATGGAAATTAATGCTTTTTTGGGCAAGTTGTGACATTTTTAAGCATTGATTTACGCAAAAAATTGTCATAGAAAAATAGGGGGTTTGGAACACGGCTAAAGTTGTTCGGAAGCTTGCAAATATGTGAAGGAGTCATTTCCGACCCTATAAATCATATATATTCTTGATCAGCATCACCAGGCGAGTCTATCCAGCCATGTCCGACAGAAAAAAATTTGTGACCCATTTTTTCAAAATTTTATAAGGGGTTACATCCTTAAAATTGTTAAAAATTGGCAAAAAATTTTGATCTCTTAAAATTTCGAATTTCGTATGCAGATTTATCAAGCCCGTAAATACTACCACAGAAAGACTTTCCGAATGGAAATTAATGCTTTTTTGGACAAGTTATGACATTTTTAAGCATTGATTTACGCAAAAAATTATCAGAAAAATATGGGGTTTGGAACTCGGCTAAAGTTGTGACCCATTTTTTTAAATTTTATAAGAGGTTCATCGTTAAAATTGCCATTTGGAATTTCGGTTTAAATTTTATCAAAATAGAATCCCTTTGTCATATAGCATTTCTTCTTCTTCTACTTACAAGGGTATTTAAACATCGGCATGCCGAAGTTAGCTTCCTTTTGTGTTACATATAAATTTATGTCTTATAAAAATTTAAAATCCTTTTGGTAAGACAGGAAATAAGAGCACGATTTACAAAAAGTGCTGCCTCAAGCTTTAAAAAACTATAAATACCCAGCGGTTTATGTACAGGATTGAAACTGGCATACCACATTTATGGTGCGCGTATTTGCTGAATTTTCCCTGCGATCAAATAAATTCTGCATGGTGAGATCCCTGCTAAATCTTTTCGGTTTATACTAGTTCTTCTCTAAACTTCTATAATTTGCACCACCTTGCATACATAGTAATTTGAATATCTTATCAGTGAAGTTCCCCTGAATATGCTAATGATTTAATGCCAATAAAAAGGCCTTAACACTGCTTTTTTTTGTTTTATCTTTGGCTTTATTAAGCTTGACATACAATTATAATTTCTCGTAATTTTTATTTTACCATATAGATAGCGTATTTATATATATGTAGATGTGGAGAATGGGTGCGCATATGCACAGAGAGAGAACGTAATAAAAGATATATATATCTGAATGTTTTCAAGGCACAATCTATGTTACGTACGTACATGCAGGTGGTTTATCTTTAAGACTTGGACTCGATTTGATCCCTCTTAGCTGGTTATAATTTCATAGGCATAAATATACTAGATATGGCGCTGCTGCGTAGGGTAGGGTGCTTATAGAACTAATCAGGTTGTTCGTGGTGGTCACATAACATATACAAGGAGAAAGAGAGACAGGGGTTCTGAGGGTGTTTTCTGGGAGTTGCATGCATGGATAGGGACTTTCTCTTATAGTAGTGTCTTTTCGTAAAGTTCTATCCGAAATATGGCTGATGCTGGCGCGGTGGGGGCTGGTCCACGGAATAGGTTAGGATCTCGAAGTCGATATCCGATCCTATTTAGGACTCATGTTCCCATTATGGTTTATTCGATGCTCGTCGGCCCAAGGCTACAACTGGTTCCGTGGTGCTCAGCGAAAGATGGTGGTGCTTCTCTGAGGATCCGAGACCATCAGAGGCTTCTCCGCCGCCGACGAAGGTTTCTCGTGCAGCGACAAGTTGGCCACGCTGCTGGACGTGGTCTTGGTGGAGTACTGGCTCTGTCGCTGGTTGCTGCCTTCGCGGGCACTCGAGCATCTGGGGCACGGGGATCGATGTCACGATGTCCATTGCGTGGGCAGAGTGGAATAGACAATGTTGAAAAATCTGATTAGAACGGGGTTAAGTGATTACCAGTGTTTATTAGCTGAGGGGAAATACAGAGACCAAGCACCAATACACTGAAGAGGCTTAGAAGGTTAAAGGCTATGGGTTAGAGCTAGTTTTCAACTAGGGGGTTAGTCACTTTCCCAATTCGTAGGCAGTGGCAACTTCTACGCTCGGTTTTACCTGTGACCAGTCTGCTTAGACGGCCGCCTTTGGGCTGGAACTGGCCTTGGGATGCACTACAGCCCGTAGGGGCATCTTTTTCGGCAGCACATTGGAGTCGGAAGCGATGGAGGTCGACGTGGTGGTCGAGACGTTGGGCGAGCTCACACCATTCGAGCGTCTCTTCTCTAGGAGTCTTCGTTGGGGACGATGATTTAGATCGATGAGCAGACACATCACACACATATGGATGGACACACACATTATAGACGCAAAACATAAGTAGGTGTTGGGTTATGATGTGGTTACTACTAAGTAGGCTTGGCTACTATGCATAATGGACGGATTGGTTCTTATAGCCTGAGCCTGAAGTCTAGCTTTGGGCAGCTGGAGATTCGGGTTTGTGTTGTTGGCTGTCAGTGTTGCTGTTGGGGTGTCTAGAGTTAGTCGGCTGGCTGTTTCTGTTGCTGTTCTGCTTGAGGTTAAGCAATATCGAAAGCGGTCTGACAACGAGATAAGTACAACATAGAGGGAATATTTAAACATGGGCTACATCAAAAGCTTTCGGGTCTCTTCAGTAAGTAAACCAAGTGGCATTGCATTCGTAAAGCCCCTTAGGGGCTCTTGGGATTATTTTGTTGGGAAGTCTCTCCATTGGGTTTTCAATGCAGATCTTAGATATTTCCTTGATAAAGCTTTGTAGGCATTAAAGGGACACGATTGCAAGGCTAATTCGCAGCTAGTAAAGGTTAGTCGGAGGCCACGACAATCGAGCAGTACAGGACAGGACCTACTTCTTATGCAACATTCGTCTCATACATCGTGGGAGTGAATCCCACTGGCCGTAGAGCCATTGGCGAAGGCATTACGGATGACTACCAGTTTTCGGATCTGGCTGGAGGCTTCCTTGAAGCGCTGCTTCATCGAGATCGTGCTCGGCCCCATCGTAACACTCTCAGTCTGCCGCAGACTGCGCACCCGTATCGTTCTGGGAATGGTCGTCGGGTTACACATTGGACAGATACACAGGGGAACAAGGATCGATGATCCCTCAGGATCGGAATGGGACGAGACAGGCTCTGTGAAATAACTCCCCAATGAAATAAGTGCCCAAAGAAAAATTTAAAAAATTTTCCATGTGTCTCTTTTCTTAAGATTGGGGAGTTATTTCATTGGGGAGTTTCTTCTTAGAGCCGACAAAGCACAGGATCTGAAGCAGAACTGGACACTCACCTGTTGGTAATCAAGTGCTTGACCTTCTTTTTCATCACGAACAGCATAAAGATGAGGAATCCCTGCATGGCGTTGGCCAAATCTGAGATGTAAAAGATCTTCGACCAGTTCTTGTCGGCGCCCACAAAGAACGAGATCAGCTCCGACAGCCAGGTGACGCCCATGATGAGGAAGAGCCGCAGGAACAGGCCGAACCTAAGCGAAGACAAGATACGACGGGCTCTCCTTAGGTGGGGGTTGGATTTAAAGTACTTTGAAGACCGCACTCACTTGTCCTTTTCGGTACGCAAGTTCTTGGTGCTGTTTTCACCGGCAATTATCCTGGCCATCTCCCGCTGCACGCTGTGGATCTTGATGGCTGTCATCACGAACATGATCGTATTGGCCACGACGATTACCAGTATGGGGCCATAAAAGTAGATCATGGCCGACCAGTTGGTCATGTCCAGCCAACAGAAGGTGCCGTCCCCGATGCCCGGCTTGAGGTAACTCGGCCAGGAAGTGAATTCCTGGGCAGTGAAGGTGAAGGCCAGGAACACCAGGGCCAGACCCCACGAATACAGGGAGTAGAATAGGAAGCGCTTTTTCTCCTGAAACCTGTTGATGCCCCGCGTGCCTCGAAAGTTGTGCCACAGATCGAAGCTGATGATATTAAGCCAGAGGTATGCGGCCATGAAGGAGAAGTATGAAGTATAGCCGAAGGCCTTGCAGGAATTGCTGCTCGGATCGATGTTCTTTTCCAGTTGCACGAAGGTCAGCGAGGAATAGCCAACAGAGAGACCCACCAGATAGCAGACCAGGCTCTTGCCATGCTGGTTCCTCAGCTCGGGAATCAGCAGGTACACGGCAATGGTCAGCATCATGAAGGGGATGGAGAAAAGCATTGCTGGAAAGACATGAGATTAGTCAGGGGAAATAAAAGGTGGCTTCTTTAAGGGGGCATATAAGAAGAATGTCTGACCCAAGTTTCAAGTCAAAATTCAATAACTCAAATAGACTACGAAAAATTCAAAAAATTACAGTTTTTTGGCCCTCTAGATTTATATGCCCCTTAAATATTGTCTTGAAGTATTGGCAACACTCACCATAGGCATTGATTATCTTCACCGTGTTGCGCTCGTCTAGCATGTCACAGTTGGCTGGATTCACGGTGTAGTAAAGGTCCGTATCATTCACGTATGTTGGCACCAGGCAGTACTCGTTTTTCTTGATATACTTATCATCGTCCATCCGCAACATGGACCCATTCTCGAAGATGAGGTAACCATCGAAGTAGTTAATCTCCGGCTGCAGGGAGAACATCCTGGCACACGGCCGGAAGCTCTGAATGGCGAACTGCTTGAAGATGTCCACCGATTCCATGCTACCGTTGGCAAACGTCACGTTCAGCATGACGGGATCCGGCCAGATGCGCTGATCCATCGGATCGACCATACACTCACCCTTCTCGCTGTTGTAAACCTGGCGCCATGGACAGCAGATGTTGAGACAGGCCTTCAGCTTGCAGGCACACCCGCGCACATGGAGCGGCACTCCCACCCGCTCCGTGAGAGATCGATGGATGTAGTCGTACGTGCCCACCAAGTGCTTGGGTATCAGTGTGCCGTAGTAGTCGTAGCTCCCGTTCGGGTAGACCATGTGCCCCGTGAGATTCACGGTGTCGTAGAAATTACAGGGCACATTCGGGTCGTCTATGGTGTGGTAGTGATCCTGCTCGGCCATTGCAAACACACCGAAGGAGAGGCCGGGGATCAGGCGGAATACTATTAGGCATAGGATTCCCAGAAGGGTCACGCCACAGTAGAGGGAGCCTCCACGTTGTTGGATTTTCTTTGGCATTATGAAGGACCTAAAATGTAAGATGTTTCAATACGGTTACATTAAATAGTACATAAATTATTGTAGGTCTTATATCAGATACCATTTCCTTAAGTACCCTTGTTCACTGAACAACAGTGAACAGTAATTGAATTAGTTATTAATTTGATATTACTCAGTGTATTTTGTTTACCGCTAAGTTAGTCACTAATTTGGGCAAAGAAGGAGCTCATCAGCCGGGCCAATTAGTGAATCATGCACGCGGCAACAGGTCGACGAAAGGACAAGGGAGCAGCTTTCAAGGACAGCGTCACAAGCAATTAGCAGCCAACGAGTCCAATGGGACTGTTGTCCCACTGCGAGGAGGGAATGCTAACTCGGTCCCGTTCCCTGGCGCCGTGGGGCATCAATCATAAGGTCAGGCACGCGGGGCGCGCGCAGCCAACATTTATGGATTCGTGTTAAATTGATAGTAACTGCCGTCGTCTGTCAATAGCGGTGACATCCATCCGACTTCCGACTCCACTTCCCTCAGCTAGGATTACCTAGGTCCCTGGGGATGACATTTCAAGCGCTGCTAACGATCCGGCCATAAATTCATTAGCAGTGCGAATAGATAAGCCCACCATCACCACCGTCGATGGCTATCTTATCGGTTGCATCACACCGAGGTACTGGGGCAGGGACTGGGGGCACCTAATATTCATTGATCCCAGAGGGGAGGACCGAGGGTTACTTCGAACGCGTGGGCCACGAAATTGCCATGATGGGCGATGATGGGTGGAGAGAGTAAACACATTAAACTCCCATATAGATAGCTAATGGAGTAAATGGATACTGGGGCCCTGGAATGGGTATTGTGGCAGCACTTATCTGGCGATGGAAAATTAGCATAATTAATCGCTGAGAACGGACGTGCATTTGGGAATGGGAATTATATTCAACAGATCGAATATATATTTATTCTTTTGCAAATATTAAGAGTGCTTTTCCAGCTATTTCACGCGTGTTTGAAAAATAATCAAAACATGTGGAGCACTAAAGGCATGAAAACAATTGGCCATAAAATTGAATTATGGGCAGCGATCTATCCAATATATGGATTTTCGCTCGCCGCACTTTGATAAAAGCAATATTTCTTCTAAAATTTTTACTCTGTGTGTATATTTCGTGTATATTTTGATCGGCCAAACAATTATTCAGACCGAGAATGGTTTAATGCGATTTGAAAATAAGTCGTAATAGCACACTGGAAAAAACTAAGTAATTAAGTAATTTGATCGGGCCTAAAAAGCTTGATTGATTAAACCTATGAGAGTCGGGGAAGGTATCATTATTTAATGCGGAATAACTGCGATTTTCAAAGTTTTCAGGTTATAGGTTATAGTTATTTCATTACGCAGTTTACACCGAAGAAAATATATAAAGAAGAAAATGTTAATTTTTATATATCTTTATAAAACTCTGAACAAATGAACCATTTAACTCCGAGTCTTATTAAGTAGCAACAAATAGGTATTTATAAGATTTTTCTCAACAGATGAGCCTAGTAATAAGTGGCCAAATTTGTGGTTCTTCCCAGATATTATTCTCAGTTAATAGTATTACCAATTCTTGATGTGTGTATTTTTGCGGGTCGACTCATAAAATGTCTTTTTTGTGGCCGGTAACCGATAAGATAAAGTCAATTGGCTAACGGCGCTGCTGATGTCTGACAAAGGAATACGAGTTGCTTATTTATTTGTCTATATATGTATATATGGAGTAACGACTTATCGAGTCCCCAGTTCCAGTGAAATCGTGAACCATTGCTCCGGTAACTTACAGATGCTCTGCAATGCGACTCCTCAGGTTGCTGCTGCTACTCGGCTTGGACTCGTTTATTATTATTTGTATCGGTTTAATTCTGATTATTTGAGGATTGTCCATGGTAAGGTTGGGTGGTCCTGCGCTGAGTTATTGACATTCGAAACTGGCGCCCTAAGTCATCCGCGATGCCATCAGAATCGCATTAGACTGCGGCCCAGGCAACGAAGATTTATCGAAGCGGCTCCGCACACACACGACGTATGCGCAATTTATTACAATTCAAACAAAACAGCAACTGGGCGACGACAACGACACCGTCAACATATTAATATCGAAAATGACCGAATAAAACAAACATTAGCCGGCCAATCCTATTAAACTTGGCGTTTTTTTTTTTACACGGAAGCGAGTTATTAAAACCTCCAAGTCACATAATTTATATTTCATATATATATATATATTTGTTTATCCGTTTTCGGTTTTGTCTTTTTGTCGTTTTGGGTTTTTCTGTTGTTTTCGAGTGTGTCCTTATCACGTCTGCCACCAAAAAGCCCTGGGCTCTGTCTTATATACACTATATGCCCATTATCTTCTCGAGGGCTCTGCGCGGTTTCTGGTTTGCTGTCCGTATCACAAAGTGGAACTAATCGCCCGAAGACAGGAGCAAACCCAGCGCTTGAGGCGTTACAAGTCACCACACCAAAGGTGGACTGTGGTGAACTGCGGTGGGTTTTCGGTCCAGATAAGCAGCGATTACAGAGGCGCCCCTTCATCCTTTACCTATTGAGTTCCATGCTTTCTGTTGTTTTCGGAGCAAACACTTGGCAAAAAGCAATTTTAATGGCCCAATCCCATTGACGGGCTGGCTCTTGTGTAGATTTTCGTGAGAAAATTCCAAACTAGAGTATTTTTAGCCGCCGATGCTGTCTGCGGCTTGTAAACAAAGGCGGAGGCCCCGCGGACGAGCTTTTATAGACGTTCTATCACTCGGGAGTGGGCTTGTGGGCGGGTGGCAAGTTCGCCAAATATTATTCCACTGAGACCCTCCTTATGTGCCCCACGGCGCTAGGAATGGGGGTGAGTGGGCGCAGGAGAGGCGAGACAGTCAACAGATCGCCCATAGGGGAACTCGAGACCGGGGAAGACAAACGGCTGTCATTGGGATATGTGTGTTCCCGCTCATTAGCCATGATGAAAGGCTCTTTGGGTTGGAGGATAGCCTCTGAGTTGGACAATTAGGGAATTTTAAAATACCCTTCGAAATAAAGGGAAAAAATGTAGCTGCTGGAAATGTATAGCTGCTTTATAATTTCCTTCACATTTGCTTTTATCGTAAGTTATTGTCATTGCCATATCAGATACGAAGTAGTTGAAAATGCCATTAATTTAAGGCGAATTCTGTTTCTAAAACACCCCTAGGACTAGTTTCCCAGAGAGCAAGAGCCATTATCCGTATCCAGACAGTGTTTTATGGCCACCATCAGGTGTTTGGCAATGATCCCAGCCCGAAGTCAAGTCGAGTCATACAGCTGGCAACTGGAAAAGCATTTCACAATTAATTGGTAATTGCATTTAGAGCTTATCATAGTAATGCACAGCGGGAAAAGCCCGATAATATCAATTGAATGGAACGCTAATCGCCGCAGCTTGTAATATTTTCTAGTGTTTAGATAATTCTCTGTGGGGCCGGGCGGGAGTGCAGTGCAGCGGAAATGTTTTATATATTTTATCTAATACTCTGGAAGTAAGAGCAAAACTGTATTGAAATAAACAGACCTCAAAGCAAACAATAAACAATATTCCCGAGATGTGTTTCAACAACAATTCCCTCGCAGCGGCCAAATGTGCGAAAGTGTAAACAAAACATTAACAAATACGAGTTCGATCGAACAGAACTCGGATTTGGGGGGCGAAAGAAACATTACCCAAGGTGCGGCCTTCAGGGGGCCGGCAGCCATTTCTTCGCATAGAATAATTGCAAAATTCGTGCAGTGACTCAATAAAAGGTGCATTGAGAACAGTTGGGTAAAAATGGTCGAGTGTGTTTGCCTCTGGTTTTTAATAAGGGAATACCAGTCAATCTTTGACCAGTACAACCGACAAAAACCCCAAACCGAAAATAGAAAACTTGAAATGTTATAGCGCTTAATTAAAGCCAATCGCCACAACATTAAGCAGTATTAAATACGACGTAAATCATGCTTTAATCTGGTAGAATCCATTAAGAATATATTCGCAGATAGACAAAACTCATAAACCTATTAAAATAAACGTCACCCTATTCAGAAGGCATTAATTTTATGTTGGATTCTTTCGTTGGAACTCTTGAAGTGACACAATTCCGAAGGAGGAAAGTCTGTGAAATGCGAATCTATATTTCCGAGAGAGTATATATATATGCTGATTACAGCAGCTATTCCCATAGCTAACTTACCCAGCTCTCAAGCGGTGGAGGCTATGAATAATGCCAGTACTTCAGGTTGTTTGCTGTTAATCAACAGAGGCTTCCTGCTCACTCACTCTCCAGTTATTGGTTAATGTATGGCACTTGCATTTCGCGAATCACGATAGCTGAGAACACTGACCACTGCCAGAGGTAGGCACAGGTACTGGGTATTGATGGAAGAATAAACAATAAAATCGCAGTCAGGGCGTTTTTTTCACGGGTTATTTTTCGCGCTGCGTCCGGCGTTTTATATGTATTATCGCAACGAAACTGGGTATGCGTTTTTAAGTTCGACGTGTTTGTTTTTCAACAGGTTATTATGCAAATCGGCTCTGGGAAGAGTCTGTGGCGACGGCCAAGGTGGGTAACCATATAAACGTTTCTCAAGAAATAAAAAATCCTCTTGTCATAATGGCTTCTCTCTCTGGCCCAGCGACTCTCGTAGAAACTTCAGGTTGCCGGGGGAATTCCCCGGGAAGTGGGTGTAAATATGCGAACACACGCGAACTGGTTTTCTGACGGAGTCGCACACGCTAGATTACAAATTAATTAACATTGACATTCAGAGTTCGTAATACCGATCTGTAGATATATCTCTATAACACACATCAGCGGACCTCATCCGCTCGCCCACTACGGGTTACGTCTCGAAAAGAACTGAGTTGCTGCGCGAGAAGCGCTCAAGGAAGTACCAGGTCGATAGCAGAGCTCTGCCAGTGCTGTTGGGGGTCTGTTATTGCTTTGTTCGGCGGACTAAGACTCGAGTTTAAGTGAAGCAAAAAAGCTTAACACAATGGGAATTTCGAATAGAACTGGGGTACTACGAGAGAAGCTCCCAAGGAACTATCAGGCCAACAACAGAGGCCCTATTAGCTCTGTTAGCGCTCTGTTAGGCCGCTGATAAATAAAACAAAAAGCCTAACAATGCGAAATATGATCGAGTGCCAACAGTGGCTCAATTGTGTGTCTGTTCGCAAACAAAACAATTATCGGACAAGTGAATGGTTGTATGGATGGACTTCTTGAGTGCGGAGTGGTGCCGCGGGGGAAACACAGACAGACGACGCCGGGCGATGACTCAAAAGTGTGTTCAACACGCTCGATTTGTGTGAATTAATTAGCCAAGCGCCAGTTGGAGCTTTCCCAGTTCCAGCAGCTTGGGTTCCTCCCCCAAAAAGATAACAGTTTTTAGAAAGACTATTCTTTGTTTTGATCCCGTGTTCGTCGCTTGAATAATCAACTGTAAAGTGGTAAAACGGTGAAGACTATAACTGCCTAAACTTAAACCCTTACTATAATCATAGGGTGCTCTTTAAGCCTTGATTTCAGCCACGATAGATATGTTCCATAAAGTTCATATCTCCTGCTCTTCCATCGTACTAAATTGACTTGTACTGCTATTTTATTGTTGTAGAAATCACTTGAGCAGCTATATTATTGAGCCATTAAAAGGAAGCCAAATCCCACGTCTCAAATTCGGAAATCTAGGCATTAGCACGTAGAGAGCCCAGTACGGGGCAACCAACACTTAATTTTTTAATAGTGCAGTCAGGCTATATAGAGACCTGGCCAAGCACAGTAACGATCAATTATAATATAATAAATATATATAAAAGGAGCTTCTCTGGTATTCCCTGAATACTATATTTTTTTTTTTTTTGCCGAACTTGAGAAAAAGACCGAAACTGGTTTTGGCATTGAGCCGGCGGGACACATGTACGAGTGTACACATAACATAAAAACCAAGGGTTGACCGAAAAAAAAGTACAAAACAATGTATGAAGAGACAACGCGACGCGACTGTTTGTTGTGGGCGCAGATTCGCAGAGCCGAGCCGTCCGATCCGAGACATTAAAATCGCATTATATTTTATATGTGTTTTTGCAACTCGGCAAACTTCGAGGAGCGGAGGCCCAAGACCTTGAGTGTGGAGGTATGCTTCGAGGTGATCTTTATTAAGCAGGATTTCTTAATTTGTTTTCAATGCAAATTTGCTTAGTTAATTGGCCCCGATGGGGGAGTGGTGCTTACAAGTCGAGGGACCGCGTTTACGGCTAGATAAGCGCCGACTAGTCCTAGTTCAAATATTAAACAGTACCCCGTGTTATCGTTTGACCCGCGAACCCCGAACAGTGAACTTCTTTAACGAGCGAATTCGCAGCGACTGAAGCCGCGCCGCGTCCCATGCTCCGGTGCTGCTTTAGTTCCCAATCAGCTGGAACGGAAAAGCTGCGGCGAAAACCAAAACATATATAAGGGGAAAGCTTTGCACGCTAGCCGAGAAGCACACCACTCTGTGGAGTAGTCGCAGTCGGAGATCGGGCAGGTTTATATGGAATATTCTTTAGAGAAAGTGTAAAAGAAAATATTATTTATACTTTGGACTCCGCTCTCTGTTAAAAATGTCATTTTTAATAAGTAAGCAAAAAGTACTATGTACGTTAGGTTCAGTAATATATTTATTAGTGCCCAAGATAAATAAAGGGGGCCCTTACTATATAATGATATAATGATAGGTATCGGCTAATGGCAGGTTACACGACGAAAACAGTCACATTTTATGACAGCCTATTATCAGTGATTATTGTTTCTCCGATAATATTAAAGACTTCCGCTCTGGATAAAGGGACACGCACATTTCCTTTCCTTACACATTTTTATCGGCAGATTAAGCAGAGATTTCACAATTGAGCTTACATTAATTAGATTGTCATTAGCTGAAATAAATAGAGGAAACCCACTTCCTCATTGATCCAAAAGCCTGAATTTCTACTGGGCCCTGCCGTACATCTGACGCAGCACAGCCACCACCGAATAGGACTTGCTCAGGATGTTGGTGAAGCTCGTGAGGGTTAGACCCATAAATCCGCCAGCGGTGAACAGGAATGGACGGTCCGCGTTGACCATGAAGATGACCAAGCACCTCCTGAACCGAACGTCGAACTGGAGCCAGTCGCAGCGGAATCCAGAGGTTGACAGTGTCTTACTCTGCCGAATATGGAGTGTCCTGGAGAAGTAAAGACATTACTAGCAAGGCACTTACCTGCTCGAAGACCTCGTTGCCGAACCAGCAGTAAAGGAATATCTGGCAGAGCACTCCGCTGAGCATAAAGTAGACGAGCATCGAGCTGTTAGAGCCATCGCCGACGATCATCTGGAACACCGTCATGGCCACAACCACCAAGGAGGACACAAACTGGAACATCATGGGTAGTCGGTACACCCGCTCCATGCGCTGACGTAGCCTGCAGGATGCGACAGTACGGATAAGGAGACAAGGAACACGCGTAATCTCACTTAATCAGGCTGCAATGGTACTGGACAATCGATTGGAGCCAACTGTGCGGGTCCACCTTGAGCCGCTGTCCCTGCGTATCCCTTTCCAAGGCATCAAAGGCATTGTTGAGCACCTTGAGGTGTAGGCAGATTTGATTCATCAGAAGCACGTTCATGTTGTCGATGGTGGGAATGCCGCAGGAGATCCAGATCACGCTCAGGCCCATGTACAGCTGCTGCACCATCGGAGGCAGGTATCCGGGCATCTGGACGCGAAACGGAAACCGCTGCCCGGCCATTTCATCGGGCACTTGTCCAGGAAAGAGTACATCAGGTTTAAATGGACTCGCAGACTCTTAGACTCACCAATCAGCAGCATGACCATGGCCGTTGACGAGGAAAGCACCACCAGGCAAAAGTACATGAGACAAACCAGCTTGTTCTCCACTTCCACCTCGTGGAAGGTGCTCCTCTGGCGAGCAGACAGCACGCAGGTCCTAGTGAGGCAGCTCAGCTGGCTGACAATCTGCTTGATCTCGTCGTAATGGTAGTAGGTGTTCAGCACCTGCGGAAGCATCAAATTCAGCAGCGTCAGATGAGCACTTGGGAGCACCGCAACCCTCACCTTGACCCAGTAGCCCACGTGGGTGAGTGTCATCAGCACGTTCTGGGTCATCACGTCCACGTCCGCCCAGTTCAGGACAAGGTCATAGATCTCCAAGCATACGTAGCAGAAGAGACAGGGCAAGATAAAGGTGCTGCGAGCCAGAATTCCCATCCTTTGTACCCTCGACTCGGGCCTGAGTCCTACCAGCGGTATTCCCGTCAGCTGAGCCAGCCAAGCGTTCAACTCCAAAGAGCCTAACCTTCCCGAGTCCACATCGGAGGCCCATATTCGCTGGGTCACTTCCTGCAGCCAGCTCATATTGCCACTAGATGAACGCTCCTCTTGCGACAGGCTACCTTTTATATAGCTTCCCAGTTTATAATATGGTTTAAGAGGGCGTGACTGGCAGACGGTAATTGGACATGTTAGGTTACATCGTTAGAAACTCGTGTCAGCACTTTTAAAATGTTGAAAAGTATTGGGGCAGGCAAGGGTTACGGAAATAAGAAATGCTAATAGTAAATGACCAAATGCTTCCTCCTTTTTATTTTCGTTAAATATGTATTAAAATCTTAAAAGACGGATAGTATCTTTGAAGTGTTCGGTTGTCAGTAGATTTCCTCCATTATGAAAGCGAAGTTACGCAACTGGGATACCTGGATTGAAGTGAAAACATTAAAAAATTAAATAATTTTAAAATGTTAGTAAATCAAAAATTATTATATTTTAAATATGTAGATTTCTACATCATTAAAATAAGGGAACACCCATAGATTCACCTACATATATCATCTCACCTATGGATAGGTCAGCTTTACGTATGCTATATGTACTTTAAGACTGTGAGTTGCATATTTCTACTTTGTGGTAGTGGCAGTAGTACTTACCTTTCTTTACACAGTCGCCAGACTCTGGGCTTAAGAATGAACAGGACAAAAATAATGATACCCTGACACCAATGAAAGTAGTCGGACACTAGGAATACCACACTAAGTACTTTATGGTTCTGCACCAGGTAGGAGATTATCTCCAAGCTCCACGAGACACCAGTGATGATGAAGAGTCGCAGGAAGAAGCTGTAACTGTGGGGAGAGGGTGTCGGATCATGGCAAGCCACTCGCTATAGGAACTTATTACGTCTGACTGTCGCATTGGAGCTGCCGCTGTTTGTCCTGTCTGTGAACACTCCTCAGCTCCCGCTGCACCACCACAATGCGAAGGGCCGTCAAGACAAACACGACCGTGTTAAAACCGATCAATACCGCCATCGGACCGTAGAAGTAAATCATGGCGGACCAGCTGAAAACTATAAATGGATAGAGATGTAGCAAGGAAAAATGAGGGCCTTCTAACCCACCATTGATCCAACAGTTGTAGAGACCCACTCCCGGCAGCCACACCTCCTTAATCCCCTGGGAGTCCTCGACTATATCATCGATCAGGTATATAGCTCCTGTGAGCAACGCCGCCACACCCCAGGCGAAGACGTTGCACACCACAAAACGGTAGTTTGAACTCTGGTTACCCGCCTGGATTCCACCGCTGCCGAAGGTACTCCACAGCCCATGAAGAGTGAGATCATAAAGCAGACGAAGCACTTGCCGTGCAGATTCTGCAGTTTTTCCAGAAAAAGATACACACAGATCGTGCAGAAGAAACCAACCACCGATAACTGTAGCGCTGCAAAAAAGATGTAAGCATATGGCCTTCAGCCTTACTCCATCATAGCCTACCAAAAGTCTTTGCAATCTTCTGCGGATCTTCCATGGGAAAGGTGCAGTTGTAGGGATCCATATTATAGATGTATCGGTCCCCCAAAGTGACTCTATTGGGGTGGACACAGTAGAGCCTTCTGTCAGTAGAGCCGTCCGGCAGTGTCTCGTCGAACTGTGCAACCTGCACCTCTGGTGTCGATGGTTCGTTGACCGGTCGCACATCATCGCACTGCATGGGGAGATCGCTCTGAATGATAAACTCTAGCTCTTTGGGGTTAATCTCCTCCAGCATTGGACTCTGATCCACGCTTGGCTTGCAACGTCCATTGTCCAGGATCTCATCCAGCTGGCAGCAGAAGCGCAGGCAGATCTTCAGCCAGCAGGCACATCCCCGCATGTGGCTCTTCACCGAAACCCTGGTGCCATCCTGCCGTTCTGTGTGCTCGTACTCACCCGTGAGCTCCGAGGGTATGAGAAGTCCCTCGTACAAATACGAGCCGTTTGGATACCTCTGACTTCCTGTGAGGTTGACCGTGTCAAAGTAGTCGCAGCCAGCGATCTCCGCACCTGTTGTAGCTGCAGTTGCTAGAAAGAATATCAATAATACCTGGGCACGGAACAGAATAGTGAGCAATCCGTTTAATTCAAACTTTGAACTTGATATTTTATTCCATTTTAAATCCCAAGATCTATCAAATTTTTGCTTTTCCACAGAATTCTAATTGTTCCCTAGAGGGCTATAAAAACTAAAAATTACATTAATATTGAGAAACTTACGGCAAACATCGTCGTCATGCAGCAGTTGCACATGTTTCCGAACCGACGACTTCTGAAGAACTAAAATATATTTATGAGTAATACTGAGTTATAGCGGAGGCTGCTAACTCCAGATCTTGATAATACTTTGGCAGACTGAACATACACATGTTAACCAATTTCTTAAAGTATACAGAATATATGTAAAAAAAAGGAGTTTCCTTTAAAAGAATTACTTTAAAGTTGTGACGGGTATAAAACGAGAAGATAGTTTAATTTTTAAAGTTTTTTTATGCTAGTTTTTAATAGGTTAACATTTCAAAATATCAACTTTAAAAATTTGGTAAATTAAATATTTTGGGAACCATTTTAGCTAGCTAGACTCGCCTTTTGAGCTGTTGATGAATATTTAAGAATCTTCTGCAGAATATTAATATTAAGTGACTTAATTACATTAGTGAAGGGAAATTTCTTTGTTTGCTTATGTCTACAGTAAGTTCCTTATAAAATTCGAGTGTGTACATTGAGATATATATTTGGAAGAAGCTCCATCATTGGCTGATCTTACTTTGTGTAACTCTCGCGGTTTATCCAAGAAATTTCCACCTTACATTAGCGGTTGTTAATCTGTTTGGGCCACCTGCAACAAGGTTCTTTGAAGTCGTAATGGAAATTATGGTAGTTGCTAGACGTTATACCTGGGCTGGGTTAAGCTTATAGATAAATCGGCCTGACGAACATCCAACTGTGTATGACTTAATGCTGTAAGAGCTCAACTTTTGTTGTTTCAACGGCCTAGGGAGGAAGAATCGTTATTAGTTTAAATGAAAAATATGAAGGATATATAAGTGGCATTCTCAAACGTGCAACATTCAAGTTAAAGGAAAGAACATGACAAGGCACGAGACAAAGGAACAAAGAAAGGCACAACAACATCAAGCTGGTCAGAGAAACTATAAGAGCGTTAAATCATAGAGCCCAATAACTAGTCACAGTAGATAGTAGATAGTACATTTTCCACCACCAAGTTAGCAGTTAGAGTTAGCAGTTAACCGTGCTGACCGGTTTACCTATTACAGGAGACTCGGAGCTAATTGTGTCTCCTCGAGCGAGATCTCTTCACCGCTAACGTCGGCCTCGGCTTCCTTGCTCCTACCCCTAATGCTGTTCAGGCAAGGATTTCAATGACACGACAGTACCCGGAAGGTATTGGTTACTCGAGCTTCTGGCAGAATCTACCCAGGATACTTACCGGTCCATGCATAGTTTCAGGGTGCTGCGCTTCAAGACGAACAGTACGAATATAATGATGCCCTGCGACCAGTTTAAGAAATCGGCCACCTCGAAGGCCTTCTTCCAGAATTCGTTGCTCTGTACTAAGTAAGAGATTATCTCAAGACTCCACGACATACCCATGATGATGAAGAGGCGCAGAAAAAAGCTGTAACTGTCCGGTGGATTAGAAAAAGACGTAAAGTAGATATTTCCTTTTATCTAGCCTACGTCTGTTTTTCCGAATTGAGCTTCTTCTTTCGCTCCTGACGCTGTGTGAAGTTCCTCAGCTCTTTCTTTACCGCCACGATGCGAATGGCCGTGAGGATGAACATGGTCATATTGAAGGCGATCAGCACCAGCATAGGTCCATAGAAATAGAGCATGGCGGACCAGTCAACAGCTGCGGGCGGAGAAAAGGTTGAACGTCCAGTTTAGTCATGGGGAATCTGAAGCGAACCCACTATTGATCCAGCAGCTGTAATAGCCCACGCGAGGCATCCAGACCTCGTTTTCGGGTATCCCACGTTCTACAAACGTATCCACCAGGTATATGATTACGGTCAGGATTGCCGCCATGCCAAAGGCGTATGCGTTGAAAGCCAGGAATAGGTAATTGGGCAGAATGTTGTTGTGGGTGCTGTAGCTACCGCCTAACCCGTTCCACAGGTGCAGGCTAATGACGGAGAGCCAGAAGAAGGCAGCCATAACGAAGAAGTAGCCCAAGAAACCTGCCGAAAAACAGGATTTCGTCAGATCTGAGTTTGGGGCGGCTCACGTCCGTCGGGTACCTGCCGTGAGGCAAAAGCCATCCGACAGCTCCCACAAGTCCAACAGCAGGATAAGGTACCCTATGAAAAGGCAAACCATGTAGCAGATGAAGCTCTTTCCTTGCAGATTCCCGTGCAGCTTCTTAACATACAGGTACACGGCGATAGTAAGGATCATGCATATCAGAGATGTCATCATCACTGCGAAAAGAGATGGTGGAGTCTCATGTCTAACCAATGACAATATATAGAACAGGGTAAGGCCGACAGGAAAATGGCTTGCATATGCAATCGTCTCATAGATTTTGAGTTCCCATATCTTACCGACTGTCTGTGCCGTCTTTGGCTGCCGTATCAGACAGTTGTGGGGCACGATCTGTATGGATTCTGGGTCCTGGGCATCGATCCGAACGTGTTGGATGCAGTACCCGCGCTTGTTCATCGTAGCGTTGTCGATGTGTCGCAGGAAGGTTCCATTCTGGTTGTCAAAATATATGGGTAATAGGTTAATCACCCCGCAAAAGAAAAGCACAAGCCCCACCTCGAACAGTGTGTACGTGTCAGTCTCCATCCTGTTGTCGAGTGGGTACAGGTCGTTACAGGGCATGGGCAAATCCTTCTGGAGGATCAATTGGGTGAGGAAATGCCTCTTCACCACCGAACCGTCGGCGCGGGTCACATTCAAGTAGGGATCGATCTGGGCCAGTTCCGTCTCCATGGCATCGTTGCATTCACCGTTCTCCATTATCTGATTGTGACGACAACAGAACCGGACACAGGGCCTTAACCTGCAGGCGCATCCCCGCCAGTGCTTGTCCACCGACTCCTTGGAGTCGTCCGGCATTAGCCTGTAGTCATATTCCCCCGTAAATCGGTCGGGAATGAGGAGGCCCTCGTAGACATACGAACCATTGGGGAGCCTCTGGCTGGCGGACAGATCCACAGTGTCGAAGTAGTCGCAGTCGGGAATATCGGCCAATGTCTGTTGGAGCACCATCACCCATAAGAGTACTGTAGACAGCCGCATACTTCCCCAAAGATTCTACAAATGAAAGAAACGCATTATAATTCTCGAGGTTCGTTTCTCCACAGAAATTCTTGAATATTAAATACAAGAATACACATATGTACAAACTTACACACAGAGAAAATCAACAAGAACAATAATTTCAATTTTCTTGGAATGCACAACTGATATGATGCTAAATTATATGAATTTTTTATTGAAAAAAAAAAACAAAATTTAAAGGAAACAATAAAGCTTAATTTGGCAAGCCGAACTTTTGTACTCTGCTTGCATATGTATCGGTCAAATGACAGCAATCGAAGAAGCTGGAAATACATAAGCATAAGAATTAAAAAGTTATCGTTTTGAGGTTTGTTATAAAAAAAACTCCAGAACATAGAACATATACTCCATAAAGTGAATCTAGCTAGATGAAGACTCTTAAGACTCTTATCTATGTACACCGTGTCTTTGGGCTGGGTCAGATATTATCTTGCTATAAATGTCTTATAATCAATGCACAATGAACTGTAAACATTTATTTAGTAATTTTGGTAGATCAGCGTTCAGCACATGTGCGGAAAAAAAAGACAAAAACAAATGATTAAAATGTATATTTTATATACATTCACATGTATTTGATTGTGTATCTATGAGATCCAACCCGTTAAAAAATTGTTTACTTTTTTAATGCTGTTTGTTGGAAGTGCGCTGATCCACTGTTTATGGATGGACCGGTACGGTTGTGAGCACAAAAAAATTGTCTTTGTGAGAGTGTATTCATAAAGAGAAACAAACATGATAAGCTCTTCGCTCGTTAACTCTCTCTTTACTTATGTATGTGCATTGCTCTGTATTCTTTGCATATATGCAGAACTGGGTGCACAGGAAGAATTGTATCGCACTTTTTAGCGATGTTATTGTATATAAGAGCAACAGTTTCCGTGGAACTTCTTTATACATGACTCACAGTTTGATAACAGCCTATAGATAGAAACCACAATAGTACGCCTTTAATTTACATTTTTTCTCATGATTGACATAACAAAGTGTGTTAATATTTTTTTATACTTTTTTTAGAAGAGTTTGCGTTATCCGGATTTCTTGATTTAAGAAAAATTTATTTATTTATGCTCATACATTTTATTTAAATAATGTTTCTACCAAAACAACACGATTACTGAAATTCTAAAAGTGTACTATGGCTATACTTATTAAGCATATGTTTCCACTTCAACGATCGAAATGCAAATGCCATGCAAAAACAGCGGTCACTGAACCAAATTAAATTTTGCGAAATTCATTGTAGCAGCCCTTGGCAAAGAGATCCGAATGACAAAAAACAGAACGCAAACAAAAAGTCAAACAAAAAAAATAAAATGTACCCAGATACACAGAGCCCAAGGATTATAATGCTCTTTTGCCGGCGACTTTATTTGTACTGAAACATGTGAATCATGATTCACTTCTGGATCTCTGAGGCAGAGAGAACCCGACTGCCTGACTAAAACAAGTTTGTTTGCCTGCTGTCTGTATTCTTTGTACAATAATTTGGTCAAAAGTTTGCAACGCAGGAAAAGAGAAATTTCCGACCCTACAAAGTCTATATATTCTTGATCAGCATCGATCTAGCCATGTCCGTCTGTCCGTTTCTACGCAAACTGATCCCTCAGTTTTGAAACTTTCTGAAACTTTGCAGATAGTTTTCATATATACAGCTTTATAAGTCGGAACGATCGGACGATTATATCATATATGTAGCTGCCATAGAAACGTTCGTTAAATGTAGATTTAAAACAATAATATAATTGTTAAATGTAGAAGCTTGTTACAATTAAAGTAATATTATAATTGTCAGTAATATAACATTTACGTTAGGTTATTTACGTTTTGCTCACACTTTTTAAGTTATCAATTTATTTATGACGGCTTACGAAAAGTGCAGAAACATCTATGGATACATCGATGTACCTAAGATTTTTAGAAACTTTAACGATTTTTCAAGATTACAAAATATTCTATCATATTATTTATTTCACCAAATTTACATTAAAAAAATTAATGTCATATTTTGATTCGCCATTAATTTTTGTACTTAATTTATCTGAAAACGATTTTATTTTTGAAACGTTGAAGTTTAACTGTGTGTTTGCCATTTCAAAAAGTATTTTCACCCTTGGCGACCACGGTCATACCATTTTCATTCGTGCTTTGCGATACATCGATACCCCCGAAACCAAAAGAATCGGTAGTATCGATGTTGAAAGAATTTATTTCCCACCACTATTTCGACGTCTCGGTTTCTTTCGGTTTGTTTTCGTTTTTTCCGTTTTTGCGCATACCCGTGTAGCGAGACCGATTAAATTTTGGAAAGATAACTCGCCTCCGTTAAGTTCAATTCTCGACCCAACCCGTGAGTTTCGGTTGAGTTTTTTGTCCAATTTTGAGTTGACTTCCACGAAGCGGCTGCTGTGAGTACGTGTGAAATGTCGTTATCTGTGTCCGTGAGCGCGTTTTTGTGCCTGTGTTAGTTCTATGCTGCCTCCTCTTTTCGAGGCGAAAGAAGCTTAGCAGTTTGTTATATTAAAAAGAAAGAAGTTACATACGAGCAGCTATACGGAAGAATATAAATCTATTTTGTGCAACAGCTACAGATTGAGGAAGAGCGCAAATAACCAGAGGTAAGTAATGTGATATTAATGATTCCTCTTTTCAGCGTTCTGCGGTACTTTAACTCCTTCCTCCCCGTATCATAATTATTGTTATTCTTCATCTTGATTCTCCCTTCCGCTCGCTTGCACACCCGCACATGCCGCCTACTCAGTCTGTTAGCCTCTTCCTTATTTTGTTGCAAGCGCGAGTGAGAGGGCGAGATTTTACTCGCACACACACTCATGCCAGCCTTGCCTGCATCTCGTTCGCCTTACGGATAGCTGTGCAATGGAGGAAGTGGCAAAGACTACAGAAAAGAGGACAGCGAAGATGTTGCCGCTGCTGCACTCGGTCTCGCTCCCGTACTCCTGTTTTCTCCCTCTGCTGCAATTAATCGTTTATTGTGTGTTTACAAATTCGTCAATTAACTGTAACTGTCATACGCGTATACGCGATCCCCCCGGCTCAGATTCACCATCAAGTTGACTGTCATAAAACTGTTTGCTAGGCTAAACAACAATAACATCAACAGCGACAATTACCCCAATCGAAAGATGAACGGTAAAAATAGAGCGTTCTGCGGTATGTTAATGGTAGATAAGGGGAGCTGCTCGGTAGGGTCATGGCAAGAGGGGCAGAGAACGCAGGTTTGCTGGGGGTCTACACTGAAGAATCAAAAGGTCAAGATTTTTGTTTAACTCAAATTGAAAGTAAACACAAAGACAAGATCTGCTTATTGGAATCTTTTGAAATTTAAAGTTGTGTGGCATTAGTTTTGGATTCTTTGAATCGTTCTAGTGTCTATTGAACTTGTAATGGATCCCAATATAACACGAAGCCATTTAATTATTTTCGTGCAAGTGGATGCGTTCTAGGTTGTGTGATTGTGTATAAGTGTCGTCCGCCCGGATCTCGAGTCTTTCGCCGGGGACTGAGCTGCATGTGGAATATGAACACGAAAATAGCATAGGCGGAATGTTGAACAAACACACACGGGGTGTGCTTTGCTTGTGCTCACTCTCCTCCCCTGGCTGTTCCCCGTCCCTTCTTCGCAGAAGCAATAAAAATTAAAAGGCAAACAACGATAAGCGGACTAAGCCCCGCCTTGGCCACACTAAACCCCGTCGCGGCCCACCCCTTTCCGCGGTGTGTGCGCACACATGGCAACCCTGGGCAACAACATAAACCCCACCAGCCGTAGCAGCAGCAAATGCATACGCCAGACGATAATTAACGCCAGGCCAGCGTAATTGATGCGTCCCCGGCACGAGAGGAAATCAATCGAGAGAGTAACCTGCTCTCGAGCCAGCTAGACTCTAAGCACCCCTCTCAACCAGGTATAGCACCACCCCCTCGCCCTTGCACCGGGAAATTCTATTTGAAGCCTGATTGCGGGTTAGATTGCTGCTCCTCTTTGATACACACCCTTCGTAAAAAAAACTTGGGGTTGCTGACCACATTTATACAAAAAGCAGAAAGCTTCAAACATGGAAATTTGAGGTACTCTTTACATACCGTATAAAAAAGGGAATTTTAATTGAAAAACGTAACCTCTGTTGAAACATATCTAAATTTCAACTAATGATTTGGCAAGCAGGACAATCCTCCATTTAGACAATTTCTGTCCATTACATTTTGACTGTGATTGGGGTTGCCAGGCGTCGAAAGCGGGTTCGCTTTTAAAATGGAAGCCCACTTGAAGGATGTCCCGAGTAATTGAAATGGAGTGACATCTGGTTGTCCCCCTGTCTAAAGCCTGCTCCCTCCTCCCTCACTCGCATGGGAAAGCTTATCTTGTCGCCTGCTTTGTTTGGCCTAGGCTTTGTTGTTTCCTTGCGGCTGGCGGTTGCGAGTTTCTCGGGTTACGCTTCTATGGAACTTCTGCACGTCTGAGGTTTCCATTACATCACAGAGCGGATCCATTGTGCTGCTCCCGTTGCCCTTGTTAAGCTCAAAGGCTCAGGCCTGTGGAATGACATGGTTTCTTTGATTGGAAATCAAACTCGACAACAATCCGCCGTCGATCTCAAGTAGGGTCAGAGGTCATGTGGTTAGATGCCCTAAGAAAGTGCTGCAGATCTAAACTGGTTTGACAATTGCTTCATCTCGCTCCGAGAGCATCGAACAAAGAAAGAGTCGCAAAGATAGGCGGAAGCTGCCTCCAGACCGTTATTTGGTCATTCACAGAGATAGCGTTTGCATATGCAAATATGTGTCGCAGCGATTATTGTCCGCAGAAAGTCGGTCAACGAACCGAAAAGCAGGAAGAGGCCACTGAGCGAGCGGCCGGTCACTCCAAACAATGGATGTGTCGCTCGCCTAGATGTGTGTAGACCATTTCGATTTCGATTTCATAATACAAAAGTCTGTAGTACGTAGTACATTCATTGACAAGCAGCCCTAGCCGTAAATGGAATCCGAACTGACCAGCGACCATGGCTTCCAGACAAATATGGTGACTACCTCTCCTGCTCCTCCGCCTCGATTCTCAACTCTTTCACTTCCCGTTTCACACGGCTTAGGTATTGTCGTAACCCCGTCTCGTGGGCGTAAAAGAATGACGTAAACCGTCCTCCATTTGTTTGTTTTTAATAATATACCTAACCAAAGTGTGTGTTCTTTTATTTTGTTGTTTTGCCAACCTGTTGATAACCTACAGTGGAGACCTGGCTAGCACTAGCAAGAAATCCGAAATGTTTATATTCAAGAGGTTGCTTGTTGCGAGGGATCTGAAGGTTTCCTTAAGAAGTCGAAGCGAAGAAGTACAAAAACTCAATTATACAATCCAAACAAGCCACTTTCGTTTCTCTTTACTGGCGAATTCTGTCTGGCTCATGACTGTTAAAGTGTAGGTATTGTTTAGGCCCCAATTTGTGGGTTGCCTTTCAGCGTAAGTCACAAAAGAGGCGTAGAGTACCCACTGTACCTATACTAAACTAATATTATCGAACCATCGCGCTAGCAAGCGTCGTGTTTACGCTATCAGTTTACCAACTGATAATGAATCAAGAATAATGTCGATGAAGAAACGGAAGGGCCCAAAGTCAGGGTGATCGCAATCACTTTGTTCCTTAAGCCGCATTTATTTATTGCCCGTTATGTGGTTTCTTTTGTGCCACCACATGAATTATATACATGCCATCGATAATGCGCCCATTTCTCTGGCTGAGTGCTAGATCGACGCTCATCTGTCTCTTTCGGCTGACAACAGTCCGGAAATGTATTATTTTTATAGAACACCGAACATAGCTCTCCCTATTCCGAGATATTTTTACTACTAGCGACAATTGCGCTCTCTATCTCCGTATGTGTGTCTGTTAAGCTAAAAGAACAAATTACACGCGAGGTTCTTGGTGTCCAAAGGAATTATAAAAAGTAAACAAAGAATGCCTCATTTCCATTAACATTTCGATATAAAGCTTAGTGCGCTTTGGCCTCCGATAATTATTGACCCCTTGGTTGGGTTTCATTCGATCATCAGCCCGAAAAGGCGGCCACTGACTCAAGGGAACTAGCTAGTTATCCCCAGGCTGATAATTACTGGCGACTGTATGAAAAACACTATTTTCCACTCTTCAGTCGCTGTCCGCTACGAGAAGCTCAACAAAAGCGGTTTTAACCCAGTTTAGAGGAAGAAAACGCCAACGTTTGCGGGAAAATAAGGTTGAAAGGTAAAAGACTTCGTTCGCGTTTGCTTTCTGTGTGCTGTTGTGTGTCTACGTTTACAATTATGCACACACGGATACTTAGGGCTGTGTATATATTAGTGAAGAGCATTTAAGCCAATTACACGGTACATCAATCATCAGCGAAAGAAGATTTGTGGCGACTGCACTGGAAAAAAACCAAGTCAGTTTGAGTTATTTATTTTTAAAGCGTTAAAGAAATACCTAATATTATATCGTGATGGTTAATTTTGTATCACTTGGAATATGAACTTCACGCGCGTTAATATATCTATTACAAGTTCTTAAGTTCCAATCCCCAGGCTTATAGATAAGCGTTAAAAGCAAGGTTAACCTCTCTGATTAAAAATTTAGATCTCATGAATGGAAATCAATTATTTTCCCTAAGTGCTAAAATAAAACAGTAAGCTATCCCCCATGCAATAGCTGATTCTGCCTTATCTGGCAGTTTGACAACAGTTATATTCTGGGCTTTCTGACGACTGACCAAAGTCGTGAGGAAGAAGGTAACCCGAAGAAAGACCTGAAACGCAAGTGATTAGTCACCCTGCACTTGTCGATTGTCACCGTCGACGACGACGCAGTCGGTCGCTAGCTTCACTGCTTGGTTTGTTTGTCCTGGGCTTGCCTACGTGAAAATATACACCATCTTCTGACCGGGGCGGGGCGACATGGAAACGGGGGTGTTAGAGGAGTAGGTTACCCCGCTGGTTGGACTTAAAATAACAACTAGTCAAAATAAACAGATGAAACGGGAGAGGAGGCCCAAACGAACACTTGTGCCTTAATCAACTGGTAGAAGCGACTTATTCATTCTCTTTTTGCAGTCAATCAGTGATCCAATCCATCCACATGAAAAGGAGCCGAAGGAGGCGGCAGCCAAGTTAACTGGAAACAAAACAAACGCGAGCCAGCCAGCTGCAAAGCAAACAATAATATACACAAAATACTTTTGCCAATTTATCGAATAAACAAAAGAAGAAGCCGAGCCAGTGGAGGGGCACCACCGAAAGGAACTACTCCACAATCAGCCCTCCAAGAAACACACGTGAAACACATACCGCCCGGAGCCAAGAACACCAAACCCGAATCCAAAAGCAAATCCAGTGAGCAGTCGGCAGTGCAGCATGGAGTTTGGTCATGTTTGAGCGCTTCCGATTGAGAAACCTGAGCAGAACCTTCCGCCTTCGTGGAGGCGGCACAGAACTGGCGCGCGACAAGAAGAACCCGCAACGGCAGCAATGCGTCACCGTCCTATTCCTAGATGACATCACGCACACCTTTCGGATCGAGGTAACAATCCATTAGGCCTAGAAACAGTCACCCCACGAGGGGTGAGCCTTCCCTGCTCGATAGCCAGACTTTCGAGCGAGTATTTTAGTGTGTTACCTATAAGGGTAGATGTTGAGTCAGGAGAGGATTTCAATTATTTATGCGCATAATTATTCAATATGCGAAATATAGTCAAAACAAAGAAAGTTTTCTGCTAATAAGCGCTATTCATTTATTCACTTTTATCTGCGCAATTGAGCTCACTTTCTTTACCTCGGCTAGCATCTCAGACACGCATTTGTGCGCATTGCTTCCCAATGCTTCATCCGAGGTTTTGCTTTCTTTTCACCTCGACCATGATCGAGTGTGTGCTGCGGAGATGAAAATTATAATCGAAAAAAAATCTGTCTACTGAAATTACCACCAAATAAAAGTAGTTTAATATCTGTAATTGCATTGCAGACAATGGAGGGAGAGGAATGCGTCATTAGCTTGGCAGATATCCCATTCGAGTGGGCTTGGGACCCTAGGCTAAGGATCAAAATAATCAGAAAATGTATGTCTTCTTGTCTCTTTCTATTGTAGAAACGTGCGAAAGGCGCTGAGCTGTTGGATCAGGTCTTTCAGTATCTCGAGCTATCCGAAAGGGACTATTTTGGTCTACTTTTCCCAGAGAAGCCGGGCGATGTTGTGGTAGGTCCACCCACCTCTCTCAAGATATCACTTAATTCTGTTCTCATTTCCCAGAGATGGGTCGATGCCCAGAAGCAGTTTAAGAAGCAATGCAGCAGCGTTGGCCTGGACAACAATGCCGTTCCATTATTACAATTTAGAGTTAAGGTGAGCACGTACATGCCTTTCATAATTACGCATCTTATAAACTGCCTCATCCTTTTACAGTTCTTTGTAAGCGATCCGAGCCGTCTGCAGGAGGAATTTACTCGCTATCAGTTCTATCTGCAGATCAAGCGCCTCATTCTGCAAGGCAAGCTGCCATGCTCCACCAACACCCAGTGCCTGCTTGCCAGCTACACGGTGCAGTGTGAGTGAATCTCTCAATTCCATTCCATTTACTGTTTAATCTATATTTTAATGTCTCCTTCCACAGCCGAGTTGGGGGACTTTAATTCGTCGGAACACCAGGTGGGCTACCTGAGTAACCTGCAGCTGTTGTGCGACCAGACGCCCGAGGGGGAGCGGAAAGTGGGCGAGCTGCACAAGCTGCATCGCGGCCAGCTGCCGGCGGACGCGGAGTACAACTATTTAGAGCACGCGAAGCGTCTGGAGTTGTATGGCATTGACCTGCACAGCGCCACCGACTCCAATGGCAAGGAGCTGCAGCTGGGCGTGTCGGCGGTTGGGTTGCTCGTCTTCCAACACTCGCTACGGATCAACACCTTCTCGTGGAGCAAGATGGTAAAGGTGTCTTTTAAGCGGAAGGACTTCTTTATTCAGCTGCGCCGCGAGCCCAGCGAGAGCTACGATACCCTGCTGGGGTTCGGGATGCTTAGCCACAAGCACGCAAAGGCTCTTTGGAAGTCCTGCGTGGAGCACCATAGCTTCTTCCGTCTGAAACGGCCGCACCGCCTCTCGCGCTTCCTCAACATCAGTCTGGGCAGCAAGTTCTACTATTCCGGCCGCACCGAACTCCAGGCAGTACAGGAGTCGAAGCAACGCGGCCGCATCCACAAGGTGTTTGTGCGCTCACCCAGCAAGCGATTCGTGGCCGGAGGCGGCTGCACATCGGGCTCCTCGGGTGGCACACCTCTACAGCAGCACAGTGGCTCCGAGAGCGCTGCCTCTCACAATGGTAAGCTTTCCGCCACCGCCGCCGGAGGGGCCATTCTGACCATCACTAAGACAAGTGGCAAGGTCACCTCCAAGGAGTCCGACTCGATGCCGCGGAAGGCCTGGGAGCAGCAGAGCGACGAGTACGACATCCAGCTGTGAGTTTTCATCCCTATTTCTTTTTTACAAAATATAAACAGAAATAATTGTGAAATCCTTTTAGCGAGGTCGGCTTCAGCGAGCAGTGCACGAGGCGTTTTGAGTCGGCCTCATCCTCCCCGATGCCACCCGCCTACAATTCCGGCAAGCACAGTCCCCTCCTGCTACCCACTACCATCCCTGACGCAGTGGGCCAGCCGGAAAGTGGCAGCGACCTCATAACCATTAGGCTGCTGGCCGACGAGCACGGCCGCTACGGATTCAATGTGAAGGGTGGTGTGAACCTTAGCCATCCCGTCCAAGTATCCAAGGTGGTACCACACACGCCTGCCGACCGCTGCACACCTCGCGTTCGCGAGGGCGACGAGGTGCTCATGATCAACGGGCGCGAGGTGCATGGTCTGCGCCATGAGCAGGTGGTAGCCTTAATCCGCGATTGCCGCAACACGGCCAGTGGCGAGCTCCTGCTGACAGTGCGTCCCCAGGTCTCAGTGCCGTTCCATCTGGAGGAGGAGCCGATGTACCAGTACGTTCCCGAGAGCGACGAGACCGGATCCCACTCGAATCTACTCGATGGGGACGCACTCTTCAATCAGAGCGTGCTCCTGCTAAGCGATGGGCTAGCCTCCGGGGCTCTCCTAGCCCAGTACGAGCTCATGTACCGAAAGAATCCCGATTTGGCCATCACGGAAGCGCGCAAGCCGTCCAATGCGGCAAAAAACCGATACCGCGATATATCGCCATGTAAGTTTGAGCGTTACCCTAATTTACACCAGAGTTAACGTTGAGGCGGCATTTCAGATGACTGCACACGCGTGTCTTTGGTCAACTCGCTTACTGGCGACTACATCAACGCTAACTACGTGAACATGGAGATTCCCGGCGGTGTGAACCGATATATCGCCACCCAGGGACCACTAGCCAGCACCACCACGGATTTTTGGCGCATGGTACAGCAGGAGAGCAGCCACCTACTTGTCATGCTTACCACGGTAATGGAGGCCGGTCGGCAAAAGTGCCACCAGTATTGGCCTGTGACCGGCGAGGAGCTGCAGCTGGCCGAGGGTTTTTCGGTGCGCTGCCTCAGCGAGATGCCGGACGAAACGGGCAGCTTCGTTTTCCGCGAGTTCGTGCTGAACGACAAGCACGAGCAACGGCACATCCACCACATGCAATACCTAGCATGGCCCGACCACTGCGTGCCGTCCGATCCCAACCTCTTCCTCGAGTTCACGGAGCGAGTGCGAAATGCCCGCAAGCGCACGCTTCTGCAAGAGATTGAAGAGAACCTCAAGCAGATGCGTCTGATGAACGCGGATGCGGAGGATGACGAGAACGGTGGGCTGATGCGGGAGCGCAAGTGTGCAGCCAGCAACGGAGCAACTCCCGAAGACGAAACGCCCGTATCGACGAGCGTGCACCAGTGAGTATTCGTGGAGAATTCTTTAAGATAAAAAAAATCTACTTCTCGGATTCATTTGTAGATGCATTAGTGCCGCCAATCCACCTGTGATCGTCCACTGTTCAGCGGGTATAGGACGCACTGGCGTGCTCATACTAATGGACACCGCCCTGGCTCTGATGGAGGCCCGTGAGCCGGTGTATCCCCTGGACATTGTACGCACCATGCGTGATCAGCGAGCTTGCATGGTCCAGAATGTGGTGAGTCAATCCTGGGATATGTTGCCTTGCGTGTTGTTTAAGCCCATTTATTTCCCTTCCAGAGCCAGTATCGCTTCGTGTGTGAGTGCATCTATGCGGCATACACGAAGATTTCCCGCAGCAGCGCGGCCATCGACGACGACGAGGACTAAAATTGGAACTACGACAAGGGGACAGCGACAATCCAACCCAGCTACGCAATCTACAATCTTCCGCTTTACAACGCCCCAACAACAAACGATCCAACTTTTTCTTACATATAATTCTATCCTTACTGTTTAGTACCCGTAGACATATGATTAAAAACGATTGTATATCATTACTATTACCGACTTTATATATATATTGTATTATCAACTCCTTTCATAAGTTACTCCTAAATATACATACACACATATATCTCTATTCACGCCGCAGGTGCTGCAAGGAAAACGATTCTAAATTTTACAAAGCCATCACAGAATGGGAAACGAATTGAACCAACTACCTAATTAAACAAGTATACAAAGCGAAACGGAACAAATGGCGATTTATTTACACCCAACCAATGCTATGTCGACAACAATACGCAAACAGCAACAGATAATATGAATGTGAACCTTATACCTTTGATAAAGGGCGAGAAAACTGTTAGTATTTTAGCACCAAATCGATTCATAAATGTATTTATGCTAAACAACAAAATCCAATAAAAACTGTATTAAAAAAAAACAAAAACCGTTTGTTTCCATAGGGATTATACAGATATAATATGGCTAAACCCGATAGCGCATCAGCTTATGCCAGACATGGCTAGATCGGTTTGGCCGTTGATGCTGACCTATGGGGGTCGGAAATGACTCCGCATCTTTGCAAGCTTCTAAATAAAGTTTTTATACTCTGCAAAGGTATAAAATACGTTCACACGAACTGTTCAGCAACTGCCTGCTGTCATTTTTGAAAGTCCTGTATTTCATTCATATGACACATTAAATTTCAGAGTATATTAACTCAAAAATCCACTATGCAGGGGTCTCAAGGACCAGGCGAGCGGAAATACTAGATAGCAACTGCTAAAATAGTTATGCTTTAGCCAAGTTCCAAACCCATATTTTTATATGATAATTTTTTTTGGTCAAATCAAAGCATACGAATTTTAACGATGAAAATTTTGAAAAAAAAATGGGTCACCAATTTTTTTTCTGCCAGACAGCCAGATCGACTTGGCTGCTGATTCTGATCAATAATATATATGACTTATAGGGTCGGAAATGAATCCTTCACATCTTTACATGCTCTTGACTAAAATTATAATACCCTGCAGGAATACGAACTGTTCAGCAACTGCCTGCTGTCATTTTTGAAAGCCTTGTATTTTAATCATAGCGACACTTTTAACTTCAGAGTGTAATAACTCAAAAATCCACTATGCAGGAGGTCTCACCAGGCGAGCGGAAATGCCAGATAACAGCTGCTAAAATTGTTATGCTTTACCCAAGTTCCAAACCCCACTTTTTTTATGTGATCATTTATTTGGTCAAATCAGATCTTAAAAATGTCATAACTCCGCCAGAAAGGCATTAATTTCGGCTCGGAATCTCTTTCTGTGCTTATTTTTGCGAGATAAAAAATCTGCTCATCAAAATTAACATTTTTGGAAATAGAAATTTTTTGCCAATTTTTTACAATGTGAGAAAATTAAGCTACATTTTTTTTCTGTCGGACATAGCCAGATCGACTGGTCCTCACCATTCTCACTAAATAATTTTAGATTTGGATACCGTACTTTGTTACATTCCTTATTATGTTCTGCCCCGCTTAAAATTTAAAAAGTGCGCCCTTATATAATTCCCTAACGCCACGCAACTTTCTAGTACATTAGTTCAGCCGTTCTAAAGTGTTTGAACGATATATCGATACTCTACATATAACATCGATAGTGTACCAAAAATAATACTTTGATTCATCGATACTTGTATCGACGTTCTGATAGCTCTAGCAAACATTAAACAAATTGTTTTTTCGCCAAATTTAAATAAAATGCTGTCGCTAACTGATGCCGGTAACTCTGTTGGCATTCCGGACAAGGCCTGGCAACCGCACTTTGTGACTCTGGAAACGAGGTACCATTTAAAAACTAACATAACTGCGAAAGCACTGGAGAGAAATTTATATTTAAAATTATCTATGAATACCGAAGCATTGGAGAAATTACTGTGGAGTTATATTGGAAGCATGCGCCCAACACCTGTCGAAACTTCGCCGAGTTGTCCCGGCGAGGCTACTACAACAACGTGGTGTTCCACAGGATCATCCGGGACTTCATGATCCAAGGCGGCGATCCTACGGGCACGGGCAGGGGTGGTACCTCCATCTACGGCGCGGAGTTTGGCGACGAGCTGCACAGCGACCTGAAGCACACAGGCGCCGGCATCCTTTCCATGGCAAACTCGGGTCCGGACACCAATGGCTCCCAGTTCTTCATCACCCTGTCGCCCACGCAATGGCTGGACGGGAAGCACACGATATTCGGGCGGGTGTACACCGGCATGGAGGTGGTCAAGCGGATAGGAATGGTGGAAACGGACAAGAACGACCGTCCCGTGGATCCACTGAGGATAATTAAAGCGAAGGTGGAGAAGCTGTGAGAGATTAAAGCCATTTGAACTTGAACTTAACATTTATTTTGCGGAATGACTAGAAACTCGAAGATCCTTCTTAGATTGTATCAGGAGATTACATGGTGCTGTCCAGCATGTCCACCAGTCGCTTGATCTCCCGGCTGCAGGTGAGAGGGAAAACAACGTTAGAGCACTTTCTGGAGGAGGTATCTACTTACATTCGCTGTCCCAGCTGCTCCGTTGGTTTCATCGACTTGGTTATCTCCTCAGCCTTGGCCAGCAGCTGGTACTGGCACTTGATGTTCGCGTCCAGCGTGTCGGTCAGTTTGTTGACCGCACTCCTGTGCACCTCCACGTTGTCGGCGGTGATCGATGAGATGGAGTGCAGCAGGTTGCCCAGGTTCTCCAGCAGGTTGTCTACCGAGCTGGCCAGATACTGGGCCTCCAGCTCAATGTCACTCAGTACGCTGCCATCGACCTCGGGCACGTTGCGCGACTGCAGGAAGCGGCGCGTGAGCAGGCCCGATGATCCGCCGCCCTGCATGCCGGGAGCCACAGAGGTGGACGGTGTGGTGTGCTCCGAAGAGTAACCCTCGCGTAACTTGGCCTCTAGATCGTGGGCCACGAAATGGCGCATTCCGTCCGAGTCGTTGGCGCCCTCCAGCTCGTAGGGAAGGTCTGAAAAGAACAAAAGGTGTCAGGATACACTCGCGTTTGTGGTGTTCCAGAGGCATACTACTACTCTCCGCCCTAAGCCTGTTGCGCTGCACATCCCCCGCAGAGCTGTCCTTGGAATTGCTGTTCGTGTTGCTATTGTCCTCCTCCTCCTCCTCGGGATCCAGCTCCTCATCTTCTCCATCCTCCGCGCCGGAGTCCAGGTTCACGCAGCTCTCGGCATTTGTCCCGGGCAGGGGATTCCCGGGGGCGGCCGTTGGAGTGAGGTCCTGCAACACGTTCTCCGGTACTGCGCCCGGATACTGCGCCAGAAACGGAATCTCCGTGTAAGACGACGCAGGCGTGGTCTGTCCTCCAGTTCCGACTCCTGCTCCGCCTGACCTCTGCCGATTCTCCGGGCCACTCTCCTCGTCCACGTAACCGTAGCGTGGGCGGATGGGAATGTCCTGGTGGCGGTGGGACATGGGGAATGCTTTTTGGGGCCTCTAAATCCAAATTCGATAAGAAACAAAGATTCGGTGGAACCAAAACAAACTTCAAAATTAGACTGACCAGAGCTGGCAGAGAGAGATTCGGCTTATTTATCACAAACTGCCATGGGGGTGGAGAGGATAAAAATACAGGGTGGCGAAAATTCGGTAATATTTAGTAATATATGTTATTCTCGACAAATACTTATCGATATCGGTCGATGAAAGCCTTGTTACTTAATAGTTGGCCAATTTAAACAGTCTTTCGGAAGATAATAATCCTTAATGAATACTATATATACGCTTATCTGTCTTAATTCGTAGAATAGAAAAACATCGATAATGTTTTAAAAACATCAATGACATCGATGTTTCTCCATTCTCGTTTCAATACTTTGGTCACAATCATATATTTATGGAAATAATATGGAATTTAACTCTACATAAAATTTTGACTACTTTAATCTTTAATTCGCAAAATGAATTTAATTCGCCAAACATCGATGTTAGCGATGTTTCTGCACCTCTAGTTTCAACACTTTGGTCACTTTGGCGAATGTAGAGAGAGGCTGTTGTGAGCGAAGAGAGGACGAAAGATTAAGTAAAAGAGGGAGAAGCAACAGAAAACAGAAAACAAAAATTTTTCGACGGAAGCGGTTGCCTTCTCGTCCGCCTGTCGCTCATTGTAAACAGTTTTAAATTTTTAATTCGCGGTAGAAATCGTGCAGTTTTTTGTTGACAGATTTTCAAAACTTAAAAGCGAACTGCTCGTTTTGCGGCGGTTCGCGCGCCTTGGACACCGAAAGAAAGCAAAATTAGCCACTTAATTAAAAATGAACGTGGAATATCAGTTTGGCGGCGCTTTGGCCAATTCTGGATTCCATTTTAAATGGACTTCCAGCTGATTCGTCGCGTGTTTAAAAGTAGTGTTTTATGTTTTTGTTTGTACGCAAAGTGAGTTGCAAACAGTTGAGCCGCTAAAAAAAGTAAAAAGGCGAGCAGAGCGAGAATAAATTTAAGAAACTCGGTAGAGAGGAATGTGCAAAAGGAAGCAGACGCAAAATTAACTTGTGTCGGTTTTTGGTCTCCCTGTCTCGCTCTCGCTTCATCCGCATCTGCCTGTGTCGTGTGTGAGTGGTGTCTGTGTGTTGGCGTCGCTAAAAGTGCATGTGAAAAATATTAAAGAATCCGCTCAAAGCGGGCGACCAAGAGGAAAATAGAAGTAAAGGCTTAAACCGAGGCTAGAATAGTGTGAAAATCGCTGGAAAAGCGGCCCCGAATAAGATAAAGTCAAATAAAACGCAGCCGCCTGCAGTGCGTGCACTTGTGTATGTGTGTGCATGTGCGCAATCAAGTGTGTATGTGTATGGAAGTAAAGCAAAAGCAAGGAGAAAAAAACTGTTTTTGCTGCCGGGGTACAAACTCCAATTGGAATCTGTAGGAGCTGCAAAATAGCAATTCAGCGCATGCGTGGCTGCAAAAATCAAAGTAAGTGATTATCTCTGATAAAGTGCAATAGAACACATTTTTGTTTTAAGATTGTTGCGCAAAAAGAACAACTTTTACAGGAGAATTATCGCCTGTGCTCTCCTTTCTCTGTGTCTCAAATTCCAAGTGTATGTGTGTGTGTTGTGTGTTTGTTCTTGTATTTTCTTTGGCTGGCGGGCAACTTTTGTTCTTGACTTCTGCTTCGTGTTCTTCGTTCGCTTTGCCAGTTACACTTTGTCTTTCTTATTTGTGCTTCTTCTTTTTCTTTTAACTGCAAGTTGTGCAGTCAGCAAGTGTGAGAGCGAGCGCGCCAGATCGTTGAGTTTCTTCTGCCTCACTCCCACTTCCCAGTACCCACCCCCTGTCCGTCGCACTCCATTTCAATTTTATTATTGTAGTGGTGGTGCTTTGCTATCTACCGTTATGTTTCGATTGCGATTTCGTAATAGCTGCGATAATATTTGCTTGGGCTCGCTCTCTTTCACTTGCTCCTCTTTTCTCTCCCATTTTACCACTCTCTTTACCCGTGATTGTGTGTGTGTAACCCTGCATCTCAATTGTTGTTTATGCCGATGTGCGTGGGCTGCTTTTTATTTGTGCTTATCTATCAATCGGTTTTGATATCTGTAGTGCAGAAAGCTGAGAAGTAAGCGATAAAAATGTGAAAGAAGGCAGGAAAGGGTTTTTGATGGAATATGGATGGATATGGGGAAAGAAAAAGCATGTGATAGGTACTGTGAAGTAATTCTTTTTGCAAACAAGCTAAAAAAAACCCTAAACCCTAAACCCCAAAACCGTAAGATAGTTTGTGTTCGTGACGTTGTTAATGTTAAAGAAAATATTTCAAATATCCGAAAATATAAACATAATATTGCTACATAAATATATAAATCATACTTATATTTACTATCCTTTTTTTTAATTGATTGCTTATTGTTTTCTCCACACTTTGGTTTTCAATTGTAGTTCCTGTAAATAAAACTCGGAAGGGTGCGAGAATTTATTTATATTGCTTTCCACTCGAAGAAGAGTGACGGAAATGGGAGGTACTAAAACAGACGACACTTGAACAGACCCTTCTTTCCTCTAATTTTCCCAACTTCGGACAATTTCCTTGCTCTTTGGCTTGAATGAAATTGTAGTTTTTATTTATTGATTTTCATATTCCTTCCATTCATCTCTTCCTCTTTTCCGATTCTTCGATGTACCGATTTGCCGCTCTCCCACTCGCTGACCCGCTGAACCAACAAAAACTCAAAAAGAAAATCGTTTAAGGCTGTACATTTTATGCTCTTCCTTCCACATTTCCCACCCCATTTTACCCATTTCCCAGCATTTTCCTCGGGCGGGGTTAAGGCGATGCCTTGCAGCAGATTAAATGCGCGTCTTAATGCGATTTGCATTCGTTTCCCTCCTATTTTCCCCGTTCGATTTCGTGCCTAGTTCGGGGTCAGAGACTGGGAAATCTAATTGAGGAAATTCATATTATTTTCCACTCGTCGCTCGTCTCTTTCATTTTCATTTTCCCCCTTTGGATTTGACCCCAAAGTGATTTGGCTTTTAGCGCCGATCCTCACGTGCCGCATCGAGTCGGCGGGCCTCCTCTTTGGGCCAACAAAATCCCAAAAAACCCATCTCATGTGCGTGGCCAATTTTGGCGAGGTCTTTCGGTCATGGGTCTCGTATTTTAGCCAGGTTTCTTCCTCTTTCGGCACTCTGTGAGATAAGCGTGTTAATGGCTCATTAGCAGTGGGATGGTTTAGGTCAGTTTAAAGCCAAATTGCCTAACCGAAGACTGAAAACTTAACGACTCTTTAGGCCCAATACCTCTCCCACATAGACGCTCACATGGATGTATGTTAAGGGAGTTTGAAATTATTACCTTTTTTGTATTTAAAAATCTGGGTGAATGATTCTTAATATTTGAATTCAATTAACTTCATTGACTGCAGGTGTTCCGTGGCTGTCTTTGATTTTTTTTTTTTGGGTCAGTAAACAAGCTTGGAAAATTGAGCTTGGAACCAAACGAAAGGTTTTGCCAGATCATCTCCATTTCTTGAAATTATTTTCAGAATGAATGCTCTAAAATGCACCACAATTCTGCTTTGTTTACTTGGTATTTGAGATTTGTAAAGGAACGGAAATTCTTGAAACTATACAAAACATGGCATTTATAGAAAGTTGTACACAGATTTCAAATATAGGATTTCTTGGACCAGTCTGGTACAATTTTTTAATTAAAAGTATTTCTGTTTAACCACATACCTCGCCCTCACCATCATTGACCTTTTAACCGCTTTTTTCCAGGGGTGCTATGATAGTTATTCTGTCATATATATTAAATTTTTCCGTCTGAGTTTCAATCTTAGGGTTTACTTCTCTTCAGTTAATTACAAAATTCTCGTTAGTTCACTTGCTTCGCTGAACAAGCTTCCCATTGGCATGATCTCATCTGGAAATGTGAATTCTAAAATCGCCACTTAATCAGCCCCCCTCCTGTAGCTATTAATTAACAGTTTTGTAAATGGTCGAATTCATTCCGCTTTTTTATAGTACAATAATTAGACTATAGAACTTATTGAGGAAACCTCATAGCGGAATTCCTCTTAGATTTCTTTCACCAAGAAATCCCACTTTGCATTCGCTATTTTGCAATCATCAATCTAAGCTGCCAGTTCTATAAACATTTCATCGCGGAATCTTCAAATCAATTGCGCTTTGTTGTTTGTTCCACTTAATTCTGCCAATATGGATTGACCTCCTTTTGATTTGTTTACCAGCAGCGGAAAATGGAAAATGGAAAGGGAGGAGCCCTCTGTAGGGTAAAGGGGAGAGGTTGTGTCTGTCTGTCTGCTGCCTGCCTGCTTGTTATTGTGTGTTTTGTGGAAGGTGTAAAATGAAAAGCGAAACGTTTACCTGGTAATTTTTGTAGCAGCTATAATTCGTGTTATTGCCGGTGCCTCTCGGTGTTTTCCTGCTGTTGCCTTGGTTTAGTTTTTCCATTTGACGCTGTGTTGGGAAATAGTTTTTCAATATTTTAGCTAGTTTTCTCTTCGCTTCAAAGTATCTTCTTTGATTTACTATCCTCTACAACCCACTGAAATAAGGTCAAAGTGGAGTAAATAAAAACTATAATTAATTTATTTCATTAAATAATTTGCGGACTCTGCATTGTGAAATTATTATTTGCTTTGTTTTTAGGGATTTGTTCAAGTAAACATATTATTCTTTGGCTCATTAAACATTTCTATCTGGTTGCACCCGCTGTTTTGGCATTATTTTGAATGGATTTGATAAATGAATCTCGATCTGATCGATGTGCTGCTAAATAAAAGTCTTTTCAATTTGTTGATCACTGTGAGATGAAGATGCAGCCACTATTTCCAAATATTTTGACCCCGCTCATTCTACCCTCTCCTTTTTAGTTTTCCTCTACTAATGAAAAAGGAAAAATGTGTTTCTCCTTAACAATGTCCGCATTGCTTTTAGCTCATTAATTTTCCAAAGGTTTTTCTCTCAATTTTCACCGTCTCTTTGATTTTTTATCTGCATTTCCGCATCAATTTATGTGTGTGTGCTGCTTTAAGCTTTTTTGACGCACACGAACATGCAACTGTTTGTTGCATGGTTTCTGGCCACGAGGCGGGGGCGGGCTGAACCGCTGGAGAAGCACACACGCCTACAAATTATGTCAAACAATAATCTGTTAACAAAAATCTCATTTAGCCACTGTGTCATGCAGCAGCAGCTGCTGAAGTCAATCAATTAACTAATTCTCATATTCTTCAGGCAGCCACCGAAGCGGTGCTGCTTTGTCCAAAACGAAACTACATTATTTGTAAGATTTTAGTTTTGTTTATTTATTTTTTTTTTTGCTTTTAAAGCTAACCTTGAAGTTGGTTGACAAAAAGACGAAATTAATGCGGCAAATTCACTGGGAACCGGTTCGCAGATCGTTCAAATAGTTTCGCATTCCTTAACGTCTCCAGCGAGCGAGTCCGGTGAATCTTGTTTGTTGTTTGTATTGAGTAAGCGCTTTGAGGCTGTCTCGGCACCGTGCCCCTACTCATTAAGCTCTTAAAGCGATTATTAAGTGAAATTTGAGATTGAATATTTTTACCTCCAAGAAATTAACGGATTTTTAACCAAATTCGCAAGCTGCAAATTTCTAGGGCCTAAATATTAAAGATTTGCAAAGTATTTTGATAATACTTTTGGTCATTTAATAGACCAATACGATTTTTGACATAAGTGTATTTTTCAAAAACATTTCTTACGAAAACGAGATATTTAGGACATCTTCAGAGATGCAAAAATATTTCTCTAGCTTGAAAATTGTAAAAGTGTTTGAGCAATTAAAACCTTATAGCCAGCATCGCAGCCACATTGTAATTGAGGTGATTAACTCTAGTGGAATGTGGCGACGCGGCATCTGTGGGATATGCCGCGAATCTGCATTCTGAATTGGTGCCAAGTCCAGAACGACAATTTCGTCTTGAGCTATTTTTCGGTATTTCGGCTTGCCTCTATCTCGCATCTGCAAGAACTCGCAGGAATCTTTGTTTTGCTTGAATTAGGCATGGCCCGCCACTCGGCCGCTAAGACGCAGCCGCCGGATACATTTCATAGGCTGCTGCTGCTGCTGTGCGTATCTAAAAATACATACCGAAGCCATTCCATCATGCCTAGAAACCAACTCTATGAATAGAGGCGAAGGAAGAAGCACCTATCGTCATCGCATGAAGCGATGAAGAGCGAGAGGAATTTTTATTATCAACTCTGGACGAGGGCGGCGCAGTGGGACACAAGTTCTACGCTTCTCCGACTTTTATCCGGATTTAATTGTGCATCTTTTGGCCTTCTCTTTGCTTCTCGGTCTTCGGATTTTAATGAACCACAGAGCGATAAGCGAAGAGTTGATGGGGCCAAAGAAGAACAGATCTCTGGGGGAATTCTTGGGGTGAAGGGGGAAATCTGCGTTATAAATAGTGGCACCAACAACATGTGTGACATGAAAGCGAATTGTGGAGGGTCGAGAGCCAAGATTCAGAGATACTCGCCTCGCCTTTTTGCCATTCCCAAAGTCAAGGATATGATTTACTGCAATTTTCTTTTTGACAGGTTGGAATCTTGCCATATGGAAGGAAAATGAAGGGGAGCAAATTCAAGGAGATTTGTTGTCACTGATCTCTGCTGGAATGCGTCTGATGAGCTTTAAAATTCAAGTAAATTGTGTGTCGATGGATTGGAATTACACGCTTGAGGGGGAAGTCCCTCAGCGGGTTATTAATGGTTAGTTTCAAATAAGTTCAATCGAACTAAAGACAGATAAATATGAAGTATAGTTTGGTTCCTTTTAATAAAGCGGGAATTATTGCATAAGTTCCAGTAACACTATTATTCTTTTATGGAATATGCGAATTAAGCACTTAGCTTATTTAATAATTGCTAGCCAATATTTATTGATAGAACCATGGTTGCCAAATGTATTCCAACCTTCAATGCAATATTTTTGCACTTTTATTCCTCGTAATCTATGGGTATATCAACAAAATTGCTTTAAAAGTGATGAACTGACCAAATGTTTACATCCAAAAGCACTTTCCGGAGAGTGGCGACTCGTAATTACCCGGGCGAACAATTAATAACATAAAAAAACCTGTGAACCAAAAACCGCCGCCTCGGGCATAAAAATAAATGAACAGAGAAATCCAAGGAAAAGCCGCCGCCACCGCCACCGCCGCCGCAGCCAAATGAGAAAAGTAAAAGTCCCACACACACTGACCTTTGCAGGAGTAGGAAGAAAATGTGGTTGGAAAATAGCCGAAATTCCCACACACAAGCCCAAGCACACCACCCGAAGATCTCTTTGATTTTCTTTGTATTTTTTGCAGGCTGTCAACTGAAGAATTTTCGTTTATTTTTCGGCTTGATTTCGGCTCAAGCGAAAGTCGCCAGTCGACAGTCGGTTTTCCTTGCTACCATTTTCAGTTTTTTGTGATTTAATGCGCGGCTTTTCCACCTTCCCGCCGTCGTTTTCCTTTGGACCAGCAGCGGAGATCCCGATTTGCATATCGCAATGCCTGATCGGCCATGGCAAATAAAAATTTATGCAATTAAGCAAATCGGATGGCGGATAACAAAATAAACCGATCCTTTTGACTGCTCCCCAAACGGGTGCCAGCGGTCGCCTCCCCCGCTCCTTGGTATTGGTTCCTCCTCCCTTTCATGTGTGGAGTGTGTGCTTATCAACAATCGCGCTAGATAAATGGGCTACAGTTTCACGGTTAGCGATTTCCACGTGACACAGCTCTAAGAAAATTGCCAGGTTTTATGGTTTTTTGGATTTAAGGGAATTAAAGCATTTTTAAAAATATAATTCAGTTATAGTTAATGATAATATAATGGTAGTAAGCTCTGAAGCTAGGTCGATGCGGGTGCAACAAAACTGTATGTCATTTGATGCACTTATCATCCATGCTAGCGTGCCTTGCTGGATGCATTATCCAGTGTCTGTCCCACTCCCATCTCTAGCTAGTCGCATTAGTCTGGCCCTGTTTACTGTTACCCGCTTCGGACCACCGCCGGATGCCAAGAGGGCGTTACGCTTTGTCGGGCGATAGTCATCGCATAGATCGCTAGGCTCATAAATTAAATTGGCGAGCTCTCGCGGCTTAAAGCTCCCAAATCTCGACTCCTAGCTCCACACACACATAGCTCACTGGGGCCTATCTTGGAGGCTTTGAGCCTTGCACTCGGGCATTTGTCATCCAAAAAATCGGTGCCTGTGTGTGTGTGGATTGGAGTGGAGCCCCGCCCACACACCCACGAACGGGTATACACTGGAAGAGGTAACACCGTGTCCATCAATTCTTCACTTCACTTTCATTTGCATTTTCGCAGGAGACTTAATTTTTGGTGGGTGTTTTTTTGTTTTTGTTAGTGGGGCAGGTAGACAGGCACACTTTGCGTAAATTTATTTATACTTTTTATTTCGGGGCTAGTTAATTTGCCCGGCCATGTGAAAGTTTGCTGCATGCCACAAATTGCGCCGACGTGCGAATGTTGGGTAGGATAGCTATGGCTACGGCTACGGAGCTTGCCTTGGTCACCTGTCCCTCGGTTCCACATTCATATTTCATGGCGCTCAGAGCTCAAGGAGCCCCCGAAGGCAGGACAATGAGTCTCTACTCCATTCGCAGTCCATAAATCCGGCAAATGAGGCAGTTCATCTTGTTTTCGAGGAGCTGCTAGCTGCTAGCTGGTCTGGTCTAGTCAACCGGATAGTTTTGGTGGATAGTGCTAAGCCAAGATAATGGCCGGCTTTCAGTGGTTGTCTGGTTCGATTTAGTTGAAAAGTAAATTGAAAATTGCTGTTAGTCTGTAATGGGGCAGACAGAAACCAGAAAATTGGCCGGGTGGGAGAGCTTAAGGGCCTCTAAAGTCATTACAGACCTTAGAATTAAGTACATAGTTCATTGACTGACATCTATTGATCGCTGAGCGAATTTATCGACCTCAAATCGTTTAATTCCAAAAGCAAGTATCTTTTCGGGAAAGACATACGCAAACTATGTTTTTGTGGGGTAATTTGCAATAGGTATATTATTATTTTTTTATCTTGAAGCAACATTTATTGCATTATTTACCGAAGAATTTTAATTATTCACTGGTTTAACACTATTTTAATACTGCTATTGGACAAATATATGAATATAACTAACATAAGTGCATTGAAAACGCCAAAGTCTTTCCAGTACTTAATGCCTTATAAATATCAACATACTAATTGCGAACATTTTTGGAAAATATTTACCTAACTCACCAGCAGCTTCCATAATTTCCCAGGTTACCCAAGGCGACCATAAATCTCCCCATGGCTCCAAAGGCCCAACCCAAACGCCAGGCAAAGCAGTAAACCTCCACTTAACCTCCATTTCCCATTCCCATTCCCATGCCCAGACCCCACAGAAATATGAGCATAAATTGAGATTTTGCTAAGCATTTGCAAAACTTATTAAGACTGACAAATGTTGACAATTGACGAATTGGCAATACGGGGAAGGTGGGAATGAATGGCAGGCAGGAGGTAAATCTGTCAGTGGTTCAACAAGCGGTTTTGGCCCGGTCTTGTCTCTGGCTTTCTGCGGTTTTTCCACTCCCCACTCCCAAATTGGTTTCTGCTGCCATTTCGGTGACATTAATTTACAGTTTGCCAATTGCTATGAAAAAAAAGGAGAACAACGGCAAAACTCATTAGGGAAACGCTCTGAGGGTAAACGAAAAAGAACTTGCACAGCTATAAGGTAAACAATTTATGGCAGCAGCGAACGAATGAGTTAAGGGAAATTTTAGCATGTAATACGATCTGGCGGAGATCAATTGGCATAATCAGATGCGATTGTAAATTAGCAGGGAAACAATATTTTTCATGGGTCCATGCAAGAAAAGAAAGTTGCAGGTTATGGAAGAGAAGGATGTAAATACGAGTAATCAAAACCGATTCTTAAGATACACTTTCGATGTTTAAGAAATCATGTTATTTAACTTATCCTTATACGAGCATGGTTTTAAGTGAATTTAAACTTATAGAAATATGTAAATGTTCGGTCTAATGTTTCGATAATATTTATCGCACTTCAGACCTAAGAGTATGAAATGCTAGAAGAATGGCTCATTCATCCACTGAAATATTTTCCAGATTAATAAAGGAAAAGAGAAGATAAGCTCTCTTAGCACGAACAGGCTTACACACACACATACACACAGATTGGCAGGTATTATGCAATGATCCTCTGACCACTCTGCATCTTTCTGTTTCTTCCGCACATCCTCTGCTGTCACTTTTTTGTGGTGGCCACTGAAGGAAATGAGGTGAATGCCTTCTTAGCAGGCGACAAACAAAACAAAAGCCAACAGGCAGAAAGAAGGGAAGCGAAGAAGAGTGATAAAGGGCAGGAGAAGAGGAAGCGACAGCCCAAAGTCCGAAAGCCAAGCGAAATCGATATTTTTCAGGGACGCCTTTCCCCCTTACTCAAAAGACCCCCTTTCTGCCACCAGTAGTCATGCATTTTTACACTTTTTCCTTCGTTTTCTTCTTTGAGTGCACAGAAAAAGTTTTTTCTAAATATATTTCAAGAAGTATTTAGTGTGTTCTTTTGTTTATTTGTGTTCCTTGTTCAATTGCTCCCTTGTTCATTTGATTACTTGTTTATTTTATTATTTGTTCATTTTGTTAATTTTTTTCTGGCTTATTTGTGCACATAAATAAACTTTTCTTACATCTTACATCAATTGTATATTAAAGGTACACGGAATCATGCTTATTTTTTAGTGTATTTGTTTTCAATGCGGTCTCAACAATTTTGTGCTCGTTCACAGAGGGGTGACGCTCGAAGGGGAAGCGGCTGGCGATCCAGGGTATGACTAGTTTCCAATTGGGCGGTGGTGACTCACCCAAAGAACATTTGCGGCCAACTTGCAGTTCTCTTCCACTGCCACTGTGCACTCGTATCTGTAGTTGAGACCGACCGAGGGCCTCTGCAGTGGAGCAACCGATGTTTTATTTCGTATCTGCGGTTTCTTTCGGTTGGTTCTGACACACGTGAAGCCACATCAAACCGTCAGCCGACTTTTTCGCTTAAACTTGTCGCCTTGGCTGGTTCCATTTCCATTTGCTACACAGAAGTGCAGATAATGGTTAGTTTGGAGGCTAGCAAAAGTGGTGAAAACTGAAATTAGTTGGGAGTTTTCATACTAAGTTTGAGTATGATTAATAGAAGACTTGAATTAAGTTGGCACATGGACTACTCCTTTAAAATGTATTAAACTAATTTGTTTCTTGCTTACGAGCTATCAGAACTCCGAGGCAAGAACCAGGTTTACTTTCACATTCACACTCCGTCGTCGTCCCCTTGCTAGCTAGAGAACATAAACCTGCTCGGAGTTATCGCCTCATCTCAACCAACCTCCGTTCCCAGAGCCATCAACGTGGCTCCTCCCTGGAGGCACTACTCAATTACCTGCACTTGTCACAGAATCTCCAGCTGGCTCAACCGGGATAATGACGCTCACTTAGCACATGATCCATACCATAGTTAGCAGTAGTTGGCTTTGCTGAAAAGCCCAGAGTCATTGGCCCAGCATAGCCGACCAACAACCGATGATTAGCAGCGCACAGGCATAAATTCTAAGTTTTATCTTTGGGATTGCGTAACGGTCTTCTCCTAGCTTCCCCTAGCTTCTGCGGCCGTAAATGGCAAACACTAATTGCTGCCTGGCCTGGCCGGTCATAAAAAGTGGGAATGTTGCAAGAGTCGTTGCAGCAGCATTATCGTTAAAACAAATGTTTGGTTTTTAGTCTCCGGGCTGCAACTGCAAATATATATTCCCCAAAAGGCTTATGAAATTGCCGAGTAAGAAAAAGGGGGAAAGCCAATCGATCGAATGATCGAAATCATCGGTCCGGTCCGGGCCGGCCGGTCCAGCCCTTAGCCCCGGGCTACACACTTGCTTTTTTGTTTCGGTTTTTTGGGAAAGCATCTCGGATATTGCATAAGTAGGACAACTGCAGGGCGGGGTCCTCGATTTGGGGAATTTGGGTTACCAGAAACAGAGAAAGGAAACGTGGTGCCTCTGTATCTGAAGGAGGCATAATTTATGCAGAGAACTTTAGGCATTCCGTGGGTAAGACACTGCTGACCCATTTAACAGCCAAATAGCTGATCACATGTGGGTGGAAATAACAAATTCTCCATTTAAAATGTCACAAAATGTCACACGGATCGAAGTTGGGGCGAGTTACGGCGACGGCGTGCTTAATGCCACGCCCCCTGCCCCTCTGTAATATATACTAAATCACCGCCCCTCGATCTCGCCCAGAAAATACAGCAATTAATTCTTTAAGAGCTGCTGCAGCCAGCCTCGAGTTGCAATGGCCTCATTTTAGGTGTTGAATTAAATCGTTTATGTGGTGCCTTTGAAAAGGGATTTGAGATATGGCGAATTCCTAAAATTTCTGTTTATTTATAAAGAAGAAAAGTTATATAATATAGGTCTTATGTTTTAATGTAATTTAAATTGGTTTTATGTAATTTAAACATTTCCTAAACGACCTCCGTCACGGATTTTCCCGCAGCCCAGAGAAATGGTGTCCCCTTTGATTTCCCAACTTGGCGCATGCAAGAAGCGCAGGTGGATTAAAGAGCGGCTAATTATGCACACGTAGGCCGGATATCGGATATAGGCAAAGTAATCCGTATGCTAATCGCATGCAGATGTGCGGTCAGTCTCTTGAACCATCCCGCTATGGAGCGTAGGAAGCATTACTTAAACTAAACTGCTTAATGAGATGAGGATGCATACGAAATTATTGTGAAACGACGGCGTTTGGGCCAGGAAATTGATTTATTTAAACAGTTTACGAAAAACTTGTGTGGATGCGATTATTTTTATGCATATATGAAAATGCATTTCCTTAATAATCCAACGAAAAACAAAGTTTATTGTACTTTATATTATTTGTAGGACTTTATCCTTTAACTGCGAATAATAACTCATGACGATATTCTGTAGCGATCGGGGGAAAGGCACTGTTTATTCCCACGCGGAAATATTTGATTTTATCAAGTGAGGGGATCAGATATTATATGAATAAGCTTTTAAGCAACCGAATACATTTCTATGCGATTATTTATTCGTGTTATGGGAAACCGTTTACAGAGCAGTGGATAGGTTGATTAATTTTAAGTAAAAGCTATTTTTTTTTTTGGAAACAAAATTTCCCCCAAAATTCCTTAAGACAATCCACTCCATCCATCACCCGTTGTTGGCCTTCATGGCGATAACGCTCTCCTCTCCGCAGGCCGCTAGAACGGTGCAGAGGAGGTCCTTGCCTTCGTCAAACTCGGAGCGCAGTGAGCCTCCGAGATCTCCCTCGGGAATTTTGAGATCCTCGCGAATCTCGCCGTTGTCAGACATCAGGGTGACATAGCCATCGTCACTGATATCAGTCAGTTGGTAGTCCTCGCGCTTTACATGCGGCACGTCCATGTTATGGGTTGAGGGGCAGATGTCCTCGTACTTCTTCTGGGTGAAGATGTCCACGCCCACGAGATGCACCTTGGCGTGGCCATGCTTCCCGGTCTTCGAGGTGGACATCTCGACGATCTTACAGGGGCGTCCCTTGAGCATTACAAAGCCGTTCTTCCGCAGGGCCGAGCACTGCATGGGGAAGGTCTTCGAGGCACCAGAGTCTACGGTATCAAACTGGGTGTCACCGTCGTCCTCCATGGCTAAATGAAGAGTTGGTTAACATAAATTCCATATAAAACTACAACGTCCTACTTTTTTTTTATTTTGCACCGACACAAGTAGTGGCTGTTCGTTGGGATCTACTTTTTTGTAATGTATCAATTATTTTTGTGAACTTCTTATCCAAAAAGTGAGAACGTATAAAATAAGGGACCTTCCTGCCCGTTTGATGAATTGTAAACGAGGTAACGCTGTAGTTTTGGGCCTTAACACCCAATGGGATGCCGACAGAAAAAGCACCGCCTGCCCAGTTTTGTTTGAAAATGGAATACTAGATGTGAAGGGGAATCAAATGAATCAGTGAGGCTCTACCTCTTGGTCACCTTGTGGTATTTAAAAATATTTAAGCTCTTAAATTTTACGTTGTAGATATTTAATCCTAAATGATCTCGAACCTGCATCTTTACAGATCTTTAATCGATCTTTCCTTATGATATTCGTGATTACTGTGATTGCTGCCACATTCTACACAAATTCCTTAGCCTCATTAAGCAGGAGAAGATCTCGGTCAATTTATCAAAACCTAAATCCCTTTACCCTGCTCGAATCAAATTAATTTGAGATCATTAAGCGACGGCTTCGCTCTCTTTCTTTGGGGCGTGTCAGGGTCAGTTATGAAATCGCTTTGAATCGTTTATCAAAGTCGGGGGTCGGACCCTACAGATGAGGTGTGGTTTGGTTCGTGGCTGGTTCATTGACCCACTGAGCCAGAAGTTGGAGTTGTGGCACCCAGACTAGGCAAGAGACCCGACTGTCTGAGGTGGGCCACCTGAACAATTCCAACGCTATTTGCGAATCGAAGAGTCTTGCCGGTTTTCCTCGACTGTTGCTTCCCATTTGCATTTTCATAAATTTCTTGTGGTGTGGCTGTGTTTGCTTTATATACTCTATTCGAAAGGAATTTGAGGATTTCATTGAATGTTTATTATTTTGCACTATCAGCGGTGGCAAATATTGCGGGATTTTTTATTTGCCTTAAAAGCAACCAAAATGTTCTACAAACAAAGCAAACTTCGTTTTTCTTCTTTTACTCATATCAAATTAATTCTGATTTTCTGCTTTAAGGGTATCAAAACTTTCGTCTTACCACAGCGTTTTTCTTTACATATTTTATTATGGCGTCGATCAGTCGGTTGAGGATTCTCCTCTGCTTCTCAGCCTCCCCCTCACGCCTTTTTCTCTCTTTTTTTTAGCTGTCTGTGCGGATCATTTTGAATTGACAGCAGCTCGTTTTGCTTCCTTGTTTGCCAATTGCATTGGCAAATGACTCGAAAGCATTTGCATTTGCAGAGAGAGGAGGCAGGCACTCACTCACTCAATCATGCATTCATTCACTCAGTCGCTCATTTAATCATTCGCCCGCCATTCAAATTTTGTAACTGTTTTGTCTGCCAATTTGACATCTCAGCCAGCTATTTCTTTCTAGGGTTTTTCGAACTCCCCGAAAATCCCCCTAAGGTGTGTTCGAGCTCGGTCGTGGCGTGTGCGTGGTCTCGGAGTTCGGGATTTGCTGTCATGTCTTTGGGTTAACTGCAATAAATCTGCTAATACAATTTAATATGATTTTCTCGAGCGAAGTTCGTTTTCGTTTTCGGGAAACGGGCTGTGGGCACTCCCTGAATTTAATTGGAACCCTGGGAACCCATGTGCCAGCCCCGAATGATGTCAGAACGTGGAGTTTCTCGAGTTCGGTTCACAAAAAAAAAGAGAAGCCAGAACCCCGGTCAAAACAAATTGAAAATTGAGCAAATAAAATAAATAAAAAACAAACATTTGTGATATGTTGACAGCTCACAATTCAGCTGATGAGGGCGGGTCGCGTAATTGAGGCAAAATTGAGGGAGGGGCTGTTAAAGGAAGGAGTTCGAGGAGTGAGACTATATCGAGAACCCGCATGTGTCACCATTTTGTATGTTTTGCTGGATAAGAAACGGATGTTATTTATTTATAGGAATTGCTCAAGAGATTAATGTCGGGGGGATAAAAAATGATCATGGAACTGGTTTCTTAGTTCTGAATTCATTTCAGAATTAATTAATTTCAATTTATTCACTGATAAAATGAAGATGGATGAGGTAGGCAAAATAATTCGGTATTTCAGAGATCATTATGGTATAATAAATTAACAAATTAAAAATGTCTGTATATTATAATACATTTTGATTGTAATTTAAATATTAAATACATAGAATAGTCTGTTATTTGGATAGTTCCAGATCTTATTTAAGGTGAAGCGAATATTTTCTCATAGCTCGCAAACAATACATAAAATATTAAGGCATATATAGTATGTGTGTACCCTCATTCCCACAACAAACACACCCTCGCGCTTGTGCAGCACCCTGTCCCCTGGCTTTTCCCCATATTTTCCTTTGCCATAATATAATGCGTGCTGTTGCTAACATCCAAACAACAACAACAACAACTCAAGGAAGAAACTGCAAACCAATTCAGAGGCCACTCCCTTCCTTTTCCCCCTCCTTTCCAACTTAGCCAACTGACATAATTCCCATGGAAAATGTTAAATGCATTGGAAACCACGGTTATGTCTCAATTAGGCGCAAAAACCAGTTTACAACAACAGCAATAGCTGCAAAAAATCATATCAACAACTCAAATTAAACTTTAAGAAGCGGCAAAACCAATTCATTATAAAAACAAAACACGAGCCCAGTTGCTAGCAACAAAAACAATTTTGCAAACAATGTGCATTCGGGGGAAAATTGCAAAAAGAAAAAAAAAGGTGGAAAAAGCTCCACGCAATACCGCTTTTCCTGCTTCCCATGGCCCCAAAAACACAAAAAAGAAAATTGTTTTTTATAAATTAATTTCCTTTTGGCGGCCCAGCGCAGTTATGGGAAAAATCCAAGGATGCAAATAGCAGGGAGAAGGGGGAAAGCCTTTAACCTTAGGCTGCAGGGTTTTTTACTGTCCGTTTTTTGTTTTCGGAAAACTCTGAAGACCCTCCATTGTTGTTGTTATTATTGGGGGAAACCCACGCAGCGTTTGCTATTTTAATGGAGACATCAAGCGCTGGTTTCCCTCTCCCGTTGTGTTTTTTTTCTGTATTTTTTTTTTGTGGCGCCTTAATTGCTTTTAATGGTCACTTGTGGCGCTGCTCCTCCACCACGAAGTACGCCTCATATCTCTGTGTACACCCCGGTATTTCCACACTTTGTCAATGGCCACTGCACTTTCCGCTTGTTTAATGTCGCAACATTGTTGAACTTTTTATTTATGTTTGCTCGCTCCAAGAGGGGCCCCTCTCAGTGCTCCAGCAAGCACGCCCCCACTTTTTCTGCCTCATCTCGCCCACATTTGCCCCCCGTCTTAGCACGCAATTAAATGTTGCACTCAAATATTGCCCCTTGAGTAGTGTCAGCGAAGCGTTTACTGGCATTCTTACAGCTTTATCTCTATTTTTTATAGATCTATACATCTGTATAGGCCTTAGGACCGTCTATTTTATGAAATGTTATCTGGCTCAAGGGGAGGATAATTCGTACAACTGAAGCTGGAAAAATTCATTCCATTCACATATGTATATTTACAGAATAAGTAAATCTTCCAGAAAAATATATACATTTACTACATTTAATTATGAATATTCTTGATAACGTCCTCCATCGCGATCAGTATTCGATATTCGATATGGATTCCATGAGTCCCATTCAGGGTCGTTCCGCTTTGGCTGTCTGTCTGTCCGTCCTAAGCTCTTGGCACGCAATTAGCATTAAAAATTGAATTTGCTTTTTCTATGCTGTGAGGTCTTGCCCAACTCTGCTCGGTTTGGTTGTCATTTGAATATTTCATTACCAAAGTCAAGCTGCATAATATCGCAGTACGGTTTTAATGGGTTTGGCTTTGAGCCAAGCGAAACGTAAACGAAAAACGTTTATTTGAGGTGATCTTTTTTACATTTTTATTGAGAAATCATTGAGTGAAGACACCTTGTGAGGTGTTGTTCTCGCAACATTTAAAATACAGAAGGTTGATTTGGTAGTCTTACTTATACGATGGGCAGGGGCAACTTACAGCAAAAGGTCTTAGAAAAAATGTTGAGACCTAAACTTCTGTGGTCTCTTTAATTAAAGTAAACCTTTGAAAACCTCACCCATTAAGGGTAAATGCCTGCGTGTGAAAGTCTGGTAAAAAGTGCATTTTAGTTTTATTTTTTTTTTTACCAGCGAGTTTTGTTTCCAAAGTTTCCAAAGAACTTTCGCGTTTCGAGTACTGGGTATAATTCAATTTTATGGCACTCTGTGCACACCCAGAACGAAATCGGCTTTCCTTCGCCGGCAACCTGTTTCCAAGTAAACCAAGTCCATTCATCAACCTGGCCAACACCCCGCCGCTGTTACCTGCGCCGCGGATACCTGTATACCTGTCTGCCTGCCCACAAGTTCCGACACTCCACTTGACTTGGCTTGGCGGCACGCACTTCCCCATTGGAGATAAGAGCAAAAACCGAACCGAAAACTGAAAAACCGAGAAACTGAGAGCGCCAACGAGATAATATAGCCGACTTTCCAATTGACCCAGTTAACACGAGGCGCACAGGCTTGCTTAATCCGCTGCGAAATGGAACGCAAAGGGTTCGTTAGGTTCGGCCCTCCGACATTATAAATAATCTCTGGCAGAAAGGTTCGGTCGGACGGAAACAAAGTTGCGGCTTACAATTAATTAGAGAAACACGCGAGACAAATGAAGTTTGATAAGTTTATCGCCGCAAGACATCTCGGAGATCGGGCGAAAAAGATTCATTGCCTTATTAGCACTTTCAGATATTTTTAGGGGGATAAATAAAATGAGGGTTACAAAAGTTGTTCTCTATAAAACTGAAGACCAAAATTACCGGAAAAGAGATATTGAGATATGATAAATCTAATTTTCTACTTCTTAAATATCATACAAAATTCGTCTGATGTTTTCTCAACCCAGAAATCAAATAATTAAAGCTTTTCCCATTATGGTAGCACGCCTCAAAATTGATTTCTCAAATTGAGTAATTAAAGTTCTGCTGTGGTCGCACCTCGAACCCGGTGTGTGTGTTTATCGATCAAAAATCGAGTTCTAATTGAATGTTGAGGGCGTTTCCCATTTTCCGGCCTGCTCCATTTGCTGGAGACCGTTAGAAAAACACATATGATGGCGATGATGATAAGTGCATTCGCAGTGCATTTTGTATAGGAAAACATGAAAAGGAAAAACGTATCCATGACTGCATTTACCCGCCCAAAACAGCTGACTAATGGTGCAGAGAAAAGTGGGGGAAATGGGGTGGAATTGCACACGCCCCCTCCCACCGCCCATATTAAGGCGTGTAATTAGTTTTGAATAGATACCCCAGACGAGAAGGAGTTGGGTTGAGTGACTGACTGGCTTGAGTGATGGCCGCATTGGGGAAAATATGGAAAATGAGGGGAGGGTCAAGCTCACGGCGGTCCTAGACCGGTTCTATAGCCTCTCCGCTATCCACTATCCATTGCCATGGCAATAAATGGCGAGAGCTCTCCCATGTTTATCCGTCCAGACAGACAGACAGCGCTGGGAATGGGGAAAGGGAAAATCCTGCATTTATTATTCAAGCTGAAGTTGTGCGGAACAAGTGCATGCAAAGCCAAAATCAATAAAAATTAGTCGACACTCTCTGACAATGCATTTTCAGAGGGAAAAGCTTTGCCAGCTGTCAGCTCGTGACATTGATATAAAAGGAGCTCTGGGAGAAGGACCTCCATGACTTTGACTTTGCTTTAATGCATTTTCCAGGGAGGAACACTCAGGAGTGTGTGTGCCTGCGTCATATGAAACCATTCAAGTGAATGTGGGAAAACTTACAATCACTGTTTTGGAGCTGTCTTGTTTGCCAACTCAAAACAACCCGGACTGAGCTTTGTTAAATTTTGTTCACCAAAGAATAATATAACAACAATATGAGTTACGCCATACGGCGATAAAAGTGTTTTTGGTATCACATATTGCAATTTACTACCAGTTTGACTCCTCTTGCCCTGCCTCAAGCCATTGATCGATTGTCGATCGTTAGCGATCATCTGTGTCCATGTTAATCATTTGTCAGCGGTCTCTGAGGGCCTCTGCCTTGCTACTCCTCGAAACAATCGGTTAAATTAATTAAAACTGCCTAACAGAAGCAGCAGCGGCAATCAACCTGCAACTGGCAGCAGCAGTGGCCGCCGCATCACGTCATGTCGCTTAAAAACGTCATTAACATTAACATTAACCTAACCTCCTCAAACAACGGCGGACTTTTCACCTTGGAGTTTCAGCCCCAGACAGCGCCGCAGCGGTGGAGACTGCAATTTTCCAAACGAGACAGAAATCAACTCATTAAAGCCCGCCTGCCACAGAGAGAGTCCAATGAAATGGAAATGGAAATGAAAATGCCAGACTCGAGGAAAAGCAGGTGGGAGTCGGGGGAGTTGAGTTGAGTTGATGAGGAGGCCGAAAATCAATGCGGGTGTCTGCCAGCGTCTCCTTAAAGCCACATTCACTTGTCGCCGGCGTGGAAACAGAAGCAACATGCAACGGCAGCGGATGGAAGGAAAGGATGGAAGAGGAGGAGGAGGCGGACGGCAGGCTGTAAAGATGCAGTGGGCGTCCTGGCGATGGCTACTGTCACTGGTCAGCATCGGCTGCCTTGTATCCGCCGCGGCCAGGCAAATGTGAAATGTACAAAATGAAATTTATATCATGCAATTTTCCTTCCAAGTTTACACCCACTCACATGAAACCTCTGGCGCCTGATTTCTTTTTTGATGTTTCGGATATGCGAGAATTTTGGATGCTTCGGCCCAACAAATAAACAAGCTAATATCTACTAACAAGTGTGATAAATATAAATAATCAAAGAAAAATAATCTAAAAAATAACCAAAAGCTTATAGAAAAACTTTGAAAAGCCAATAGAAAATCGAAGACTTTAAAATTTCCTTTTGGGGATACGGACAATTTGACTTACTTTTTCAACAACTTCTTGTCGCCAGCCTTGTATTTTCGACCAAGTTTCTTTTTCTTGTGGTATAAATTCTCTAATTTTCACCTGCTGCTGCTGTCTTCTCAGCTCTCCTCTCTGAGGCCACAAATTTCACCCATCAGCCCAAAAAGTCTTGACAAATTAATCAAACAACTTTTCAGGTGGCTTTCCGCAGAGGAACCTGCGGCTACTCATTCGGTTTTCAGAGGTGGTGGCTCGGCGGTGGTGCTGATCTTTTGCAAATTGTATTCTTAATGGAGACTGTCGAGCCGCAGGCGAAAAAAGCTAGATGCAAATGACTTCGGCAGTTCCAAGTGCAGCTGCAGTCGAGAAAGGGGAACGGGGGAAGGCATTTGAAGAGTTGTTTGCTCAGTGCCATGTTGTCAAAACTCACGCGGAATGCTGTTGATTTATTTGGCAGTGCGAATATGGCTCTAAGAGTTTGCAAACTTCAGAGGAAAGTGTTACACATTTGCATACCAAACAGAAATCTTTGATGTTTCTTAAACAGATTTTACGAAACTGTTATATAGGAAGGATTTACCTCTCAAATTTTTTCAACCAAACAATTTATTACTTAAATCCTACAATACATTTGTTTATCAGTCTGTTCAAATTTAATAGAAATTTCTGTATAATAATTCCCGTTTTTCTGGACTGACACAAGCCAATTTATTTGCCAGCTTTAAGTTCACATTTTGATTCGAATTTTCCGATTAAAACTCTGAAACTTTCCACCTCCTTCGTCCAATTTAATTTCACTTTGGAAACAAGTGTCATTAAATGCATTTCGTTCGAAACACTTTCAATCGAATGCCGCCCTCGCATGCTTGCTGATTTATGACTATTTAATTACCGTTCAGTTAAAGCAGTAAAAACATAAAAATGCTAAATTAACAATGCAAATTGCATGAAAAAAGAAGAGAGTGTCTAAGGCGCCAGGTCGTTGAACGCTCGCCCATCGGAAAATCTGAAAACTGCTGAAAAATGTACAATAAAAGAGGTATAATTTTTTCAGTAATTATAAAAGGGGTGTCGTGCCGGCGTTTGCGTATTAGAAATGTGTTAAATTTTCGCTAAACGTTCAACGGGACAGACACACAAGTGCTGCTAATTAAAATTCAACATTCGACTCCACCACCTTTAACCGGCTAATTTTTGGGGGTAACAAACAGCAGTCACAACAGAAAAAACCAAGCAGACAAACGTCGCTGTTGCCGGCTTCATTGTAGTTTTTGTAAACCTGGCCCAAACACGCGATGGCCGCGAATTTTTGCAGCCCAATTCAAATACACTTTTTGGAAGGCAGACGGAACTTGTATTTCTAATACCCTTACCCAATTCGACTATGCTTATGAACAGAGCTCGAACATTATCTTTAAAGAGTGATCTTTTCCAGAGCAGATTCTAGGTGTTTGTATACACTTGCAAAGTAATATAGTTTAAGTCATAAGCCTTCAACCAAGGGAATTAATAATTTCATCATTTACACTGTCCAAAAATAAATCAATTTTAATACATTTTAAATTAAGTGTCCAGAATAATAAACAAAGTAAAAACTAATACACGAATTGCAAATTTATGAATTTTTCGCTTAGTTCGGCATCGATCGGCACCCTGATTAACTCTATTTCTTGGTTTATTTTGACTTCATTAACTATAATCGTATAACTTTATCTCCAGCACAATAAAATGTTACAAGCCATCCGAAAATGGCTATCACCGCCACTAGCCTAGAGAAAAAGTTCACTTAGTTTGCATGTTAAAGATCCATAAAAGCGTGAGTTCACAAACGAAACCCTGTGACTCGTAAGAGTGTAGGGTCCCTGCTCAACATTGACATTCAGGAAGGACACACCACACACATGGTGGGTGTTAATTTCTAGGAAGGGAAGTGGACTATATGTATTTGACCAGCTGTCGTTCCTGTGTGGCGCGAGGGAGGGATGATAAATAGCCACCTGACCCAAATAGGCTTCAAATGAACGATTTCTCCAGATCCGAATAGCTCAAGTTCAGGCCTCGGCCCAAAAAAGGTAACCTTAACCCCCATGATTAGTCGCCGAGAGTTACACTTACGGCCAATGGGGTTTCACCCAATGTGAAAGTGCCGCGTGCCTTGTGCCGCGATATGAACAAAAAGTACACACAATGCGAACAGTTCGCTCGAGTGTGTAGTATCTGCTGGATGCATTTATGAAATGCACTTTTTCGAAGTATTTTTTGTGTACGAGCATTTTTCGGCGGGCACGTATTGCGTTTGCTTTTCCCAGCCTTGGGATCAAACAATGAGATCTACTTGGCTGCGATTGGAGTGGATCGGATGGATCCGATGGTCGGCCCGGCCCGGGTCGGGAACAGGAGTGGGGAGATTTTGTAAGACACCTGAGGCAGCGAGGCGACGTCGGCGGCCGTTGCATGTCATTTTCTGACGCTATCTCAATAATTCATACGCAATTGTATTGAACAATAAATTAATCACACGAACAAGCCGAAACAAACCGTGGCAAACGGGCAAAGTCAGTCTCTAGCCGAGCCGAAACCAGCCACACACATGACTCTTTGGCTCCCAACTCTGGGATCCCGGACTGCCATGATAAACGTCATAAACAATGAGCCAAGTTAGTGAGTTTGCCGGGAGGTGGCATCGTGTCACGTGTGGTTAAACCCCAAAATGAATTCTAAATAAGCGGCTTAAAACATAGTTCTTGCAGATGATCCTAACTTACATGAGAAATAATTTAGAATTATCTTACAAATAATTAAAAAATTGATTAAAATATATATCGGTTTTTCCTTGTGTTTAACTATTACCACTCACGTTGCCAGCTGAGGTCGAAAAGCGGTTGCACAGATGCACATTTGGCAAAATGCATAAATATTTATACCAAACACGATCCGGCCAGAAATGTCGGTGGAAATTAAAAGAGCAATTTTCCAATTGAACAAAGACGAGACGGGCTGTGGCACGGCGGCAACGGAGGTAGTAACCGAAGGAAGCAAAGATCAAACAAAGATCGAACGTGTTTCGGGTGCAAAAGTCAATTAATCATTAGAGAAAAACAAACCGAAACCGAAAAACAACAAAAGCCGATTCCATGTTGCATGTCTCTTGGCTTTGATGGGGCACAGGAAGTGCTGCAGTTAGCTTGCTAGTTTGTTTAGTGGCCAAAGTAAAAGTCCCGAGCTGTGCGACAATGGCCAATGGTTGCATTTTGCACAATTAACGAACATTTTCCAGATGCCAGGGACACGCTTGGATCCCCGAAAAAATTCCAACAAGTATCTCAATTTCAATTTCATGTCACTCAAAAGTAAACGAGTTTCTCCCTCCTTGCTTTTCGCAGTGCGTTGATGCCTTTTTAATTGCTCTTTGTAAAAAAGTAAAAAATCTGCTTTGTTTTTATTATCGCAACACGAGTCATTGGAAAATATGAGTCAGTTTGGCTGAGACAGTCACTCAGTTAGTCTGTCAAACGAGCGGCTGGTTTTTCACATGAGAGGAGGACTTTACATAATCGAAACCAGGCAACGACCTAAATATTAAAGGAAAACTTGATATTGAGCAATTTGGGTTGGTCAATTAAAAGCCAATTGGGACCAAGAGATCAGACGCCGCGGCCCGGCAAGTATCAAGATCGGAGAGCGAGGAGGCCAGCTTAGGTTCAATATTTGGTGCCGAGATCTTTATCTGGCCAACAGATCTTGAAAGCTAAGAGCTTTAGCCTTTAATTACTGATTATTAACAAGGCAACTTATTGATTTCGGATGAGTCTCTCAATTAATCCAGCAAAGAAAAGGTATAATTAAAGCTACACATTTTATACCTGAAATACTGTTTAAATGGATTGGTGATTGCTCTAAAATCAAGATCAAGATATATTAAATTGTTTTTAAAAGTCAGCAAGCGATGAAGATCACTTATAAATCCATGGCTCTTGACATTATCTATGCCTCAAGCCTAACTGTCAGTTAATTGTCACCGCCAATCCAGCGTTGTTGAGCTCTTAGCCCAATTGATGGTATCTCTATGCGAAAAGTCACTTCAGGTTGTCACCAACCGAAGGAGATCGTATCTCACAGTTGAAGATCACTTCGGATCCATTAGTCTATGAAGAAGCAGTCACAGAAAAAACGTTAATAAAGACCACCTGAAGATCGTCGACCAACGATCTCTGATCACCTGAGGACCTTTCACACTTTGGAGCGAAATGGAAAACGAAAGTGAACAGACCAAAACTAAAACAAATCGAGACTCTAATTGTTGGATTGTCTTCCTCGGTTTATGGCTTGTCACAGCTTGACGCGGCTTTAATTGAGTTGCGAATAAAATGGAGCTGTAAACATATCAATTACCTGACCGACCTGCCGCCGCCAGGCCCGCATCATTCGTTTTGGCCCAATTATCGGATTGGCAGACCGACCATATGAATGCCTCTTACGCATAGCATCCCTCCGATCCTCTCACCCCGATTTTTGTAACGTCTAACTAACGTCTACTCTCGTTTCCTTTGCTTATTTCTCTGCAATTGCATTGGCAAAAGTTGGCTAGCAAGATTTATCGCCTGGCGCGTTCGCGCCTGCGCCATCTCTCTTCCCTCATTAACCCCTCGTCTTGCTCCGATTCTCACTTTTTCTTTCTTTGGATCGCAACTTGTTGTGGTGCCTGGCATTTTATCAAAACCGAATCTGTGGCATTTCATTCGAGTCTTTGGTGCCTGAATACTGAATGCTGGATGCCGCCGAGTGCCGAATGCCAGCCCACACATATCCCCAACAAGTTGGGGATCATTGATACTCTTTCTGAATATGTAGTATATTTTTCGAGATGGGAAGATGCTTCTCAAAACTTGAATTATTTTATTAACAAAAACCCAATCTTTCTCTGCATTTTTAAAAGCTTAATGATTTGACATTTCATAATATTGCCTTAATTGAAAGAAATTAATAAAAGGCAATTCAAAAGCTTAATTAAGAGAAAAGTGTTTTATTGTCTTAAGAATTAGCGGATGAAATATCCCAAAAAGTGTATAGACAACTCCGCATTAATCTCTGACTATTATTTTGATTCGTCCGATGTGTGGTGGCTTTCCTCGTGTGTCTCCACTTTCCACGTTGCAGTAGCAGTGGCAATGGAAGAGTTTGTCATTGTTTTTTGTATACCCATTGAGAAGAGGCCGTCGTCGTCGCAGTTGGAAGTCGCGTCATAGTTAAAGAAAAGCATTTTATCTATGAGTTGTCAATGTGCTGCGCGGTGGCATTGTTTTTTTTCTGCCTGGGCCGGTGGCTGTCTTTAGCTTCGAGGCACTCGCCGCTGGATTTAGCCGCCTTTGCCGGCTCCGAAAGTGAATCTCAAATATTTCTTGATGGCAATCGGCTGGAAAAGAGCCAAGGATGGCGTGGCGAGGTGGATCGGATGGCATGGCGAGGCCTGGGATGATGGTGGCACCCATGTTCGATGTACGTCAACAGAATTTGCGAACAAGGTCATGTGTGAGCTGGTGAGGAGGGTCGGTTCGGTTCGGCTTGGTTTGGGTCCCCGTCCACATATCGCCAGCATCTCTCGCGGCTCATTTGGTATTATATATGGTGGTATTTGGTGCTTGGTATTGGTGGAAGAGATTTTCCGTTGTCGGTTTTGTTTTGCCAACGCATTTCACTTTCTATTGCATTTCGAATGCATTTCATTTCCCTCCACCTCGTCGCAGCTCGTTCTCCTCTTTCACTTTCGTTAATGAACTCGAGTGGGGATTTTGTTCAAGTTTGTTCTTTTTCACACGAAACACTCGACTTGATATCTCTCTTTTCTCGGCCGGCAGTTCTTCGAAAAGCTTTTGAATTCGCTTTTTGTTTTCATTATTAATTGCTTTGTTTGTGCTAAGGCAGCCAAAAATGTTGCGTTAACCGACTCTCAGTCTCACCTGACGGAATTTCTGTTTGTTCCGCCACTGGTTTTGCAGTTTCGGATTAAATTTCGATTTGGCGCAGAAATAACCTGAAAAAAAATGAGAAAAACAAAAGAGTTACGAGAGCGTTGGATAAGCGAATAAGAGAATGTGTCAAGTATTGGGTGCTTGGAACAAAAGGGTTCTAGAATTACGCTTAGGAATTAACATTTGAAACTAAATAAAAGAGAGTACAGTTGGAGCTTTATCTAAGAGGGGATTCAATTCAGAACAATTATTACCAGACCCTTCTTATAAGGTAAATAAATATATACAAAATAGATAGACAAAACAAAATTAATAATATATAATAATGGATATAATAAAAATAAATGATTAGGAATAAATACGAATAAATATTAAAAAATATAAATGAGCAGGAATAATAATATATGACCGTAAATAAATAGACCTGTAGACAGTAATGAATAAAATAATTGTATAAATAAATAGATTAAAATTCTAATAAAATCCCATATTAAGACATAATTTCAAGTCAGATCATCTTTACAAGTTCCTATTGCTGGCACCCATCAACGGGCGAATTTCCCACTCGACCGAAAATGAAGTATATTGAATTTCTAGCACTCGCTCCCCTGAACCGAACCGCTTCCCGCTGGCCCCCTAACTCCGTAACTCTGTAACTCCGCGACCGACTTGGAAAGGGATCCAATTATCGCCTGGAGACGTTGTCGTCCGCTGCTGCTGTTGCTGTTGTCGACCGCTGACGATCGACGTTTGTGCCCATTTCCGACTTTAACAACTTGACCACAGCAGATACCCCGCCCGCGGTTGTCCCCTTTTGGTTTCTGCTTTTTTTTTTGGTTTTGTTGTTTAAAGTAAAACGCCGTTCATTTGTTTTTTTGATTTTTATTTTTATTTTTTCCTTCTTGTTCGTGCAAATTTCGCAGAGTTTGCAGTTGGCTGTGGCTGCTGCCGTTGGTTGTTGCTTTTCACAAATTGCCTGTAAATGATATTTTCACAACTCGCATCGATTGAGCCTCCCCTGGAGAAGCCCCCTGTAACCCCTGGCGGCCCAGAAAAGTGAGAGAGTTCGCGGAGGTTAATGCGACCAATAAATTGTTGTTGCCGATGTTGATGTTGCGATGCTTTATGAGCCATATTTTCCCTCTCTGGACTTTTTTTTTTTTGTTGGAGGTTTTGGGATCGGGAATGCCGGCCCAGAGTTGGATTTGCTGTTAGCCTAACGGCGAATGACGGGAAATATTGAAATTTCGCAGCGTAAAATTGTTTTCAATTTAATCGACATTGTTCAATTTTTCATGCTCGGGAGTCGGGAGTTGTCGCTGTGTTTGAGTGTTTCGGAGTTTTCCTCGTTTTCCGTTTGTGCAATTTGAGCGCAAATATAATTAATGATAATGAATTGTTATGCGAGACGCCCCCGGTCAGAAAACAACAAAGAAAAGCGAGCGAATTGCACCGAAAAAATGTCGTGCAACTTTGAGGTTTGTGGGAGTAGTTTGTTGGGAATCATTTGGCTTATTTTTCTTTTGGGGGTTTTTCGGAGCTCGGTGCTGATTTATCACTGGAGACAGCTTCGAGGTTGTCTGCGGAGAGTGTCTGGCGAAAGGTTGCCATCAAATAAGACAGGGAAAAGCGGGAAAAATGTGGAAGAACGACGTGAGACATACCTTTATTCTTGGACTTTAATTTAAATAAGATGCATAATGCACATAAGCTCACTATGGTTTTTGATTGAACTTACAATAATGATAACTTATCATAAACAACATTAATATAAGAAATCAAACGCATAAATTCCTTATTAGAACGTAAAAATTAACTCTGTTTTCAATTGGGTATTACTGCCGTTGATTAGACTGTTTTTTATTACCAATCAAAGGCAAAACATATCCATTAAATTCCTAAGGAGGAAGCTAGTTTCGAAAGTGCCATCAAACTAATGATGGTACCCCCTGCCAGGGTATCAAGGCAAATAATGTTGGCGAGTAAAAGTTGATGGTTTATGCCTCAGTTTCTGCGGCCGGCTTGCTCTCTCCGCTGCAGTATTATGCAATTTTTTGTGCCAAGTGCTAATCTCGAACATTGGTAAACAATTTTCCACATTTTCCACTCGACTGTGCGCCGCCGTTGTTGTTGCTGTCATTTGTCAAACTCTACTTCCGCTCCATTCAAATTCAAAAAATTTTCACATCATTTCGCTCATTTGTTTTAACACGCATTTATTTATCCCCCCTTTAATTTTCTTCGTATCTCGTTTCAGCTCCGAAAGTGAATTGGATGGATTCGAATGGACGAGCGGAATCACTGATTGTCCAATGAATTTCGACTTTCGCAAAATTTGCGCGCTTTTCACACTCGATTATGTGAGTAATTTTCAGTTAATTACCTTGGTTAAGTGTGGAATACTACAGATGGGTTTATTAGCAGCTACCATCTGTATCTCCGAATCTGTGGCTGTCATGTGAGTGTGCTTAATGCTCAGTGGCATAATGGGTTAATTAAGAGAGCTGAACTGCATGAATTGAAGTCTGGACTTGAGCCATTAAGTTGGTTTTAATTGAGGAAAACTGGGGGAAACTGTAACCATTCAAAAGTGGGTCAATGTCAGAGGCAAGAAAATGGGTGCAAAAGGGGCGTTTTCTATTAGTGAATTTCGGTCCCAGAAAAGATTTTTTATTTGTGGTTTTAGAATATATATTTAGAAAATGTTAATCCATTGAAGTATTTAATTTTTAAAAATAATGTTGCATTTTCTGTGCGCACTATATACTTTTTAATCCGCTTTAAATTTAACTGATAATAACAGATCTGAATACTTTAGAGTAACTCCTAATGCCAACAAATCAGAATACATTATTTCCCTAAATCTCTGTGCTTCCTGCTGCTAATTGGGTTTCATGAATTTATGCTTTCTGGCACCATTTAAACCCCTAATTTGCTATAGGACACAGCGAACAGATCACTGATCAGCCACTTTGGGGGGTGTGACTGTGGGTTATTTACAGCCTCGCCACCTGTCACCGCCCGAAAGAGTTACCGCCTCTGCTCATTTTGTTCATTTGGTGGTGGGTCAGTCATAACAAACGAACGAACGAAAGGCGTGGCAAATCGGGACTAGTTTTTCCTAAATCTTTTCTTTTGCTTAATTTTATTTTCTATGCTTGATGGCCTTTTCTGTATGAGCCATGTGCTGTGTGTTTGTGGTGGTGAAGGTGGGGATCGCAGAACACGGGGGAAAACGTGTTCGAACTGCAAAAGCGGACAAAAACACGAAACATTTATCATATGCTCAGGAATGCCGCCGATGGGGAAGGGGTATGTGTTGTGGCGGGCACTGGGAGTTTGTGGATTCGAGCCAAAAATGTTTATAAGTTGTAGACAAATTTCGTTGGCGACAACTAAAAAAACGGCGACAAAAGAAAAATACAGTAGAGCTCCTTCTGAAAATATTTATTTAAAAAGTAACTGTCGAGAATTTCTGTAAGATATACTTAAATTATTAAAAAGTTTTTAATTTATATATAGAAAAATAAAACATTTCTGACTAGCACAAATTGGTTGCTCTGAATCTGCATTCTTATAAAATAATAGCACATTAAATTATTCAAAGTTGATTTTAATTAACAAAGCCTGTACTTAAAACAAGGTGACAGATCAGTAGAGAGGTCGGTGCTGGGTGGTTTCAGTGGTTGGTAGGTGGCGACACAATGTTTGCATGTTTCCCAAAATTTGTCCCCACTTTCGGAGCAACGATAACTTTCGTTTTTTTCCTGTCTTTTGTCTGCTTCTATTTTACCTTAACTCCTTTTAATGGTGAACCACTTCTCTAATTGCTTTTGCGCCAAAAAATCAACCGAAATAAAGTCAAAACAAAAGGAGTCCCCTTTTGTCTGCGTCCTCGGTGTCCACCGCCTTTGTTTGGTGTCCATGTTCCACGTCGCCATCTGTCGCACTCTGCAGTTGCAGTTGCCTTTTTCTTTCATTTTTTTTTTCTTTATTTGTTTTATGTGCATTTATTTTTTGTTTGTAAATTTATTTTCGCTCCCCTTTCCCTCGGCGGTGCAGAGAAGGTGACAAAGTCAGGGGAGGTTCATGGCAAAGGCGAAGGAATTTGCAATGTTTTCATTTTTCAGTGCGACATTCAGACAAATGTTTCCCAAGTGAGTGGATGCGGATACCCTGGAATTGTGGTGGTCTTTAGGGTTGCATAACAGATCAAGGATTACAAGAGTTATGGAAGTGCCTCTAAAGAGAAAAGGAATTATGGATCATGAAACATCTTTGGTGTATTCCCCTAAAGAAAATTAATCTTAACTATAAAAACTACGATAGTAGCTTATAATAATAAATTAAAGTAATAATGTTACTAAATCCCTGATTAAATTACTAACAAAGGCATAAATTAAGGTGTAATATGTCTAGACCAGGGGCAATCGGATATCTCCCGCTCTCCCTTGCCAAGACATATCTCATGTGCCGACCGATAAAAGTTTGTCAAAGCCCGACACGACCACAACAAATTAAACAATTCATTGTCTCGAAGTGCCCACGGGGACCCCCTTATACCCCCTTAAATGAAACTGGGTTGCACTGGACCACATATTGTGATTGTTTTCTGTGTTTTTTTTGCGGTTGGCGTGCTGCGGTTTGCTCCAATACCTTGGCCCCACAGCTCTTCCGAATTCCCCTCTGGTCGATATACTGTGGAAATATTTTTGCTTTGGTTACAAGTCAATATGGTTATTGTTATTGTCACCAGATTGGAGGCGATTATTTGGCCACTTGGCCAACATTCACGTGTGCCAAAAGTGACGCTGTCTTGTCCACTCTTTCTGCCTCGAAAAGCGGAGTAGACACTCAAAAAAATTAAGTATAATTGCAAGAGTAAAATAAGCATAACTTAGCCAAAAGTGCATTAATTTTAATTCGGAAGGCATTCCCATGTTAAATTTTATTAGGCTAACAAATCTGCACTTTAAGTTTGAAAATAAAAAAAAATCAATTTTATGTGTATTTTTTCTACAATTTTAATGAATATTAAATTGGAAAAATTGACAAAAATTTTACTATTTTTTTTTTTAAATATTTTATTAATATCTGATTCAGATTTTAAATGCGAATTGAAAAATATATGACATTCCGCGATCTGATTAATCTTAACGAAGTTATGCTAGTGAGAAGACCTCAAATATCTGCTTCAAAACGATTTTTTTCGATATTGTTATGATACTAAATTAATTATTTTTTTTACTTTCAACTTGTAACGCGTTTTTAAGTTGCTTTTTATTAGATCTATAAACCTACACATTAGAGAGAAATACAAAACCCTATACGTACGTATACATTATTTTGCTCATTCATTTGATTGATAAATTCTAAATAATTAATTAGAGTTTCCATCCTCCTTTTTTCTGTGTGCACCCTTTCTATAATGGGTTCAAGCAGTTAACAATTCATGAGGTGTTGCTGCTGCAACAGCAGCTGTTGCAGTTATTGCTGTTGCAGTTGTTGTTGTCGCTGCTGCTACAACTGTCTTTGGCAATTGTCGATTTATGGCAAGTTGCCTGCCTTTGGGGGTCTCTCCCCGTGGATCCAATCATGGCTCTTAGCCTGGTCAACTGGGCCTGAATGGCCAAATGTGTGGCAAACGCTGGTCATGCCAACGTGATTCTTGGAAGAATTCAGCAAGAAGTTGTTGCATGTCTGGCTCGTAAATATATATATATATGTATATAAACAGTATAGCTCTGTCTGCGATCGCAGTTGATGCTTGGTGCGATATAAACCATATTTTAATTACGATTTGGTCTGCGGAATGTCGATTGTCTCGGTCTGGGTCTTCGATTGTCCGTTTCTGGCGTCGACTCATTGTCTGCAAGGGGTTCGAGATCTTGCGCTTAGAGGTGGAAGTTCGGTAGCTATAATCTTATTAGAAGAAATAGCGAATAAACTTACAACGTATATTCTTTGATTGTATAGCATTTAGTAAAATTCTTACCACAGTTTGCCACCTCTAGAAGCGATCTTATCTGCATTCTTGCTCATGACTTCACACCCAAAAGCCAGCTGATGACTAAATTATGGCCCTAGACTATACGAACTAGCGGGTCTTATCTGCACCTCGGTCCCAGATAATGCAGTATTTCTATATACTCCTATAATTGATTTCATTTCGGGCCACTCGAGTGTCGCGTATCGCTTCTATCTAATCTAGGCCCGAGTAGAGTTCATCGAAAGGAACCCAGCAAAGTAATTGGACGCCCAATTGTTTGCACTTGATTTGCCTTAATTGGCCGCGGAGTTTACCAGCGTGAGAATAGACTGTGATATTTGGTGAGTTTTCACATCCGGTAGCTTTCGGAGATCTGTTCTGGGTTTGGGCCAAAAGTAGAGTACATAAAGCGGCGGACGGAAGTGAGTGAAGAGGGAAGATAAATTGAGTGAAATGAAAATGAAAAAGGTTTTTTGCTGTGAACCAGAACAATGAAAGTCTTGTTTTCGATTTTAAAGAAGTCTAAAAGGGAAATTAGGAAGATATTTAAGTGTGTTTTCATGACGAATTGATAGTTATTGAAGGCTATTTAATCAATATCTTCCACTAGTTTCCTCAAGTACATATTATACAATAAATATACAGGTTATTTGGGTTTTCAATTAACATTTTCCTAAAATTTATATCAACTCACAGACAACCTTGATTCAGTGAAAAAGATAATGGCATAAAGCTCAATGAAAATCGAAAGTTTGCTTACCCAAAACAGGCGATTGTGACGTCTCCAGAAATAGATTCTATTGTGTTGTAGCTATGAATAACAACGCAGGCCGGCTAGATTTACGAGCTTCTCGAAAACTTCGTGCCTGGCATAGACAATGTGGAACCCGCGATGATCTCGAGACCCCTTTATCGGATCTCGGGCCTCGGAACCACTCCCCATAGCCCTAAAACCACTTGGTCTACGCAAATATTTGTATATTTTTAGCGCTCTTCCTCGTTTCCGTCTCCATCTTCATCTCGGTGTGTTTTCTGTATCTCTTCTGTGTCTCTTCTTTGTGTCTTCTTAATGGCTTTTGCTGTGGCTTCTTCTTCTACTTTGGGGACTGTGGTCTTTAGGGTTTTGGTTTGTGGTAAAAATTTTGGGGCCAAAACTATGTACGCTACATGTGGACCATGTTTTTTGGCGGGGGCCTCGACTGTGGTTTCGCTTCGACACCGTTTTTCTTTGAAACCTTTGAAGGGGGCGAAGCTTTGACTTTATTACCGAATGTTTACAGGTGTCTTACGCAACAGAGTTCAACAGGTGGACAAATAAAGACGAGAAGAGATGGTAAAGAAAACCGCTGGGGCCCAAAACGAAGATATTATCAAGGCAGCAGCACAGTTGAAAGTGTTAAATATTTGGTTAATGCATAATGGGGAAAATTAATTTGCATATCTCTTTATTATGGTTTTTATTGTGTAATATTGAGTCTATTGAACTTTAAATACTGATAGCTTGATTAAGTTCCAAGCTTAGAGAGATCTTTTCCTTAATTCTATTAGTTCACTACCATTTAGGAATTTCTCTCCTGTAGCATCTAAGAAATCTGAAATCTGAAATCTCGCAATTTCCATGCGGAAATGTACGTTGTTGGTGCCAAACCTATAAACCTGAATGTTAATGCCAACGCAAGCCGGTGGAAATTCGCCATTTCCCCAAATGAATTGGTCGAAAAAGCGTCCGAGGTCTGCTGGTGCCAGTCCGCGTGTCTTCCTTTACTTTTTTAGCGCCTTTTTAAGTGCCTTTCAGTACAGCACTGAGTCCCATTTTCCATGCGGATCGTGTGCTAAAATTTGCATAAAAGGGGAAACAGCCGCCAAGCCGTGAGTCATAAAGCAAACGTACATTGGATTTAATGGCCAGCGTATAAAAGCCTTGCGACCTCTCTGGGCCATTCATTACTTAATTATGCAAGTAATGTCTCTCTGAGACATAAAAACATTTCTTGAGAGTGAAATATGTACGAAATTAGAGGACTAAGTTTGCCGAAATACCGGCTTCACTTATAAATCTTAGATGACATTAAAGAATCTTGTTTTAAATAAACAATTAATATAGAGTCTTTGAGCATACATTTTTGAATGGAAGCTTAAGGTTGCATGTGAATAATCGATTAAATCTCGATCAAATGCAATTTAAGATATGCCTTAGACATGATATGCTTTATTATATTTATTATTGCATAGACCAATGCCCAAGTCTTTTATTTCCACCTCCTCCCACCTGGTGTTCTCCATTTTATTATTCATAATTCTCCACTATCTCCGGATCTCAGTCTGATCTCTCGCTAAATAAACGCTTGCAGGCCAATTTAGGAGTTGGACAAGTCCAAGTCCCACCGCCACCGACCGCCTCCGTGGCTGTAGACCCCACTCTGCTCTCCCCACACTCCACTCCACCGAGGTGAGCTGCCCGGTAAATTTGCATACGAATATGGCCCACAAGTGTTTTCGCGACTAATTTCGTATGAAAATTTGATTGGGCCGCGATTAGAATCGTGTTCATTGTTTTTAATGCTGCTGTCTGAGAGTCGTTGACCAGAGCTATGAATTAAGTAATATTTGCATTGGTAATTATTGTAATTTCCCGTCGCGCTCCTCCGGCAGCCTCTGCCATTATGTAGTTAGCTGTCTGCCGGTTACAGTTGCTTTTAATTGTCGTTTACAGTTTACAGTCTCGCTTTGTTTGCTTGGTTGTTGGTTGCTGGCAGTGGGTGTGATATGAGATTCTAGGCTCTGATATGCACTGCACTCGGGTTCTTTGGGAGACTTAATTATGCTAATGCTGAGAGAGGAGGACTGTGATAGGGGGTTCGTTCTTTCATCACCGCAAGTGTGTGTTGCAACATCTGACAAGTATCAGGGTTGTTACGACCCGAGACGGTGGGCGAAAATGTACGATAATAATAAATGAAATTGTAGAGTGCCTCGCGATGATGCGAGTAAGGCGCAGAAATTAATTAAATATATTCTGGGAGATATACAAGACTTAGAGTTTCTCCAGTATAAGATAGAAGGAAAGAAAGAACATAAAAACATTAGATTATTAAAGAGAATAAGATAACAGAAAAAAAAAGTCAAAAATTAACAAGTAAATCCAAATAAAAAACCCCAAATGTAGATTAGATTCCAACATAGTCAGATATTTCATTCAGAGATGACTGTAATGGTCCGAAATAATCATTGAATTGCAACACCACAATTCAGAAATTTCCAGCTAAATGATGTACAGTTCTCCATTAAATGCACCTGTCAGTCCAAAGAAATGCCCGTAGGAAATGAATCATATTAGAGGCGATCGCCGTGCAATTCGCTTTCATCTTCTTAATGGCTTTTGCCCATAGTAGTAATACCCATCATTAGTGGAAGGAAAATGAGAAACGAATAAATGAAGCCAGGCTAATTATGCTGCAGTCGCCCCATGAGGTGGTCCCTCCTCCTCTTCGATCATAATAACAGTCATAATTTCATCTCGGCCCACCTATTTTCCCCTAATTTGTTTGATTTCCTTTCAACTAATGTGCAAATTTTTCTCTCCTCTCTCCTTTATTTTCAGTGGAATTAATTTATATATGTAAAACGAAGCACCGCTTTTCTTTTATCTAAATAACGAAACAAGTATTTTGCATAAAAACGAACGGAAATCGAAAGGGACACCCCCTGAAGGTCATTGTCAAAGAGCGGAACGCCGGCAACGGAACGGAAACAATGCAAATAGAAATGAGAGGAAACCTCGCAGACATGCAAATTTCGGACCTGAGCTCCTCCACCCCAAATTAACATAACTGGCTCTACATATAGTCGATTTGTACATGCAAATCGCTCGCATGCACCTGAAAATAGCCACCAAATAAAGCTGGAAAAGAACAATGGAAGCGCAACAGGAAAACGAAAGGGGATTCCCAGAATCAGAGAAGAGAGCTGAAGAAGCGATGACAACTAGAAACCAAGAGACTGAAAAAGCGGCCATGATACGAGGTGGAAACGAAGGATCGGGCATGGAACTGGGCCTGGAACTGCAGTCGTCGTCCAGCCCGACCGAAGCCACAACTACCACAACGAAACCCTTAAAATTTGACGGCATCTTTGCCGTGCCAGCCACGCCTCCAAACAGGGCGGCGGGGCTAACCACTAAGTCGGCCAGCAGTAGCCGCAGTAGTTCCCTTAAGAAAAAGCGACGAGGATCGCGTGGAAATGCTAATGGAAACGCAACAGGAACTGGAACTGAAAACGGAAGTGGAGCTGCTTCAGCTGCTGGCGCCACTCCCTGCGGACAGTTGAAGTTCGGCACAGCCAGTGTTGGTAGTGACTCCATAAAGCAATCGCAGTCCATGACATCACTGCAGCCCTCGAATGAGGAGCAGCAGGAGCGACGTGACGTCATCCAGGCCAAGCTCCATTTGGAGCGTCCCTACAACAGCCTCAAGGTGAGTAGAATCCAAAAATGGAAAATGGAATGGGAGAATGTGAGGAGAGGCTCATCAGGTATTTCCGCGAAGAGTGTGTGCGTGTGCATAAATTTGCAATTGATCATATGAGCAAGTCAGTTGAGGACATACACTTTCTGGGCTGATTATTATTGTATTGAGAAGATAGTGATATTCGTTAATAAATACCAAAACTAGTTGCAGTTAAGACAGCCTTTCTTACCGTTTAAATAATTAATTTTTTTAACGAACTTCCACTACAGATGCTCGAGTATTAATTCACGGAATTTGAACTTAGGAACTGTGGAACTTAGGAATTATGATTCTATACATAAAAAAACACATGCGTCACTATCTAGTTGATAGGGAAAAATCCAAGCAAATACAATTAAATGCGGCCCCTATTTGCTATTTTTATGTTAAAGTTTTCACTGATATTTTTAATAATCAAGTGTGAATTCATATTATAAAGCTTAAGGGTGTGCAAAGCTTGAGTTAACTTTTAAGTTTGCAAATTCCTGTTCTCCTCTTGTTCACTTAAGCCTGCGTTCCACACGCTAACGAGTTTTTGGTCTCTTAAAATGACAAGCACCCGTTAGAATTCGCTCTTCAGTTATTTCTTGTGTCAACGGAAATTGCTTTAATAAATTATTAATAAATTTGCCGATCAGCATGTCGCTGCTGCCTAGCTGTAACGGCAACGACGGTTACATAGGCAGCGGACGCAAATTGCTAATTTATGCCAAAAACTGGAAGAATGCATAATACTCTAGACTTTTTCAACGCAGGCGGAAAATGACCACATTCCCGGAGAATAAACGGCAGGCAGCGAGTGAAAAAAGTAGTGTACTTGTGCTTAAACACCAGCTAATAGTTAAATTAATAAATTTATCACTTTAGAGGCTCATTATCATCAATGATAATTTGCAAATTTACCTCCTCAGGAGAGGGTGTGTCCGAATCGCTTACAAACAATCTTATCAGCGGGGGCTGAGACACAAGATCTAAATACCAAATTGTTGTTTGTGGCCCCGTTCTCACAGCAATCGAGATATATGTGTAGATATTTTATTCCCCCGATAAAATTCTGTTTGAATTTACAAGACCGCACACTGATTTTCAAGGCCTACCCCAGGTGTCGCAGCCCGCCTGCATATTTTTACAGCTTACTTTTGCGCAGACTTCTTAGTCACTCTGTGGCCAACGTTTTATTTATTTATTTATTTTATTTTTGGTTTGGTCACCCGGAGCGCGGCTTATTCACTAAATCAATTACTCAAATCAGCAGAAACAGCAGCAGAAAGCTTTGAATCATTTCATCAATACTTTTGCCGCTCCGATTTCGATTTCAATTTTCAATTTTATTTGCTTTTCGGGATTACGATTGCATTATGTGCTGTGTAAATGAGGAATTTCCTTGCTCAGTGGCCACTTTCTTGGCCAAACTACAAAATGCATTAATTAATTGCGCGCGCTTAGCAATTTGGAGCGATGGAAACCAGTTTCGGAATCGGATTCGGATTCGGATTCGGAGGCTGAGAGGCTACTCCCAAGATGGCCAAGCATATTGTTCCGACCGTATTTGGCCCGCCTCAAATTACTTATTTATTAACAACTCTTAGCAATTTCCCCCTTGCTCTTGAGCTGTGCCTGTCTGTCGTTTGTTGCCATTTTGCCTTTTGTATTTGGTTATTTGTCACTTTGGTAGCTTTATTTTGATTTGTGAAATGGCTTATGCCATATTTAAATAATTACTTAATCAGCTGGATTCGGAAATGTATTTCTAGTGACTTCCTGTACTTGAATATATCTGAAAATAAAAAAAGGCGTGTTTTGTTAATTTGTCAGATCAATATTTTTTGTAGTTTTATAAACATTTAATGCTGCAATCATCAGCCAGTTTGTCACGCCTTAAACAGTTTTAATTATTTAAAAAAATATATACATATTACACGAATACGTTAAAAGTTCAAGTTCATTTGTGGACTTAATTGTATATTTGTTAATCTTTCTTTTTATTTTAAACCGTTAACCTTATCAAAGAGTGGATACATCAGATCTTATAATTATTAATACTAGTTTAATTTATTTGTTTCGTAATATATTTTTTTATTTAATAATTTCTTCGTTTAATTAATTGTTTAATGATATTTGTTTGCTGGTGGAACTTCTCATTTGTCTTTATTTATTAATTACCTAATTTTTGTATTATTGTTTGTACTTATAAAAATATTCTTTTTTTTTTGTATTTTATTTTTATTATTTATTACATTAAATTAGACTACTCAGCACTGTAACAAATATTTGAAAGTTAGAGGGCGCCACACACCTGACAAATTTTTAATTATAAATTCTATTTAACATATTTTGCGTAATGATAAGATTAAACATTAATAGCAACCGACTTTTTAAGACATTTTTAAAACATAAAATTTTATTTTTTAGAAAAACTCGCAGAGCAGCAATAAAATGCACCGTTATTCGTGGGGCAGCGGCCACAGTCAGTGTAGTTCCACCAGTCTGCACAGCAGCGCCACCTTGGGCCTGGGCTCCTCCGGCAAGGACGACCTCTGGGCGGCCATTCAAACAAACTACAATTATATCATGGACACAAACCTGCTAGATACCTGCAAGGAGGCACGTTGCGAAATAGAGGGCGCTGCCACTGTGTTGGAAAAGTCTAGCGAGTGTTGCATGAAGGTGAGTGTGGCGACCTCTTTCGGCGGATGGAGAAAGTAACCAACTTTTGAGTTGGAAGTTGAATTTCAATTTCTCAACAAATTTATACAACTATTCATTGTTTTTATTTGATTTTCTGTATTATTTTGTAGATGCTCGACGAAACACAACGACCCGAAGGACTGTGTGAGGATCCAAAGGAGCTGCGGCGCTGGCTGCGCGATATGGAGAATAAATTAGAGAGTTCACCCACCATAACGGAGCTCACCCTGTTTGGCAACGCGGAGCTGCAGCGCCATCTAGCAGTGCACTCGGTGAGTTCAGAATTCAATATCTTCTACTTTTAGGAGCAGACATTTTGCTTTGGTTTTTGGGACAATTACATTTAAAGGGGCACCGCAGCCCCACCTGGTAGGACGATGGCTGCAACTTTTTATCCGGAATTGCATTTTAGTTATTGGATTTATTGGGACATTTTTTAAAATAAGCGGATCTGCAGCGACACCTATCAGGAAACTGTGGAAGAGAATTTCTGCATTGCCTGCTTTTAGGAGTTTTTAAATTAAGTATTTTATTTTGATATTTATTTTTGCCGCCCAGAAAGATAAAAAAATAATTCCATTTGCTCGGTAAAAGTGTAACAAATCACACAAAAAATGCAATTTTACGCACATTTTTTTCTCGTTCCCCCCTTTTAGCTTGTAGCACCCAATGACTTGTATTTTTCGTCCCTTTTTTGTTTTGTTTAAGTTTTCCCCCGACCACCAGCGGCTTCCGTTGGTGCGTGCGACGGTGGATTGTGCAACTGTGGGTTGCTTGTGGATTTAAAAAAATGAAAACCAAAGCAGCAAATCCGTCAGTCATTCTCAAAGCCTCTAACTGAGTGACTTCCCTCCTCGAAAATCAAGACAACGCAACAATGTTCCCTTGTTTCCGCGCTGCTTTTCTTTATTTTCTTGTTTTCTGTTACGAAAATTTATTGAGCTGAAAGTGAAAATTGCTGGCAAGTCGGGGAATTGAGATAACCTCCTCTCTGGCTGCTGATAATTGGCATTTCGGACGTCTGCAACACCTTCGATCGGGAGTGAATTCGACGTCACTGAATTGCCCACAGATTTGTTTTCAGCCTTTTCTGTTTTTCTGTTTTTCTGCGCTTTTCTTTGATTTAGGGGGATTTTTATCGGAACAATATTGTCGGAATAGCGAGGCTCTGAGGCTGCCTTCCCTCCGCTACCACATATTATGTAATTGTGTGTGAGAGTGAGCTCTTTTTGTTTCGGGAGTCTGTGGGGGAGATCTAAGACGGAAGAGAGTCAAGAGTCCCGCCTTTGGCTGTGATTTGTGTCGGTTTCAATTGAGCTTTGACCATGACAGAAGTTAATCGCCTCGCATTCGAAGTGAGTTGCATAAGAATAGCGGCTAGTTGGGGTTGTAAAGGTGTTAATATGAAAATTAAGGTTAAAAATGCAGTTTCGAGATACCCCACAGAACGAAAGTTAATTGCAAGCCAAAATATGGCCATAAAAACATTTTTTTATTTTCAGAAAATTTATTTAATTTTGATTAGGATATATTTAAGGCAAACCTAATTGATTGATTAAGAAAATTTATATATTTCAAAGACTCTTTAGAGTGATGAATAATTAGAAATAATTCTGATGTGGTATTTATTATCACAACATTTATTTTAAATGTAATAATAAATTCTTATTAGTTTATCTTTTATATAATTTATTAATATAAATTCTTATTAGTTTATCTTTTATATAATTTCTAGTAATTAAAATACTTACTGACACTGTATTTCTGTATGCTCGTTATGCATCTTATTCCTTTTATAGTTTATCCTTCTGTTACGTAAAAAGACTTTGCCCCAAAAACCAATAACTTTCTTTGTCAGTTTTTTGGCCCATTCAGACATGATTTCTTTTTGTTTTCGGAGTTTTTTTTTATTTTTGGCTGATTGAAAATTCCATTTTAGATATTTTCAATGGAATGTCCGGCAACACATTCGCTCTTGTTTCTCCCCCAAAAAAAAAGCCTGCCACGAGTCAAACGAAAGTAAACAAAATCGAATTATAAAACCAAAAGACTTCGTTTTTGCATTGTGGGCAGTTAGCATTTTTGGGCCAAAGAGTTGGCAATCTCTTGGCTAAGCTCCCCAGCTCCTAGGCTCCTAAACTCCAGCTTCCAACCGGCTGCCCCTGATTTACGACAATTGTTTTGTCACGTTGTCGATTGGCTGGAGAAGAGCGAAGGAGAGCTACTCAGACTCCGACTCTGTCTCGACAACGGCAGCACAAAATGTCAATTGCCTAAAATGGTTAAACATATTTCCAATAAGTTGTTAGGCGTTTGTCTCTGTCAATTGTTGTGGCCATGCTGCTGCCTCCTTCGCTCTCTCCGAAGGCGGAGACACGCATCCAGTCCAAGCTGTTAACTAGACCGGGCTCCACTTCCAATCAAGCCCCATGGCTACGCAAAAGGAAAGGCGGCAGCAGCGGCAGCCGGGGAAGATGGAGATCCAGATTGCGATTGCGATTGCGATTGAGAGATGATCGCCGTGAAGCAAAAAGCCAAAATTTGTCAGCTGCCGGACAATGTCCGAGTCGAGCCACGCTCCCCAAGGTGCTGACTTCAATCTCCTTTTTAATTGAACGCCACATCCCCGAAACAGAGCGGAGCCCAGAGAGAATAGCTCGATGGATATGTCTGAAACTTGGCATATATTTGTATTGCGAGGGATTAAGGCTGTGGGAAAAAGATTTGGGATGAAGATATATCCTAGGTTAGGACATAGCTAGCAGAAAAGATACCAACGGGGTAAGTTTCCCCTGGAAAATAATTCCAAGCGAATGCTTTCGACTTTCCTGATAAAAATCGCTGACAACTGTTTGGCTTTTTGGGGTTTTCTGAATAACCCCTTAGCGCACACCTGCCTGGGGCCACAATGGGTTAAGCATTCGCTGTTCTGGTCAAGTGAAGCGTAAACAATCATGTTGCCTGTCGCCACTACGCCGAAAGGATGTCTTTGTTTTCGAACCCGAGCCTGTAAGAGGAGGAGGAGGCCCCCAAAAATGGTCAAGACAAGCAGCAGCAGCAGCAGCAGCAGCAGCAGCAGCAAAGCGCGACAAAGCGAGAAAATAAGTTTGGTTTTCGCTTCCCGCGCTGGAAAAGCGGCCGGAAAAGTGAAGGTGGCGCAATTTAGAGTCTTTACTCGGACCGCTCTCGATTAGCTAAGAGACAGTCGCGACCATAATCGCAATGACAATTCCGCTTTCGTGTTGTGCGGGAGTCGGCGAGTCAAGGAAGTGCTCCACTTTATGGCAGTCATAATTCCATGTTTCGCCCGATGGGATTTCGATTCGTTTCGCTCTGGGATTTGCGGCCGTGTTGTCCGATTCTATCGAACGGAGTGTCCATTGTGTTGCCTTCGCCGCCAGATTTGCATAACAATTGCTGTAACCTTTCGCCCAGCGAGACTGGACGCGGACAGGGACCTGGACCATATGGCCAGTTGCCAGATGCTGGTCTGGTTGCTGCTTGCTGGGCGGCAATAAAACATCGGAACCACCGAATTAGCCAGGGAGTAGTTAGCCCCACTTGGAATTCAGTTGCGATCGCAGCCTGGCTCAGTTATAGTTCAACTTTCGTTGAGCGTTAAGTGAACCTTAAAATAAACTTTCCATTTTATTTGCCATCGTTTGGGCCTAACTGAATTGTAATTGCATTCAAGTGCAGTCCGTGGGCAGTTGGGAATGGACTGAAACTGAATTTATTGAAAACTCAAATTTAAATTAAACAATTTTTCACAGAAGTTTAATTTTTTTGTGAATTATTAGAGCAGAAACAAGCTAGGTTATTGGGGAATAGGTTTAAGTTAAAGTTAAGGCTGAGTTTGTGTTAATTTTGTATTATATTATAACATTCTGTGTGGTTAATAAAACACACCATAATAGATATAATAATAAATAGAAAAACCTCTCTTCAATAAGATGAACACACATTTTCTCGTAATATTTTTCAAGTAGACCTACTTCTTTGGGGATTACTAAATATATTTCGGATTACCAACTCTTACAGCTAAATCCCCACACCACTTCAATCAAACACAACAAAACCAAGGCAGTCCAATCTCATTATCGCCAACAATCGGATCACAAGACCTTTCTCTACTTCTCTTCAGGCCCGAAAAACACGCCCAATTTCATAAGGGAATAACACACGAGGGGGAAAGGAGAGATGGACAGAGAGAGTGGGGTATCTCAAGTTCAATTGAGTTTCACTTTCCTACGCGATGATAAAATGTTCGTGATTTAAATTAACAATTAAAGCGGATAATTAACAAAACGAAAACAAAAGCAGCCCTGGAAAACATTATAACCAGCGAGTGGATAATTTATCAAACGAACTGCCAGCCGGGGATCGGATCCTATGGGGCCACCGAATGAAGTCATTACCACAGACAACAAAGACCACACAAAGCAGGGGCAAGCCCCCGAAAAAAAGTAAAACAAAAACAGAGCCAAGCCGCAGAGTACACGTCACATGTGAAGCGGATCAAATGATTTCGTCATAATCGAGCGGCAAATTGCTATTTCTTTCCCCTCTAATTGAGGAGTAAAACGTAACTTTGAAGTCGATTCCATAGACCCAGAAAGGAAGTGGTTAGGAAATCAAAATGTAACTGAAAACCCAAATAAAATGTGGGCAAAATTACCGAAAAAACCGTTGACAATAAATCGTTTTTTGGCCATAAGAAAGACCAAAGGCAGACAATACAAAAAATAACCAATTGTTGAGCAGCAGTCACAAAAAGTCCCAAAAGCATGATCACAAAAATTTACTTTCCAACACAATTTATTTTTATATTTTCCTACTTATTTGAGAGTTTTTCTAGCTGAAAAACAATGTACAATCCATTCGGGTTCATCATTAACACGAAGATCGAACGCCGAGCAGGGAAAAAAGGGGAAAGGCTGACACAGTCCCGCCGGCTTTCGGCGGGATTCGGAGGAGGCTTTGTCGCCGCTTTAATTGGCTCAAATTAAAGACGAGCCGGGATTGCGCAGCAGCAGCTGCGGCGGAGCAGGCGTTGCAGTGTATTCCGCTGATTAATGAAGAAATTTTTCACCCGGCTCTTCGCCTTGTTAACGACTATTCGCGAGGTGAAAATTAAATTTAACAAAATGCGCCATAAAGCGATCAATAAAAGTCTAGGAAAGCATCAAGTGTCGAAGATGTGGAAAATGGAAAGTGCCGGCCATGAAAGGGAGTTAGTTCATTGTTGACACGAAAACCGCGTTAAATATAATTGTTAATTTATATTTATATATACGGTATTCGTTTTGAAATAATACTCTTAAGGAGAAACTGCTTTAAAATTGACGTTTATGTTTTTTAAGTGGCTTCCAACAGACGCCTAACAGCCCCAAGAGCTGTTGCCATGCTAGGAAAGTATTCATGGGAAGTAAAAACACAATATATATTCTTTTAAATATTTAGTTTGTCATTTATTCAGTTCCAAGCATCATTGTTTCTCCATCTAACCGTGGTAGACGTGGTGACCGTAGGTGGGCACAGCGTAGGACTTCAGCACGGGGACACTGTGGACCACGGGCACATGCTTCACCACCGGGACTTGGCTGACCACTGGGACGTGCTTGACCACGGGCACCTGGTGCACCACCGGGACATGCTTCACCACGGGCACGGACGAGGCCACAGACACCACGCTGTAGTGGGGCTCAATGTAGCTGGGAGCAGCAAAAGTCATGGCCACCAGGGCGAGGAACACGGCGATCTGAAAGGTTTTTTTATCTATAGAATACCAGACTCCTTGGGATATCTTCTTGTATACTTACAAAACGGAACATCTTGAGGATTTGTGGGTTTTGTAAGAATTTCAGACGAAAACTTGAGCTGGCTGTGACACTTGTGTGCTGGTCGAGTGACTGTTGATGGCTGACCAACGGATCGGTTACTTTATATAGCCAAAAGGCACGACAATAATGACCGTTTGATCTGTGACCGAGCAAACGAGTTTAGCCGCACGATTATTGCGTATAATTCTTTATTTTAATTGGAGAATGGACTTATCCGGTGACCCAGAGGTGGCAGAGGTGCCGGCGTCTTCATATAGGTCTTTTTGTGTGTACTTGACCTTGGTTCTCGCCGAGCATCATCAATAGCGCGTGAAGCCGATCGATATAATGACAAAGGTCTTCTCGGGCAGCAAACAAAGATGGGCAGCGGCACAATTGGAGAGTTATTGAATGGGGATTATGTCCAAAGGTTAGGCAATCGGCCGATAACGGGAAGTCCGAGTGGATGCGAATTAGAATGCGCATTATGCCGCGGCAGATGCCCAAAATTAAGTATAATTAAACTGGTTTGGCGCGTGGCGCTTGAACAGAAGTCACTTTGTGTCTATTTCGGTTGAAGTGTTAACTATATATAATGATGCCGCGGCGGGTCAATCATCACAGTCACTCGACCAGCACACAAGTGTCAGAACCAGCTCAATTTTTCGTCTGAAGTTCTTACAAAACCCACAAATCCTCAAGATGTTCCGTTTTGTAAGTATACAAGGAGCTGACTAACATCCCTTGGAGTCTTGGTCTCTATTGATAAATATCTCCTTAGATCGCCGTGTTCCTCGCCCTGGTGGCCATGACTTTTGCTGCTCCCAGCTACATTGAGCCCCACTACAGCGTGGTGTCTGTGGCCTCGTCCGTGCCCGTGGTGAAGCATGTCCCGGTGGTGCACCAGGTGCCCGTGGTCAAGCACGTCCCAGTGGTCAGCCAAGTCCCGGTGGTGAAGCATGTGCCCGTGGTCCACAGTGTCCCCGTGCTCAAGTCCTATGCTGTGCCCACCTACGGTCACCACGCCTACCACGGTTAGATGGGGAACTGCCGATGATATTGATATTTGGAACTGAATAAATGCTAAACTAAATACAAATGGAAGATCCGCTGGTAGTTTTCGTTATGTTTGGATATTTTATGGCATTCTTTTAAAGGAAAACTACAAAGGGAACCCCGTTTCCATCTGCTAACTTTACAAATCCATTGAAGTTTTGCCAGCCATAAGGCAACATTTTCGCATGCTTCCCCCCAAAAAGCCATTTGGATCCCTCCCATCTAATTGGCATTTGCCTGGTTCGATTGGGAATTCTTCACGCCAAAAAATCTGGCACACAAATGTGTTTTCCGCAGTTCTTTTGCACTTTTGCTGCAGTTTATTTGGCACGAATCGAGTGATAAAAGCCAAATGTGCGCTGCGTTCCAGCTAACCGAGAGATAGAGATGCAGCGCTGGAACACATTTGGCAGGCTGTTCGGGATTGACGGAAGGTGATTAATGATCGTCCCAGGGAAGTGGAGACTCGCAAGCTCTGCTATCCATGAGATACTCCCCGAACGGTAGTTAAAATCTGCCCAGCACGCGAGCCAAAGAGTGAAATGCTCGCCGCTGGCACTGAAAGCTTCTAAGATAGAAAATAGAAGGCGTCCCCTCCTCAAATATTCTCCACTCCGCTCCGGTTGACCCACATCTGGCAGACAGCGGAAATTTATTTGCCGGGAATTGTTAACTGCAATTTAGTAGCTCCCCGAAATCCGCCAAGTGTATTTTATTGTTTGCCAATTGCTTTGGCTGCTGTTGTTGTCTTGTTAACGCTTTTTATAGCCGCTTTTTGCTCTTCGGCGACTCTATTTGTCGAGTCTTTCTCTGCGCTCTATGCAGATGTATCTCTCAGATACATTCATTAACTTGTTTGCCGGGGGCCACGCTGCCTCCCCCCCTGGAGGTGATTTATGCTTTGTCCAGCATTTGTTTGTATATTTAGACATTTCCTATGTGTTGTCACCTTAATTTTTCTGTGCCTGCGCACTTGCTCAACTTTTCTTTGCTGTTTATTATTATTTCCCACTTTTCTCTCTGTCTTTTTGGCTAATTAAAATAACTAGGTAATTGTGCAGTTATGAGGAGTGCCTCGGATCTGGAACCTCTCCTCCTCGCCAGCCAGCTCGTTATGACTGACTATGAATATGCATATTCGCCTGATGAGATCCGATCTGCTTCTCCATTTTCCTATGCCAGCTGCAGGCGTGCCCAGGCAATTAGTGGCCGGCCGGGCCCTTCGATAGATGGGATGAAGCTAGCCTTCAGGGCTATTTTAGCACGTTGTCAGGGGGGGATCTGGTGGGAGGCAGGACCAGGAGCCCCAATCAGGCCAAACACGTTCTCCACACCCAGCCGAAGAATGGAATGGAGTCGGAGGACCCTGTTCTATCATAAATAGAATAACTTACGGGCAGTTTGTGACTTTAATAGTTCGCACTTTGATCGAAGGAAGCTCTGGGGAATCATGTCTTAATAGTTAGGGAGCCTCTGATAACTAGGATCTTCTTCAGAAACCCTTTGGAGTCTTAATTTAAACCGCCCTGGTCGATTACCACACTCACTCTTCACCTTGATTGCGTCAAAACATATTTAAAATAAACCTAAGACATAACTACACGGCTGACGATGATCATAAGTTCATAGTTAGGCAAACGGGTAATTAAAGCCATGAAACTACTCTCTTTTCCTACTTAAGCTGTGACACATACCAGATCACTTCTCCTTCAGCTCTAAATTAATCCCAAGCTCCGAATCGTGATGGTTTTAACAATCTTTCTCTGTGCACATATTTTTATAGCTCACAGAGCGCACTCTCGAGTGGCCAGCTGGATGTCATCCGCTCGGCGTTCAGTGTTCGGTGTTTGGCGAACAAATAAGGGAAAAACTTGCACACACGTTTCCTCACTCACTTCTTGGCTGGCTTCTTGGAAAAGCGGGCCGCCGGCACAAGAATCTCTTCTATTTCCTTGGGAAATATCTCTGGCATTTGAGAGTGCCTTGTGCGTTGACTTTGATTCCGATATCGAGCCAGAGTTGGGGCTGTAGCTGGAGCTGGAGATTCTTCCTGCTCTCGTTTCGATCCGCTGAGATCTCTTCAAAAGACAGTCGTTGCTCTGTGTGATCTACTTTATGATTTGCTTTGTAGTTTGAGTCTTGAGTGCCCGGGTCTGAGTTTGAGTTTGACTTCGAGTTTGGGTTGGAGACGCGTGCGAAGACCACAAATCGATGCAGGAAATCCGATTTGTGGTAAAAGTTTTTCTCGCTGGTTTTCCCCCTCTAGTTGCTTTTCCTCATCTGGGCTTTGGTAAGTCGGCCGTTTAAAGTAAGCTAAAATATGTGCAAAACGCTAGGTGGTTGTTGTGGGGCTTCTGGGAAATCAAAGCCGGTGGTCTAGAGACGCAGAAAAGGTGGGCGACGGGAGATTGCAGCCAGGTGTTAAGGGTTGTCCGAGGTTAATAGACGTTAAACGTCAGCGGGGTCAGTGGCTTACCAGAGTCTAAGGATATTTTAGATGGGGGCTAACACGGAAGAAGAGTCAGATTAAAACTTAATAAGATTGCCTTATTTACATGAATTTTTAATGATTTAGGTGGACCTATAAATATCCTATATCCTTAAAGAGTCTCCCTTTACCCCAAATAGCGAAAGCCAAATTCCATCACTAAAACTCGAAGAAAACTCTTCCCAAACCCCGGCACCTGTGTCGACGACTTTCCTTTGGCTTTATAGCCTGATCGAGCAAATAAAAACTTATTGCAGGTCATCCAATACATGCACTTAATTAAATTGAAGTCTTTACTTTTGCCTAACGAAGAAGAAAGTCGAAGGTACTTGAGCCAGTGTCTTCTTCGAGACTGCCAAGACACTTGCAATTGATACCTCTTCGCCCCGCTGAATAAAGAAATCTACTGCGGATCTGGCCTTTCTTCTTGGCTACGTCTGCGACTATCATCGTCATTAAGCAAAAGTCCGCAGAGCCCCAAAGACAATCTGATCGATTTATGCAAATGATCCTCTAATCTCGGAGCGAGCCCCTCTGCCGAAGCGAAGAATAACAATTCGTCATTATGGCAAACAAAGATCCAAGACGGTTGCGCTGACGAAGACAGAGACGGAGTTTTCACCTCCATCCGATGCTCTGAGCATCTAATGATGTTTACCTCATTTATCCTGATCCGTTGTGATCCGCTTGTAATCAATCCCCGATCCCAGCCGGGGGCAAGTTCAAGCTGCCATCGCCATCGCCATCGCCACGATAGTCGCGTCTCATCCTTTCCACTCCAGGTGGAGGCCTGGCTTGAGTGGGTGGCTCATCACATCCCATCACGTCAGATCGCGAGGATCTTTATGATCTTTATGGGGGGATCTGCCGTTATTCAAGGCGCAGCTGCAAATGTAAAACGAGTAAAATAAGAGGCGACTTCAACACTCGACGTCGGCCTTAATGCAAAGTGCCGCTGAAGAGAGTGCGTGGGTGGGCCCACATGGCACGACAACAGCCACTCCGGGACTCCAGCTACAGCTACAGCTACAGCTACAGCTACAGCTACAGCTACAGCTCCACTTTGGGCTGTACACTAGCAAAAATAATATAGGGAAAATTAGGAACCCATGAAAAAGGTATCTCTAAGCCTAAGAAAATTCAGATTTTCTTGTTTGAGAAAGTGCAGAAAAGATCAATTATTTTTCCCAGTGAGAGATTTGTACTTCATTAACACTCGCCAGCCTGGCTCGTTGGCCGGAGTCTCTCTTTCTGTTTGCCGCAGTTTTTGACACCAAACTTGGCGTCACTTCAAAGCCCTGGCGATTAATCTTGAGCGGGGGGAATGGCAGCTGGGAGCTGGAACCTGGGTAGCCAGAGAGTTGCATATATATATTCCAGATCCGGTCGTGTCTGCAATTTGCAGGCATTTTGTTTTGCATTATCCGAGATTCTGTGCTCTGGCACAGCGCACAACAAGCGACTCATTTGCCACTTTCCACCACACTTCACACCCTTGGAGCGGGGAGCACTTCCCCGGCAGGGAGAGAGCTGTGAGCTGTGAGCGGTGAGCTTTAGCCGCAAATGGAGAAGCCGCCTCATAAATCATCGCCCAGGCCAGGTGGGCGGCGTCCTCCGACGTCCATTATGTGGCAAGAAGTGTGCGCAGGCGCAGGAGCAGCTCCAGCTCCAGCTCTCCCTCTACGGCTGGATTTTCCCCCAACTCATTGTCAGTTGCAAAAGTGCCAGGGAAATTGAACAAACCTCACGGGTGATTTGGGGCCTGAGATTTGGCCAGGCTTACTCCACATTGTCCGCAACAGATTGCCCGATTGCCCGATTGTGGAGCACTGGGTCAAGTCGTTCAGTCATTCAGGCAGTCAGTCGGTGAATTGAAGTGTGAAATTCTATGGAAATTGCTTCATTGTTCGCTGATTGAAATCAATTTGACGTGCGAAAGAGATCCAGAGATCCAGTCTAGCGGTTATCTCGTTAAGCACTGGAGTTCAAGAGATCAGCAGGCGCGCTCTGTAGGAATTGTGCCTCGGACAATTTGTATATGATTAGGATTGGGTAATAATTGCCAGACGGCTGCGGAGGAGGAGTCCCCGAAGGTGAATGGGGATCAGAGATTTGGATTGTGGTGGTGGCAAAATGTTAGTCGGTTAGTCGATTGGGTAACCTCTCGCGTCTCTGGCTAGCCGTCATAAAATGTAAGGGCTTAGGGGTCAGTTAGGTAGTCTTCGAAATGGGTTCAGGGATCACTGGAGTTTGCCTAGAAGTTGCCTTGAAAATGGCTCAATCCGGGCTGGGGTATAATTTACGAAGAGATTTTGGAGAGAGGAGAGCCTAAGACTTCAAATTGGATTTCTGAAGAAATATAGATTTACGGATTTATTTAAACAGTTTTAAATGAAACGATTTAAAGTGCAAGTTCGAGTCAACCCAAAGGCACAATAATGAATTAGATGTGCAGCTTGCATAAATTAGAATTGCTTTATGATATTGACCTATGGCGTTACGCCATAACCCTTCGACAAACTCTACTTATTTCAATTTTAAATCGAATTTCTCACATTAAATCGATCTCAATCAGACGAAATTGGTATATTTTCCCCCGATTTCCTGCTTTTCCAGGCTTAGTTTCTGCATTAGTTTCGGATCATCTCTCATACATTCGGAGATCTCGATTCACACCATTCGTTAGGCATCTCTTCCTTATGCAACTCGAGCAGAAAGCGTTGCCAATTATCAAATTACCATCGTGCGGCCAGCCAAAGGCAGCTTCTTTCCCCTGAAGACTCAGACGAAGACTCTCCTCCTCAAAGTCTTTCCCTGTTTGACTTTGATTTCTTCTGCTGCTATCCGGTGCTCACCTTTATGGTCCAATCGATCAGAGCCAATGGGCAATAACTTTGCGGCCAACGCAATGCGGCTGCAGTTCTGCTCTTTGATTATTATTTTCATTGCCTCGGCTGACTCTGGGGCCCAGGGCCTATCTATATATATACATTTTTGTATGATGGAAGCTTCTATAGCCCCAGATCTTTTCACCGCCTCTTTGCTGTTTGTTTGCTGCCGTTTGGGCTCCTTCTTTGCTTTTCTTTTCCCATTCTTTCACTGCAGCGAGCTGTGAACACGCATAGGCCGCTGAAATTGGACAGGAAAATGCGGAAAATGGTTTCGGCCGCGCTGCAAAATGATGCCTTCAAATGCTGGAAAATGGAAAACGCATTTTCTGTTATCATTTGCCGCTCATCTGCCGAGAACATGAAAGTTGTTGTCGTCGCACAGAAGAGCCGCAGAACTCGAGAGCTCCAAGATCTCTTTCGATGGTCGAAAAGAAGTGGTAAAAGGGGGAAAGTGAGTCCATAAATCGGCGGGATTACAAGTGTGCTATGCACTATGAGTTATTGCACTTTGAAAGACAATCATAACCAATGAATTACCATTTTAGAGAAGACTTTCACGAGTTAACAAAGAATCATAAAACTTGATAAGCCCAAAATAGAACTACCCCTGTCTCGTTTTATCTTTTAATTTGTTAATTTCTTTATTCCCTCTTAAGAGTATTTATTGCTTCGCAGTGTAAAGTATCTTCTGTATCCTTGTTGCCGTCGCCTGGCTCACATTTTCGTTTTCCAACAACCGCCGCCAAGTGGGCCAGCAGCAGCCAAAGCAATTCACTTTTTCTGTTTATCATGAGTGGAAACTTAAGTTATATTCTCTGTCGGAGAATGGGAAAAGCGGAGGCTCGCGAAGAGTCTTCGTAGCTCTCCACTGCAGCCGCCAAACTTTCGCATGGTTCATAAAAATCGGAGCATAAAATCTTAACAATTAGACATCAAACTGGGCGGCAGTGGCTGATGCTGCTGCTGCTGCCAGTTTCCTGCAGCTGAAGGCTTCCTTCTGCCAGACTGACTCCGGCCCAGTGTGTGGGTGGAGAAAGCAACTGTTTTGTGGTTTGAACTCAAAGAAAATAAAAGAAATACAGCAAATACAGCAAAACAGGGAAACAAAGGCAGACAAAACTGTAAATGCTGCCATCAATTAGGCTTGCAACCTCAATGGGGTTGCACGGGTGCAACGGGGACCTCGGCTCGGCTCAGAGCGATCTCAAGCACGGGACCTTGCGCTTCAAACTTCAATTAAATGCTGAAAGTCGTGCATAGACAATATTTATCAATCACCATTATTCTAACAGTATCTCTCGCTTCGCCAAGACGAACGACGAACTCCACTGAACCAAGCTGAAGTGAACCGAACCGAACTGAACTGAGCGACAACGCTGAGAGGCTTCGTTAGGTATTTAAAAAGGCAGCTCAATTTAGAGATGTCACTTGGTTGTGGTAGAGAACTTATTTAATAATGAGAAGAAAATATCTTTAGCACTTACCAAGTAACACTCCACTGTCCTCGTCCTGGGAAACTCTGTTTTGTTGATTTATCTAAAAAAGGTAGCTCAGCTTAGAGATTAGTTGTTGTACCCTTATTATTTGTAAATCAAGTTTTGAGCTATTTGTTATTAAAATACTCTAGGCTCTCAGGTGCTTAGCCTGAGCAGCCTTGTTGTGATAAACGGATCACGTCAACAATGAAATAAATAGTTTATATAGGAAGTAAAAAATCTAAAATCTCTATGGTGCTAAGCCTGGGCACTTCTGTTCTCTTTACTTTTCTCCCGATCGTGTCACGCACCCATCTCTCCGCTGCCGCACTGCTAGGTTGGAACTCATAACGAACGCAGAGTTCACGCGCAGTTCAGTAGAACGAGCGGTGTCAGATGAGCAGAGGCTGAGGCTGAGGCTGAGACTGCGACTGAAGCTGGAGCAGGAGTTGGAGCTGGAGATGGAGGAGGTGATTGGTGATTGGCGATCGGGAGTGGGATCCCGGCTGGGGGACTGTGGACCGAGGTGGCTGAGTGGGTAAACGGCGGCTGTGGCGGCTCCTTGTGTTGCACTGTTCCACTCGCAGCAAGTTGCAAGTTGCCTCTGCATTGGGTCCGGTGCATGCAACAATGAACTCGCAACTTTTTAACTGTTTTCATCGTCGTCGTCGTCGTCGTCTGTTTGCGATTTGTGAAAGCTTCTGGCTTCTACTTCTGTTTCTGTTTCTGTTTCTGCTAGCCGCCTTGCTGAATGAGTCTAGTGGAGTGGTCGGAATTGGTAGTGGTCTTTGGTCTCTGGTCTTGGTTTGTGGTCGTTATGGCTCAGTGGCTCAATGGCTCGGTGGCACGGTGGCTCTGTGGCTCAGTGGTTGTTGGCCTGTTGGCCAACAAACAAACGCAAACAGAACGCAAACACGGCGTCGGCAATGCATAAATTGTGCGCAGCGCAAAGGCCACGAAAGAGGCGACATTTCGGCTAGACCAAAAAGTGGCTGGCTGGAACTGAAAAGTAGTCCAGATTCGCACAGCCAAAGAGAGATGCAGATATGCTGATTTTATGCTAAACGCAAAAGTTTGGGGACTACACTTTTCCTCACTCCCAGCTAATTATGCCTCGGATCTTATCTCGCCAAATGCATCTAAATAAATGGCCTCCGAGGTGACCCAGTTAGGTTATCGCGATCTCTAAGATCTCTTAGATCCAAGAGTGGGGCATCCGGAACGCATATCCATTTGAAGCCAACTCCCCAATCATTTTGCGCATCATTTTGTTAAACATATCTTTCTCAACACTCTTTCCTCCCCTCGCTCTTTTCTTTTCTGGTAAGCCAAATGTCCAACTTTTACCCACAGCTGATCGGTCTTGAAGCGCAGCTTTATATTTATTTATCTATATATATATATATGCGAGCATAGTTTATATTGCCACGTAAGTAGCACAGCCATAAATCAGGCAAACATCTGGGGACTCTGGCGTTCGAGGTCTGGAGAGGAGAGCCCGAGGCCGCTTAGCCAGCTCTGGTGATGTCAATAATATTATGCAAAGCCCTTCAAGTCTGGACAGCATGTACGATGCTACAGTGTGGAGTGTGCGGGGGAAATGTGGTCATAAAGCTATCGAAAGTCAGGGATAAATTATTTACGGAAGTAGATAAATGTCACTGGCTTTTTATGATGCCGTAGAGGGAATTTGTTCACTAAAGCAATTAGGCATGAGCAAAGCATATTTAAAAGCACAAAACAACTGAATAATTTAGCTAAAAATTCGTAAAACCTAATAACAAACAAATGGTTACTGATGAAGGAGGTTAGAAATCATTTTTGGTGCAAATCAGCTCCTAGTTTTAGCTAAATCAAAGTCAAGTTTTATATTCATTTTAAAGAACAAGTAATTTCCGTAGAGGTACTTTGCCTTTGAGTACTCTATCTTTCTTTCGCGCTGTCTCCATTCCGCTTTGCCTTTGAAGTACAATCAGGCAGTCAATTCTTATTATAAGAGGATTATTTATCTCTCTTTGATGCGCTGCCTGCAATGTATAAGCAGCAAGATACTTTAATTTGTATCTACTCGTGACTCCCTTTAAGTATGCTTTATATTTTACCTTAAAACATTTCCAGTTGTAGCTTAATTTAACTATCTAATGGATATCATTAATCTGCCATCGATTTTGAACAGCTTCCCTTCGAATCGACAGTCTTATTACATTAATTTCCCTTTCAACGCGATAGTTGCCCTCGCAAACTGGTCCACCTTCGCAATACCGATAGCTCCGGCTCGAATTTCCGCTCATCCCAGGGCCAGGTAATTGACCGATCTTGGGCCAATTTCGGCTCGCATCTGAGAGACAGGGCTTTGACAAATGGCCGAAAATGCATCAAATTTTTATTAAGATTTCCCTTTCGGTAAGGCAAGACTTTTAAGCTTTACGGTTTGCCCTTTTTCGTTGCTCGACGAAACGAATTTTACGCATTATTTTTATTCGACTCTGATCAGAGGGGGAAAATTAATGTGCGCCGAGACCAGGAAATGTTTTTGTGCAATGTTTTACAGGGCATTATAAATAATTGGTCTTGTTATGAAATTTACATAAATTTGATTACGGTTTTCGCTGGGCCCTGGGAGCTCTGCTCGGGGAGATTCTTCGGCGTCTTCTCGATTTTGCTGCCCTGGCTTCTGCTTCTGCTTCTGCTGGCATCCATCATTTGTCAAATCAAATTATGCCTTATTTTTCGTGTGTTTTCCCCCCTTTTGCCTTTTGTCTTAACATTTTCGCATTTTGTGCTGTCACCGCCCGGGGCTATCGATGCCGAAATACCGAAATTTCGTTGGCCCTTCTCCGAGAAGGTCTTAAAAAATGGCCGCCCAGTTGGGGGAGATTAATCAGATTGCGGGCAAAATATCTATACAGTTTTTCGTCTGTTATGTGCTGTTATGCGTGGACTTGATTAATTTGCTGCGATCATAGACGAGTTGATAGTTGAGGATCATTAATAAGTCCGAGGGAAGGGTTCAAGGTGTGGTGATTATCAAAAATGGGCGGGTTTTATATGGGATTTCAATGTCTGAAATGACACTATGCCATTGTCTCCATTGTTGGATCAGTTATAACCCTTGAATATTTCCAAATAATTTCCTAATCTCCGTCACTTATTGCTGTAGCTTTATTTTAACCTTATACTATAAATCGAAATGTATGAATTTTCAATCATTCGATTTCGTTTGGAAGAAAATAAAGAATTGAACATCCAAGGAGTAGTTTTCAGTATCTTACGACCTATCCAGCTTCCTGGTTAGGACCCCTTCTGTGAGCCAATAAACTGACATCCTTCTTTATAACCATGTTAAAAAAACACTAATTTCCCAGCATTCTAATTGCCTAAACACCTCGCTATTAATGCCGAGTCAGTGACCTTTTGGTCCGTCCTGGGAAAGCAGCGTTCGATATTTCTCTCTCTTTTTTTTCCTACATATGGATTCCCCTGCTGTTGTGTTTTTCCGCCTTTGTTAATTTGCGAAATTCTTGCCGTGCCAACCACCGAGTTAGCACCCACATATGAACAAACAAAGCCAATAGCCAAGACAGAAGTAGTGTTGCTGCTGGCAATTATCGAAACTGTTTCCTTGATTTCGGCTTGGTTTCCGCGGGGCAAGAGCTGGCTGGTACCAACCAGGGGAAGTACCGATTAGGCGCCCTTCATGGCCCATAACTGTGGTATTGAAAACGGCAGGCATTTGTAGAGAGCTTCTGCTTTATTGAAACCTTATTATCTAGGGCTTTTTTAGTGGGAAATCATCCCAGAAGACGTTTAAGTTGTTTATGGCAAGGATATTTGTTTTTCTAAATTAAAAATTTGAGAAACACTTATTTTAGTGCATAAATAAATTCCTTGTAGTCCAAATATGTATTGAAAATCTATGATTTTTTGGTGACATTTAATTTATATTCATTATAAACCTCTTAAGTACTCGAAAAATCCAAACTAAATTCTTGCCACACTTCAAGTAAACAAAAGTAAATGTTGCTTCGCGCCGTGTTGCCGCAACATGTTGCCACCGTCGCCACTGAATTCGCCTCAAACCGGCGCGAAGCGAGTGCGGCAAATGTATCTGCACGCGGCAAAGCAACGGAGAGTCGGGGCAGCAAAAGTATCTGCGCAGCGAGCGCTCGCCTCAGTAACTCGCGAGCGGTCCACGCAACTGAAACAGGCATCGCCACCGCACCGCACCGCAGACTTTGCCGGCGATTCGGATCGGAACTGAACCGAAAACGCGCGCCAAGCGTCGCTCAGATAAATAAGATCAATGATCATTGAAAATGCAGGGGATATCAATCAGACAAAGGTGTCAAAAGTGAGGTGGAATGAGTGAAGTTACTCAATTGTAATACAAATTAAAAACCGGCATTTAAGTGGTCGGAAATGTGAAATGTGTCCAGAGACTGCCAAACTCCCTCACACAGATACTTGTACTGACTGAACGCATACACATAAACGAGCACAGAACAAACATCGAAATATACAAACATATAGCCGAGATATATCACAAGCCAAGTGCCGCCTGCATTTTTGAACAGAGAAGCCCGCGTTCCGTCCGCGTTTCGTTGACGTTCCGCCGCGTCCCCTCCACAGAATTCTCTCCGCTCGTTCTCGCTCCCTTGCGTCAGTGTTTGTATTTTTATTTGTGTTGGTTTCCTACCCCCAACTCCGGCGTAGCTGTATCTGTGTGAGCGCTGCAGCTGTAGCTGTGCCAACTGTGTATCTGTGAGTGCGCAAAACACTGGGACGACCAAAAGGTAAACTACCTACTTTGCCTGCTTTGTGTTGTTGTTGGGCCCCGAGTCCGAAAAGCAGCCGCAAAAGTGTACGAAAAACATACCGAAAAAGCGAAGAGTGCGGCAACAACAACAGAGAAACAGAAGACAGAACCGAGAGGGACAGAGGGAGAGGGGAATCTCCGACACATGGAAGATATTGTACAAACACATTAACGAATCTCGGATCTCGGGACGAGTGTGCTCTGATTTACGGCCTCCGAGGCACTTCCTCTTTATCAGCATCTGTGCCTGTGTGCCTGCATCTTCATCTTCCCCTGGATATTATTCCTTCTTCACCGAATTGGATTTAACCCATCCCAAAACGCTCGGGTATGTTCAGATGCTTTATTCTCGATTTTACTGAGCTTGCAAAGGGTATTATGAATATTTTCAAAGTTTTGAAGCACTAATATTACGTTGAAATATCAAAGAAGTATAGATGTAGCTGTTATGCGCACTACATATGCTGTGAATGAAATCTGTGTAGATATTCGATATTCTGTTGATATTCGTTGTACAGATAAGCATCATTTCGTTCTGATATGAATTAAAATTGCGCAAAAATGTTATGCATTTTTTCGTAATCCAACGAATATCCGACAAGTATCTTGAATCCCGGCTGTTGATGCTTTTCATGTGTTCCAAAAGTGCTGTTTATTCTGTAACTTTTACAATGTTAAGTCCAATATATTTAGTACGAAAGGATAATTAAAAAGTTTTCAAATATTATAAGTTATTGTTAGTTCTAATTATATTTCAAAATTATTGACTATTTTAACAAAAAGCTTTAGTTATCAGAGGCATTGCTGTCTAAAAGCCAACTTCCTTCACTTTGTATTTCACTCTGTTCGCTCTGTGGCTTTTCTAAGCATTCAGCAGTTTTTATTTATTATACCAGTTCATTTTCCACAAATGCAATAAATTAACAAAAAGAGGAAATATTTGCTCTCAACTCTCAGTTCTGCTGGGTTATAGTTTGCCGCCACTGCTAATGACTGCTCCGACGACGACGACGGGTAGCTCGAGTCGTGAGTTGTTTTATTTTCTGCCTTTGCCTCGCTCTTTTTTGCTCCTCTCTATATACATATATAAAATCATGTGTGAGCAATTTTAATTATAAAAGTGACAAAAAGCAAACCAAGAGATATATCTGCGCGTGTGTATATATCTTTTGTCGGGGGGGTCTCAAGCTAGCTAGCCGGCAATTTAGGCAACATATTTGCTGACTGCAGGAAAGCACGGGGGGATATATACATATATAGGAGAACCAAAATAAGAGGCCAATTTATAGTTTTTTTATGTGTATTCATGGCGGGGCATTCTTGAGTTGCTTAATTATGTGGGAAACATGCTAAAAAGCCAAACGAGAATATAGGTTACGATCGCGGGAAGGCAGTAAATACAATAAGATGCATTTGTAACTCGCATAAAAATCCAAATAAAGTTGTAGATTTGTTTATCTCACCCCAAATGAGCACACATTGAGGTTGAGAATCACAGTAAATATACAATCCGTACGTATAGATAACTCCCAAGAAACGAGAGCACACTTTATTGGAGCATTTGTAGAACGAAAAGACATTGTGTATTTATTTTCTTGGTTTTATTATAAGCAAACTTATTTTCACAAAATTTAACCAGTTGTTTCCTTAAAAAACACACAATAGCCTTGATTAAAGCTCTGATTTTCATCAATCTTTTTTATACCATATGCTGGCAATTGAATCTCCGCGGTAATTCGATAAACGCTTCGGTAATTTTGGAATCCCTTAAAGCGGAGTTTGCTTTCCAAGCTTAACCCTTAACACCTAACCATTGACTGCAGTGCAACCCCAAAAGCTGTAGTACTTCCTAGGGCCAAGGGGCTTTTAGCATCTGTGGTTGAGTTGGCACTGAAATTCGCCACATCCTGTTGCATTTAAAGTCCTTGCAAAATCACCCTGGAAAGGGCAGCAGTTTGTGATAGTTGGAGAGAAGTTGTGCAGCTGCTCGAAATGACGATTGTCCGGGAAGAGTCCCTGTCCTTCCTGATGACTATTGCGTGTTTTGGTTTCCGGCGAGGGTTGGCCTCGTTCCATTGTTGTTATTGGTACAACAAACCGAACCAATTTAATTTGATGGTCGATCCCCTCAACCTGCAAGTGAGGTAGAAAAAAATGAGGGAGAGACATGGCCCGGAGGTGTCTGGTGGTTGGTTTTCCTAGGCCAGGATCCATCAGGGACCGGAGCAAATCCATCGATTGGTTTATTACCACTCCCCATGTTGTTGTTTTGGTGGAAAATTCGAACTAGAACTTGTCATCGCGCCACAAGTTGTTCCCCTTTCCCTTTACACTCTTTCAGCTCTCTCTCCCTCTCTTTGTTCACTAATTTTCGTGGTCTGCCTTTTCGTCTTTATCAGCTGCTGTTTATCGGCCTCTTCTTATTGAATTCTGTGAGGCAAGAAGACGACAACTCGTGCCTCGAATCTGTCTTCGGTCCTCAGTCTTCTTGTTGCTCAAGTCTCAGTTCTCAGCTTTCGGTTTTTGGTATTCTGTTTTTCAGTTTTCTGCCCCTGTCCCCAGAATTGATTTCGTTAAGTTGGGCATAAACGTGTTTCGGCTTTTTGGCCAAAAACAAACTCGTTTTAAGGACGTTTTGAGAGGCTTGAGATGCTTTTTTCTGGCTTCTGTATACATCTGCATCTTCTCTGGGGTTTGTGTTTAAGTTTCATGACTCACTTTGCAAAGGTCTTTGGTCGGAGAAGGGATCTGGGATCTGGGATCTGGGGTAATTGTTAACAGCTGTTTTCGGATTTAAAGTGAATTTGCAGGTGCTATTCAAGCATTTAATCGCTAAGGCCTCGTGTCAAAAGCAACGCCATGTGTTGCTGGCTGATACTGATTTTAAATTAATTCTTTAATACTTTTTCTATAAGAAAAGTATGCAATCTGGACTGTTGCTCGGTAAAGTATAATCTTTCATTGAGAAGATAGAAATCTATCTATATAGTCTATCTAATATTTAAGTGTTTTCCGCTATGAAAAACTTAAATTGGCTTTTTGTGATAACGAGACAGTCTTAAACTATGACGTAAAAGGTAACCACCGACGTTTAAATTTGCCTCCAGGGGTTTTAGCTATATAACTGCAATTATGAAGACTGGAACTATAGAATATAATCAATTTCATGTACGGCTTCCTTTCAGCACAAGTTTTCGGTATAGGAATTTCTTTCAGAACAGTAAAATATTTACTATTTTCCATCCAATTTACGGCAATTAAAAAGTTACCATGGACTATCCAAGCCAAGACAGCTATGCATCTTGTGAAACATCATACTTCTCTTTAATGGCTTCCTTTCCTTAGTCTTTTCAGTGGTGTTTTCCCCCAATATAAAGCCCAGGTCGGTTTCAATTATCATCATGCGTGTCCCTCCAGGCATTATCCCGCACTCCACCCTTTGCCCTAGCCTCCGTCTTAATTGCGCACTTCTCTGGCCCCAACTCCACCCGAAAAAAAAAAATAATGACAACCTCATCCTAGACCTCAGCCATCCCCAGCACCATCCTCCTCCTCCAACCATGTGCCCAACACGTGTCCATCTCAAAGAAGTTTTCCGTCATTTGCAGAAATGAAAAACATTTCCAGTTTTTCTTCAAAAGAGAAGAGAAAGAGGGATAGAATGAATGCTATTTTCCCTCGAAATGTTGCGGGCCGGGGAATCGCATGAAGAATCTACGAGTTTTATGACCAAACCAAGGCAAACCAGTCGTCGCCAGTTGAGGAAGAAGAACGAGGACTCGAATTCCCGCGTTCCCCAGCAGGGACGGTACAGGAGATTTATGAAATCTGTGCAAGGCTGACAAGTTACAGCTTTCGGACCTTGTTGAGCCCTAATGAGATTTAGTTTATGGCGTTTGCTTTCCGTTCCCCTGATTTTTCCGACACATTCACACCTTAAGAGCACAGTTTCTCTAAGCTATACTCCACCCTCGTATGCACGGATCTCCGGATCTCCTATTCCTCCTCGGATCAGAGAAGGAGGAGGAGCCCGACCAACCCACACTTTGACATTGAAATCTTTTTGAAAACTCATTCGGGCAAATTGCTTACAAATTCCGGATTAAATTACAGATCCACCTCCCCGAAAAAAAACTGAAACTAAAAAAAGCCAATGAAAAATGCAGAGAAAAACAAAAGAAAAGTGAAATCTACCGCGGAGCGGCAAAGAAAACTCTTTTGGGGGGGCATTTCTTGTTGTTGTCCGAAGGAAAGTGAAGGAAATTGCGCAAAAAAGCTACAAATCAAATTAATAATCATATGTCTGCGGCGCAAGGGAGGTGGTAAATCTCTCCAGATCAAGCTCGTGCTTTCAATTCAAATTGACGCCCCCACAGATCGCTTTCCACAGCATCCCCACACCTCCCCTGGGACTAATTTTTATGTTCGATCGCCGCCCCGCACGTAATTCCATTTTGGTATCTAGGCTTTAGTTTTTGCGGTCAGCAATTTGGTATGGTCTCATTATTTTGGTAATGATCTCTTCTATATAAACAGTATATATATAGAGGGGTATTTGGGAAACCTCTCGAAGCCTCTGTGGGTTTTGCTGATTGTTTGGTTTCAGCGGTACGACGTGAAAGGTTAGAAAAAGGTTAATTTGAATTGAGAATTTGTGTGTCCATTATCTAGGTAAATTACTGGCATTAAGTTGGGCTGTTAAAAGTGGGTTAAGCAATTAGTAACATTGCAGCTTTAAATAAGAATTAATACTACTCAGATACTAAGCTTTTGAGTTGGTATTCTTAGCACTTTTCCTAAGCAAATTTCCTCCATCAAATGCGCAACCCAGGGCTATGTACTCTTCTCAGTCAATTAATAATCCCTTGAACGCAGATTTGTTCCTACTCATCTCCTTTAGTCTGTGTGCTTAGAGCTTGGCCCACAAAGTTCTTCTCTTCCACAAGCTCTCCATTAATCTTGCGATGAATGATTAATCGCTGGCTTGGCTTGGCTTGGCTCTGGGTTACCCCCTAAACGCTTTTCCAGTTGGTTAATCCCTAATGATCGCGGCCTGACATCTACTTTAGGCCATCTCCGGACCTGGCCAGTGTTGCATCATTAACAATCGATTAATCGACTCGTGCTGCTGCTGCCCCAAGCACACTCGATATCTGTAATCGATTTTCTCCTCGCCTCGAGTTTTTCCCGGGCTCTAATTAGTGACTTCTTAGGGGGGAAAACTAGTTTTGGCCAGTGGCGGGTTGCAACACCGCGCTTCGATTGCCACACGAAATATGCTGCCAAGAACTCTGTGCTTGGGTGTCTGCAGCAGCGGCAACATGTTGCAATGTTGCTCGTTCGACGACAATTTCCAGGGAAACAGCTGAAACGTGCTGAATGCAGCTGGCTCCTGCTTTGGCTTTGGCTCTCGAGCGAGGAGAGAGACCAGGCCGAGTGGCAAAAGTGCCGGTCAGCGGCAGCTCCGCTTCTCCGTGTTCTGTGGCGATGTGTGTGCTCTGGATTTATTGCCACAGCAGGAGGCAGCATAATAGGGGCGATGGCCAAAAAGAAGCTTATTATCTGGCTTTCCCAGGAATTCAAGGGCACATAAATTATGCGTAAGCTTGACAGCGAAAATTGATACAAATAATTTCTGTATCCACCAAGATCTTGTTATTTATGCGGGCTTCCTTGGTAATCTCTTGGTCTGTAATTGAATAATTGAGGCTTCACCAGGATGAATATAGTATGGTTTTAGTGATTGAAAATGAAAATATGGGAAAGCAATAAAATTGTTTATTACCTTCTATCTTCTTTAAAATCCTCACCACCCTGTTTTGGGATTGGTTTAGGATTATAAGTTAGAAGAAAATAGTTGGGATTAGTTTTTATCATATAGTCTCGTCGTGATAATCCTCAAAAAGAAAAAAAGGAAATCCCATAATCGTACCCTAAACTGTGCGTCGCCAGGTTGTCGTCCAGCGCAGACTGGGATCGAAAAGGAATGGGGACTGGGGACTGGGACTTTAGCCTGGCCATCTCCCAACCTCGAGGTCAATGGCTCCTTCAATGGTCGACGCTTCGTTCTGCGCTCTAGTACTGGCACTGGTTGGTTGGTGTGTTTGTAAAAAATGAAGCGCGAATTATTATTTTAGCGAGGCGAAATGGAAAATGTTGTAATAATAAAGTGACTTCCACTCCATTACGGAGGCGAGACGCGCGACCAAGCCCCTTCTTCTTCTTCTTCTTCTTCTGTCGGGGCCGAGCCCCGTTCTTCTTACATCACTCGGCGGAGTAAAATCGGTGGAAAGCCCGAAGGGGAAAATCGGGGAGGTATAGACAAACATTTCCGTTAGATTGCGTCTGACAAAACACGCAAAGCCCGAGCCCGAACCACTCCGAAAATGAAGTGAGGAACTTGAGCGGAGCTTAGCCTTCGTTTTATAGAATAATCGCTTTGCCCAGCTCCGCTCGCTTCTCGGAATTGGAGTTGAGTATTATGGTATATAATTCAATTAATTGTGAATTGCGAGTCGCAGTTCTAGAAGGGTGAACACGGTCGCCACATGGAGTGGTGAATGATGATTGAGCTGCAGATTGAAAGATTGAGTTGGGAAGAGTGATGGGAATATCGAGTTATTGACCTTGTTGCTGCACTATCCATTAGCTCCTAGTCATACTCTCTGTTATCACTTATTTTTAATTAGTTACCACTCCCCAGTGTGTTCTCTCTTTGCTTCATTATTTATTCTCTTAATAACCATTTCAAATGATATACAATTTTATCTAATCGGTAACGCCCCGCCTTGTTTGCTTTTAATGACTCAATTAATGTTTATCTAGCTTTGTCTGTGTCGCCACTCGGACTTGATTGATTGAGATCTGCAAACAGAGTGATATTCACTTGGAGAACTCGAGTCTTTCGATCTCAGACAGAGGCTGAACGCTTAACCAAAGTGTGCCATATGACGGATGATGGCTAAAAAGTGGGTAATATGTCAGGGAAAAATAATATTATTTCTCTGCCACCTTTCGAAACTGTTGCGATACATTCCCGAAATCCATTAGAAGGCATAATTCTTAGCCTTCTGAATATTTCGACATCTGACTGACATCTCTATACGGCAGCTGTCCAAACAAACTAAAAACCAAGACTGAAAGCCATCCAAACACAATCTCTATATAGTGCTCTCTTGACCTCTGCCTTGTGCCGAAAATTTCACTTTTTCGTTTTTATTTTATATTTTTTATTTCGGTGATTTTCTGGACTGCAGTTAATTGGTTTATCACGCATACGAGAGGAGGCTGCACTTGCCCCGCCGCCAGTTGGCATCCGAAAACACTTTCGTTTTCGGGTAGAAAAACAGAAAAACAACAGGACGGAAAGTCGCTGACGTTGGGAGATAACAAATCGTACAAGTCAGGGAAACAAGGGTTGTGCATAATGCTTTTATATAAATTTCTGCAGCTTCGACGGGTTTTTTGCTGTAAAACTGCGCTGTAATTGATACCTTTTACTCCCTTGATTATACACATCGGTTGGGGCAACCATTTAACCGCATAGACAGTGCGTTTCATAACTGTGGCTGCAGTCAGTTTAAGGTTTTACGTTTTTGTTTCAAAAATATATTCAAGTCGCGGCGTAATTATCGAATTATCGAACTAAAAGCTGGTGGAAGAAAGTGAGAAGAGGTATCAAAAGGTAAAGGGAGCTGAAAAGGGAAGTCTTTTATCAAAGACTCTATAATGATTCATTCATTTTAAACTCAAATTGTTTTTAATATATATTAAAGGCTACTCCTAATATATTTAAATACATTATATTATAGTTCTGAATTGAATTTTAATTCTGAACACGAGTCTGTTCCCTAAACTTATCAATAATTTAGCATTGTTGAGAAATTATGTCCGTTTTCGATTATTTTGATTATATCCAGAGTGTTTTTCTTATCCTACATCCCTATACCATCCAATTTTGTCTCCCATAGTTGACTAGAAATATCCAGTCTTGTTAACAATCATGCCACGCACCGTACGTAGGTATGACTTCAGAAACTACATATAACTACATATAGTTGTACGATCCACGTATAGAGATATCTTTTCTTTCTGTCACAAGTTTCTTTGCTTATTTTTTTGTTGTGTTTTTTATTTTTTGCACTCCTCCATAACATATTTCCCCCGCCTTTTTTGAAACCACAAAAATCTGCAGCTTGCGATCTCCTCGAGTGGCTTTTCTTGGATGTAGCCTCGCTCTGCTCTGGCCCCTGCTGTGAGCCAAGTTTTGCATAATTTCTCTGGGCTGGTAAATGAAACAAAGACATCATCGATATCAAATGCCAACTGCGGACAGGGAAGGCAACAAGTTAGTTGTCTGGGGGCTCTTGTCCGGCTTCGGCTTCGGCTTCGCCTTTTCAGAGATTGGGAATGGGTAGAGGAATGGGGTTGAGGAGGACTTATTTTTTAATTGCTCATAAAAGCCGAAAATAAATTGTGTTTTGTGTGTGTTGTTACCTAAGTCCACCGCACTTGCAGATACAAAACATTTGAGCATTTTTAGAGCAACATTTCGAGCGAGTCACTCGGCTATCGCCGCATTCAAATCGCCAGCAATTTTCGCTCGAAATTGAAATTTTAATAAACATTTTGTAGAGACAAAGACTTTGTCCAGTCTCCAGTGTGATAATATTTACTTTTACAACTATTTAATGGAGAAAACTGCATTGTTGTGCGCTTGGCTGGGATAGTTGGCTAGTTGAGGCTGCCATAAAGGCGTCAATCAAAGCTACTGTCGTTGTGCCCAGAGAGGTGTGAGCGAGTGTGTTTGCGGCACTTTTGATGGTGTTTTTCGGGGTAAAAACGACTGAAAACGAAAGTGAAAAGTGTGAGGCAACTACTGGCTTTTCCTTTGGCTGTTTGAGATAAATTAACACTCTGTTTGACCTTTTTAGGGGCCACTTTCGGATAGAAATGTTATGAAATGGCAAATACCAAGGGCTAGAGCTAAAAGGGTTTTAATTGCCCTACTGTCAGATTTAGAACAAAGATTCAGGAAATTAGGAAGGGTGCTTTTATTGATCTCTGGTCTCATGATTCATCTGGTGGGCGTTGCACTCCTCCGCTTTCTCAGTATCTTATTTATCAAATTAGTTCCCCCAACTTGCCTTAATCTGTAATTAAATTAATATAAAACCAACATCGTTAAACTTCACTCAACTTTGTCGCCGAGTAGTTAAGTTTTGGGGGAAATCTGGCCCCCTTTCGGCCTTTCAGCTTTAGTTCTCCGCCAACTAATTTGGAGTTTACGACTTTTGATCTGCCCTGAAGAGTCAGTGGCAAAGTTCCAAAGCATAGACACACTTTTACCATTTTACGAGCCCTAAAATAAAACAGAAACAAAAAGAAAAGTCAACTAATAAAATTCTTAAAATTTCCTCTCTTTCGTTGCAGGTAAGCCAAAGTCCAAAGCTATTTACGTACAACTTTTCGTAGACTTTTCGTGGGTACTCGTAAGTATTTCTTTTCGGTTTTTGGCTTTCAGCTTTAATTGTCTTGGCCCGGCCAAGCCTAGCTTAGCTAAACCGCAAAAATGCCAGGTAAAAAATTCCATGGAAATCGTTTTGTTTTCCCAGCAACAAAACTTCTGTGGCTTTCGGTTTTTATGTGGATTTGAGGGGAAAAATCGATACAATTTCGGCCGACAAAGAGCGAACGGTGCCTGGACAAAGATATATGAATGTACATATATCCCAGCCGTTGCCTAAGCGATCTGTCATAACTGTACGTTTGACTCGATTTGCTGTGCGATTTGCGTGCCTTTCAAAATCTAATTAGACAAACAATGGCCGCCGCATTATGGTTATAAGAACCGAGAACCAAGAACCGTTTTTCCTCGTTTTTTTTTTGGGTGGAAAGTTTCGAGTTCCGCTTTGCAAAACAGGCAAGAATAAAAGCCATGCCGAGTAGGGTCTGTGCCACAAAACGCGATCGCTTGCTGCTGGCTGCCTGCTGTTTCTGTAGACCAACACAAGCCGTAAATGGCTGATGAGGCCAACTTAATTATACCGTTGCGGAGAGCCTCTTTGTTTTACCCCTCGATTTCCCTTTGCTTTTTGTCTTTTACTTCATTTGCAAATTGCGGCAAAGGTTCAAAAGGCAGGCAGGCGGGCTGAAGGGAGGCCAAGGCCCGCGAAGGAGAGATTGTTCCAGTTTTGCCCGCGAGTCGAAGTCAAGTTTTGAGGCATTAATTGCCGGGGAGTGAGTCTTGAAGTAGCCCGTGTCAGTCATGGGATTCCCGGAGATCGCTGTCAGATTTTCTAGGGAGGAAGGCGGACCAGCAGCCGCCCAGATGGAGCACTTAATTGTGAGATTCTGTAAATGGCACACTTAACTATGATATCACTGCCAAGTTCGTGTCAAAGGGAAGGCACTAATCATAGAGCTGAATGGCGGGCATGTTTCCAAAACTAAACTAAGTTCATGGGCTTACCAAAGACCTTTAGTTACATGGATTGCCACTAGTGATGTCACTTTACTGGGAACCCTAGTCTTATCTTTAGGCTTTGTTTAAATAAAAAAAAAACAATGCAATTATTATACACTTCCCATATCATTAAATGATAGCTAAAAACCATTATGACTTCATTTTCGTCGCCTTCACTGGCAAATACTTTATCAGTCTGATGTGCAGCCAAGTTGTTTTTATCAAAAAATCAATAGAAATAATGGCATTTACAGCGGCAATCATTAATCAGAGGGGAAATCAAATCTAATTAAGTGGCCCATTAAAATTTGTGACACCTGCAGTTGGTCACATAGGCCACAGGAGTGATATCCCCTAAAATATATACCCTGGCTCATTATAATGATGAAATATGACCTGTTTCATATCGGAAACCAGATCGAGGGTTGCAAATGCCCCTGATAAGGTTATGGTCACTTTTTAAGCTTAGCATTCTGTGCAGCGAACAAAGTTTTCCGAGCACTTAGCGCAGCTTACATGTGGGTCTCTCCCCCTGCTCCCAACTAATTCAACCCACAAAATAATAAACTCTGGTAGCAATAATAATAAAAACTAAAAAATGCGACCGGAAACCCTGCAACTCTGGAGCGGAACAAACTGAAGAGCAAACGGGTTTAATTCGGAGCACTATGGATACCATCAGGCAGTGGGGTTTAGTACTTGCTGTGAGGCAACACTAATTAACCCAGTTTCGGTGGTCACACTTACCGAAGCATTTTAATGACAGCCATAAAACGCGCCATCTCCATTAGATCCCGCCCCCGACCATGAAAAGCATCCCGTAACTCGAGATGTGAAGCCATGATTTGTTGCCGAATAATAAATTTGTATACCGACAGTTATTTAATCGGGGAATGGTTATAAATATGGTATATATGTTAGGGAGACGCGGGATACTGATGGGACAGCTGTTTGGTAGAGGGAGGATACGAACAGATGGTCCCAGGGGTGCAATTATCAATGTGAGGGAGCTGTTTAGGGGAAGTGAATTGCTTCCATAGAGCATAGCATGAGCAAGTGGGGGAAAAACAAGTATTTAATAGAGAAGAGTAAAATATCTATAGACCTCCTCTGCAGCTTTGTTTACAACTTACTTTAATAACTAATTTACCTATAAATTGATATAAGAATAATAGCCAACAAATTTGACTTATCTAGAGAATCGTACGAATGATTGATGTGAATACTTACACCTAACGAAGAGGGGACAAATCGTGCCAGATCTTGGGTATACTACTAACAGAAAGAACTATAGTTTCCGCTCTCAATTCTCCGACTCAGATCCACCCAAAAAACACAAAGGAAAAGTAACCTATAGCCAGCACATGCTACACTCATTATCATACTTAAACCCGCTGCAATTACCAGTTCCATTCCCATTTCCACTGCTCATTTTCAGTTTTTCAACCACGGACCACAGACCGCCTTCGTTTCGCCTTCGTGAAAAATGCTTTCGTTCCAATTCACCGAGTTTTCCCCGGGGTTTCTGCGTGCCCCGAACTTCCTCCCCCTGTCCAGCCACCTGCCTCCACTTTGCACCACCGCCAGCAATAACAACATAGTTTTTTCATCCATAAACACAGAAAACAATTTCCTTTTATGCGTTTTTCTATTGTTTAGCTTGTTGTTCTTCTGGAATTGAAATTTTTCCCCTCATTCCGAGAGGAGGGAGCCACCCCAGGAAAAGTTTGAGTGGCGAACAATTTGGTTAGGAAAAACTGCACTGAAGTAAAATATTTGGGTTGAATTTATAGAAATATCTTTGGAAATAATTGAATAATTTTATTTAATTTGTGCTTAGTGGTATTGCCACATGGTTCCCATATATTTTCTGCCTGTGTACCTAAGATGCACCTTTTCAATCGCATCTTCTTCTCCTTCTTCCTCTGGATGATGCAACTAACTTATCGATAATGCATTTTCTGTCAAGAGTTCATTGCCGCCTTTGGCGTTGACCAAATGTTTGGCTCTCTCGCTTAATTACCCCACCTGACCAAAAAAAGTCACGTGCCCCCGGGGATCCCCAGTGCCCAGTGTCCCCCCCACCTCTGGCAACGCCTGCATAAAAAAACGCACTTGACGTTCGTGACCTTCGCCGCTGGCCAAGCCAAGCCAAGCTCTTTTCCCGCAGCTGAGTTGCAGTTGCCGCTTTTTCGCTTTTCCGAGAGAGACCTCCCCAAGTTCAACGGAAGCCATTAAGGAAAAGTCAACACACACACCGGGGACACACTGAAATATGTATGCGCCCGGTTCCGCCCCCGCAAGCATAACATTACTTTTGCATTTTTTCGGAAGATGTCGGGGCTTTGGTAACCCCGCCGCATCACCAAATTGAGCCAAAGACAAACCAGAAATCGTACCCCGGCCCAGTCGGAGGAATGTCAGCTAGAGATATTGCAGATTTTAATACTCTAAAACTTATTGGGATTTAATTTGTAAATTTGAAGAAAGCCTAGATCAGACGAAAAATCATATAGTAAAACTTAAGGCAGTAGAAAATCTTAATATGGTTAAGAAGATCTAAAAGTAAAGTGTGTTCTCTATTTACAGTCTTCATATTTGATAATAAACTATACAGTTCAAGTTTAGTTTAATAGTACAGCAGTAATACCCCGCTTGCCAAAAGGGTATTACCATAAGTTCGCGTTTTGGGGGCCAAGTAAAAGTCAGGCCATAGTCTTTCTCCGCTTTGCAGCGGTCTCCTGGGTTTTTTCTTATCCGCTCGGGGCCATCTCTCTCTGAGCGGCAACTGAATGGGAAATTAATTCGGTTAACCCCTGTCGACACCTCCCACTTTGGCGGAGGTCTTCTCCGCCTCCTCTCAGCCATCTGTCACTGAAGAAGACACTTGGCAATTGGCTTTCACCGTTTTTTCGATGGCTAATTCTCGTATCAATTTCGCAGAGTCTCGTATGCAAATATAGCTGCAAACCGCGCGCGACCTTCGAGGCCCTAAGCCTCCTGTAAGACCTCCGTCAGAGGTCAGTTAATTATGCAAATAAGGGACTTGGTCTCTGCCTTTGCCTTGAAGGAAGCCCGAAAAATGCTCGGCGAATCAAGCTAAATGATGACTGCGGGCCCCGTCTTAATTTCCCGCTATTTTCCACCCATATTACTGGAAAATTCGTTTGCATAATTAAGGGGTGGTGGTCGTCGATCAAAGAAAAGCCTGGAAACCCGGAAAACTATGCCAAATAAATTCAAAAGCACGAGCAACAAAAAATTGAACAATTCACGCGCAACTCACGCCCCTCCCCACTTGGAATATTTTTACTGCGCGGAAAGTGCACGCGGAAATGCAAAAATGAAAAGCATTTTCATTTAGCCAGAGTGTGAAAACTATGTTTGGGAAACTTCAAGTCAAAGAATGTGTAGTGCGGGCGGAAAAGTGGTATTTAACTCTAGAAAGGAGAGAAAAATGGGAGGAAGTGGCGCGGGAAAATGCATTTCGAGAATTTCGAGTAGGAAAATTACCGACACTTGAATTTTATTTAGATAAATTGTGTCTGATTTAGGAGTCTGAATTTGATAGACCCTGGGGAAGGTCCAGGAAAATGATCGGCTTCTCCAGAGGAAGCCCTGTGGAAATTGCAGGTCTCTCTGCCAATGAAAACTGACATCTGGCCTTGCCCGTTGATTAGAGGTGTTAACTCTTCTGTTCCTCGTCATTCTGGAGACCGGCAAACGAGAACGATTTGCACTGGGGGAAGACTCAGCCTCTCAGCAGCCCCTCCATTTGCGATAATGATTGCCCCCGCTGAATCCAATTTCCAACTCCCGACTCCGCGGCAAGGTGTGAATTAGCGCGGAGCTGGTGCTACTTGCTACTGGGTTTTGGCACGAGTGCCGAAAGCACCTCGGGGTAATTTTCCATAATGAGGAAATTCGTGAAATGGATCGCGCCGAGTCCAATCTCTTCCGGCTCGGCCTCTCCATGGGTGTCATTTCCCAGCCAGCCAGAATCTCGCGAACGTGACCCGATCAGAGCTCGGCATGTCCAATTATCGTGGAAAACAATCGCAATAAAATTTTCACGCGCCATTGTAAATGTGTGGGCGTGGCTGTACAGGGGTGAGAGTCGGTGGAAATTGCTATCCTGTCAGTAGAGGAGCTGTAACCACCTGTTCACCTCAGCTACTCAGCCTCTCAGGTCCTCCGCCGTGTATTTCGGTAATTGAAACTCTGGTTTTATTTCGGTTATAATTATTTTCAAGGAGTTTTTCAGTTAATTTATTAATTAAACGGGGGAAAACCGCAAGCGCCTAGCAGAAATTAAAATCAATTCGGATAACCAACAGACTTTTAATAATTAAAAATGTATTTACCAGCAAATAGAAGTAGTTGGAAAGTGGTTGAGGATGGGGAAAGTTTGCAGCAAAACATTAAGTGGGTGGCAACTCATCATCATCTCCGGGTAGTTCGGGGGAGCTCCTCTCCAATTTCCACTTTGACATTGTGGGCGGCATCCGCTGCTTGGAGACCCACTCCTTGGTTCTAGTTCCTGACTTTCTCCCGTTCCTTTTGGCTGCCTTTTGGATCATCACCATCGCCATAAAACAAGGTTCGGGGCCGCGCAGCCTTTCCATTTTCCAATTACAAATTACAATTGCAATTACTGTCTGCAGTCTGGAGTTTGCAGTTTTCTTTGTTTTTCCTTTTATTGGCTTATCGCGATGCTCTTGAATTGCCAAATCGACAGAGTCCCAGAGTCCCATCCTCAGCGCCATTATCTCGTCGGCAATATCTGTTTTCCGACAAGCCCCGAAAATGCACGAGCGTCTCAAGTTGAAGGCGCAAATAAAAATTGATCGACGGGTGCGGTTCAGGCGCAACTTTAATTTATGAGAGTTGCCCAAAAAAAATGCACAATAATTTGTAGGAAAGGTTTGGAGGAAAGTTCAGAGGTTCGGCCAAGTCCTTGGCTTGCGTAACACAATGTAAATCTCTTTGAAGCCGATGAAGACTTCTCCCCAAACATCTCCTCCTGGCGGTTTAACGTTTTCCCAAACATTATAAACCCATAAAACGCATCAATTCAAGTACGAGGAGTACCAGCAACGAAGATTCAATTCAATTTTCTGCTACGAGAAATGCGCAATCGTCACGCAATCCCAAATGACAACGTCATGGAGTGGAATTGCTTGGCTTCGATTTGGATTTGGGATCGGAATGGGATCCCATCCCCAAATGTTGCATGTCGTACTCGCATCTGTGGGCAGGCTGCTCCGATCCTCCACAGCAGAGTGTTGAAAACTTTATTAGGCCTGTTATCACTTGCCTCAGCTGGGAGAGATTAATTTGTGCCTTCGACAAAGCGGGTAACCACTTCCCATTCCATTCTGTGTGGGCGTCCAAAACTCCCCAAACAATGGTTTCAGGGCTTGGTCTTGGGTATCGGCTCACATGTGCTCCCTTGGGTTCGTGTGTATGTGGGTTTGGAAAAACCAGAAAAGAGTACACCAAAATGTTGGGAAATCATTTAAAAAATAATTAAGCCCATGTCACCGAACACGAAGAACCACAAGGAAACATAAAAAATAGAAGCAACAAGCTCAACCCACATGGTCTTTTGGAATAAAGTAAATTGTTTTGTTTGGAGCTACAGCAGACACATGTAAGCTTTGTTTTTCCGATTTGGGGAGAACGTGATAAGATTGGAATTGGTTTCACATGGTTGAAAATCAAGAGATTGGATTTAAGAAGTTTACAGAAACTATTTCTACTTTATTTAAAGTTAAAAGAATTTCTACATTACACTCTATGGGGTTATTATACTTGAAAGAAGATGCGGCAGCGTAAACCATATTAGTCAGAACTTGGGTTAGGTTTGTTTATAAATAAACAACTCGTCGTATGGTATTTTCTATAAAATTTACTACATATAAATATTTATATACTCTAACTCTACAAGTATTGTCACATTTCCCATTATCTTTCTGACAAATTCACACGAAATCCTTCTCAATGAATGGGCACAAGCTCCTCCTGGGAAACGCGCTCCCAACTCGGGGTAATTTCAATTAAAAAGTCGTTAGCCACCCACTGGGCCCAGCTCTCCGGCACGGTTGTCATCCGCTGTCAGCTCTTTTGGTAAACTTTGACTCTATTTACGGATCGGCGTAATTAAAGTGGCCAAAAAATTGAATTTTCGCTCAGCGGGGAAAGGGGATCGCCGGCTGCATTGAAAGTTGCAAGGCAGTTGCAGTTGATGTTGCAGTTGCTGTTGCTGTTGCAGCAGTCGCAGCAGTTAAAATTGGCTGAATGGGAATGGGAATTGCGGTTTGGCTTCTATCATAATTTATGACTTTTAATTTTTGCCACTTGTGCAAGATTTATGGCCAATGTGGCCAGAAATTGAAATGCAATCAAAAAATATTATGCTAACCTTTGAACCAGGGTCGCAGCTGCCACAAAGCCACAAAATGATCACAGAATGTGGAAAAGTCTGCCGGAATGGCAATTGCAATTTGCAATTGCTGCCACATAAATCTTCGGCTGCGACTGTGACTGCGACTGCCCTTTTCTCTCAGGATTTCTCTCTCCGCGAACTGATTGACAGGCCATGAAATTGCCTTCAGATTTGCTGACAATTTGTGCCACATTTTTTTCTTGTTTATTATTTTCCGGTTAACCTTTGATCGGTACATGAGTCCTTTGTGCTGCCAGTGCTTTTCTTATTGAAAAATAACCTTACCCCGGGGTCAAAGACCTTCTCATGTCGATGCCACCCATACTTTTTCCGGGCGTTTCCTATTTGCGGCCTTGGCTGGTGGCTTCCTATGTTTACATAAACAATTTGCATATTTTCCACTTGCCATTTTCTCTCCCCGTTGCCATTCATGTGTCTCAGTCTCAGTCTCAGTCTCAGCCATGCGGGAATGTCTCACTCAACTTGTCTGACTCTTTTTCTTTTTCTGTCTCGCTGGTGCAACAATAAATCCATAATATTTTTAGGAGTTTGCCAATCCATTGGAGCGCATCAAAGCGGAGAAAAACTTGTGTGGGGATTGGGGGCTTATTGGGACTTTATGTAAACAAACAGCCTGGATTTTAGCTAGTCTCAACCCAGTTAAACTCCATAAATTGAAGTTTATATTCCCCGATTAATTACTCTCAATTCCCATGCTCATATACAGAGCTGACTCCGCTGACCCCCTCGGTTATCGCAAACTATGATGATTTATGCCTCCAATTAATAAAATGTCAGCCAAAACAATGAAAGTATAGTGGAGCTCAGCTCCACTCGGATCCAAACAGAAACTCGTTATCTTATCGATTCCGTCTCTGGGCCATAATTTGGGGCAAAGTTTGTTGTTTGTCTCCGGCGTTCACTGGCTGCTTTTTATCGATTTTTTCCGCCAGTCACATTATTTGTAGGAACTTTCTATCGCCTGCGGGACTGGTAAATGCATTCCGTAGGAAATCAGGCCAGGAGAGCCAAGGAGGGAGACACTCTATGAGCGACTGCAGACCCATAGTCGAAATTCGTCGCGTGCCCAAGCCCCCGATTGCTCCCCTTTCCATCAGCGCCGTCACCTCCCACTATTTTCCACACCCACGCGAATGTCACGAGCCAGAAAATTGGGTGAAAAGTCTTTTTGTTGTGACTCTCTGTGTGTTGTTGTGTGTTGATACATAAATTTCCCAGTTGAGTGGAAAGCTTTTCTCGTTCGCTTTTCAATTAGCATAGCAAACTAGCCCTGTCCCCCGTCTCTCGTTCGAATTCTGGAGGGCTCCACTTGAGCTGGAAAGTTGGAGTGTTCCCATGGAGGCGGAGGAGCTGTCAGTTGGTGGATTTGTTTGTTGGTGGCCACCCACCCGAGAGAGAGGGGAGAAATGCGTCTCAATCCCTAGACCCTAAGCTATCTAAGCCGAACAAATCATCCGGTATTTGTGGGCCCTATTTAGTCATAAATAATATATTTATAGATCATTCTGGAAGTGGTTTCCCCCCTAATGCTGCCATAAATTTCCCCTATTTCGTCCCCTTTCAAGTCGCTTTCAATTGTGTCACCACTAACTCACTTTCCCCTATTCTCTTTCTGGGTAAGAATCCCACATGAAAGGCCTCGAATCCTATATCTAAAGTCGTAAATCTAAGCAAGGTTGCGTAAGTTTTCCCACAAAAATACAAAAAAGGAGCAAATTTCCATCGGTTTTCCGTTGATTTGTTTCCGCAATTAAAGTTGCCATTTCTCATGTCCGAAACTATCAACAATATTTCTCTCACTCCGCGGAGTCCGCTCATATTTGCCATTATTTTTCCTACCGTTTTGGCATTGCGTGCAATTTTTAATTTTTCATGGCAATTTAAAAACGAAACAGAGGACCGAAAACAGAAAACAGAAAACCGAAAAAAATGCAGACAGACATACTCGTTCATTTGCCAATTGGCAATTTTTTTGGCGATGATGGACCGAGATTAAGGATTTATTTCGGACTGTTGAAATATTTGAGATTTTCATTTCATAATTAACATTCATTCGTGTCTTGGTTCATTGGCTTTCTCTGTGCCTTGTGGCCTCTTTATGTGGTTGCAATTTTTTAATTGCTGTCATTTAGGTTTCGATCGGTTTTGGGGCCGCATGTAATATCGATGAAATGTGGAGTAATCTTTGATGCCAACTGGTGCTGTGTTGAAAGGGGAAAGGGAGATTTATAAAATTGCCAAAAGAGAGAAATAGACCCCTAGTAAGCGAGTGCAGAACTCTTTAAGAATCGGATTATTATAGGATCCAGGTGCCTGAATTTTTTGCTAACCACTATATTGGGTTTGCATCGCTAAGGTTATTCCTGTTGCTCATTTGTTCACCACACGAAGCAATGTTTTCATAGATCGATCGTATTGATATCTTTGGAGAATTCATTCCCAGCTCCTGCTCATGTTTATATTAGAAAGTTCACTTGCTGTTGACTCGATCACGTGGCGATTTTATGATAATGACCCCGCTCTGTCGCCACCATTGTCACGTAAGGATCGTACAAATATGAGGGTTAGGTGCAGCAGCAGCAGCGGGTTCACGGAGAAGATGCCCGATTCCCAGCCTGGGAGCCAGGTGCGAACAAATGCAAATGGTGAGCGAGGAGGCAAGGTGCCAAGAGTCGTGATGTGACTCAATCGCGGCTGCTGGCGGAAATAGAAAAGAAAATAAGAAAAGGCTGGAGAGCTGGAGGGAAAAACCTTTTGGCATATCAACTGCAAATCGCCGAGACAAAATCTCTTTGACAGCCTTCAACGAAAAGGAAAAACAAAACAACAACAACAACAACGACGAGAAAAACTGATGCCACAAAAACAAAACACAAAATAAAAGGAAAACATTGTGCACTGCCGGAAGAGAGTACACACAGCAAAAACAAAGCGAAGCCAAACCAGAGAGCGAAGGGGAAAAAGTTCAGCACTAACAGAGTTCGAATTGTTTCCAATATCGAAATGCACTTTTTGCCTTTGACAGACAGCAACAGCAAGAGTCAGAGATACACAATCTGACAGCGGTCCGAATCGGACTCCGAGCCGACAGATGGGGAACTCTCGATGGATGGTCGCGGGGTAAATTAGGGACCGGGGATCTCTACTTACAACATATACTTACATAGAGGGGCAGGCACACTCCCTCCGATCTCTGCTTATGCTTCTTGGCATGTCGCAGAAGATGCGCTGTGGCTGCTGTGTTGTTTGCCTTTATCAGCGACATGTCGATCGGGGGATCATTAAAGGGATCAAGCGAAAACTATGCTTGTTTCTGAACCTATCTATTCACTGATCTTGTGGCGGATTTATAGTTAGAATGTCTGCAATTACAGAGATCTGTTGACGCAAGTTATTAAAATTAGTAGAGAGAGCTCAGATTACCCTAAATAATACAAGATTATTGAGCAAACTCCACACTGCAAAGTTACACTCACTCCTAAAGTCTGGTCACTTGTGGCAAGGTGCTGCTTCGACTCTTTTTGCCACTTGCTTGCTACTCACATTCAATCAGGCGCACACATGAAAGAGAGGTGTGTTCCACCTACCGATACTCCTCCACTGCACACCTTCATTATTCCCTACCTTCGACGATTGCTACCTCTATCGCAGGCTGGCCTCCGTTTCGTCTCGTTTCACTTCGTTTTATTCAAATTGGCAAATTGCTAATAAAGTTTTTCACCAATTGCTGAATTGGCAATAAATATTGGTTTTATTTTTACGACCAAGCCGAGTTTTTATGAACTTGGTTGGTCTGGAGCAAGACGACGACGACAACGAGCTGGAGGAGGAGGAGGAACAAGGAGCTCGGGCAGCCTAAGGAGGTGTTGATGTGTGAATACGAAGGCGGTCGGTTATTGCGTGAAATCAATTGAATTGAATAAGTTCGTTTATGCCTGTGGTGGCGGTGGCACTAAAACCCCAAGGAAGATCAATGAAACTTTCACTCCCGGGAAAACGTTGACAAATTAACAAAGCCCGGGATACTGTTCAAAAAATCTCTGGAAGAGAAAGTTGCTCTGAGGGATATACAAATTTGACTTTATGCGGGTACAGTTCCCTTCACTCCAATTGATATCCTCACAACCCATAGTTGTTCTGATCAGGGATAATAAGTTTTTCCTCTTTTGAGGTGTTTCCCCCAGCGTCACCTTAAAGACGATTATTAACGCCCCGTCAAAAAATTATTCATGTTTTGCGGTTAAATGAGCAGCAAATAATGTCGCCGAGGTTAACCGCCGCCGTTGTTGTGGTAGCAAATCACGTTCGCCGAAAGATAATCATCCGGATCGAAGCATCATCCATCGATCGATTGATCGGCCCGGGAAAGTGTTTTCCTGGCCGAAAAAACGTCAAAGCCAAGATCTCTTCGCTTATGAAGAGGCGGGCGGGAGGTCAGCTCTCGACTGAACTTTTACTTCGGTCTCCACCCTTGGCAGCAGCAGCAGCAGCAGGCGAGGATGAGGAAGGTTCCCACTCTGCCCGGCTGAGCTGGGCCTCTGGAGGAGGCTTTTAAAAATCAATTTGGGATCGTGCTCGCGCAGGTGCCTCCGCTCACATGTCCAAACCACATCGTCATCATGGCTGCTTCGTTTACTTTTCGGCCTGACCCTGCGCCACCTCCTCCAGTGTTATGAACTTGTTTGGGGCCTAATGAGTCAGGGGCTCTCAGTCCCAGTGCGAGTCCCTGTGCCTCCGAAAAAAAAGGGGGAGGAGCTGACGGCTCCGTGTGGTTTTTTCCGTTAAGATTTTCATGGCTTCTGGGCATGGGAAGCCGTAGCCGAAGCCGAAGCCGCTGCATCGCAAATTGAGGTGTCGTAATGGCGGGAAAACTCGATGGGATCTCGGATCGAAACGGATCGGATGGAGTCCGATGGGAGGCGGCGGCATGTTCCATCTGCCAGCCGAGCCGAGATAGTGAAAGTGAAGTGTGGCGAGGCTTTCATTGTTCCGCAGCAGTCGCGGATCTTCAAAAGACCTCCTCTGCCTGAGGATATCCCTCCCCGAAAAATAAATACTAAGCGAATCCCTGGACCACACTCTCATTTGCAATGTTAACGAAATAACCAACGAAAATTTGTTTGCCATTTTTCATCCGTTTGATTTTAATTTGTTTCCTTTTTTTTGTGTTGTGCCCCTCGGGATGTCATTTTTCAGTTGTTTTTATTGCGGCGCGTTTATCTTCAGCTGGAAGATCTTTCTGCGGCAGCTGCTGCCTCGGCGGATCGTAATTATGGGTATGGGGATTTGTCTTTTATGGCCACTCAATATGGTTAAATGTCAAGCGAATGAGTGGCCAGAGGGGAGATTTTTGTGAGCTTATTCTCTGGAGAGTGAGTGGGTTTACCTAAAGCCTAAAACCGTAATCTTAATTGTTGCTAATTAAATGAGCATAGTATTAACAAGGATAAGGTGGCGATTGATGGGCCTAATAGAGTGCCATTAAAATGGCTTATTACAAAATATCAAGAAATGGGGGTTTGCAACGGTCTCTGAAGGCGCATATTTCACACTTTTCTCGATATTAAATTTCAATTATTACCACACTGCATCTCTCTTTCCCTTTATTGCGGCTCAGTTTCGGGTTGCATTGCCGCTTTCAGCTTTCTATTTATTACACAATTAACAAGTCGTTAGGAGGGGCTTAGTTCGGGGTTTCTTGTTTCGGTTTTGGTAGCCTTTTGGGCTAGCCGGTAACTGATTTTCCACCAGCGGTAATAGTACATTGACCAAAGCCAACAAAAACCTCCGAAGAAAAGCCGGCAAAACCACCGTTGGTAATAATCTTATTTTAATTGCCGCTGGCCCAAAAAAAGAAAACCCTGAAACAAGACAGAAACACCAAAGAAGACAAGACTCGAGACCGCTGGTGGAAAATCAAATGAAAGTCGCGTAATGAACGATTCATTGTCCAAGCTTTAGTTGCTCAATTTGGGCAGCCACAGCCAGGGGTTAACCGGCACCACAGCCTTGGGCCTCCCACTGCCACTCCCCCTAAGGTAATTGACGCCACCTGGCAACTATATATTCGTGACCTTGTCTTTGGCCCCAGCTTGAGCTTTTTGTGTCAGCCAGCATCTTAATTGCACTCCAAAGAGAAGTCCGAAAAGTGTTGATGAGGAGATGGCCAGGCGGCCGAGTTTGGTAATCGGAGTGGAGTGCAGACCACACGAAAACTGAACTCGAACTCGAACTCAAGTGGTGTCAAATTCACGCCTCCATGTCTGACAACTGCCTCAATATTCGAATAGTATCTGGGTGAACGAGGGAGAGAACCTCTCGGAGATGGGGCCAAAACTGGATTGGATCGACTGGCCACTCCACACGCCGATCTGTATCCATTCGAGGCGGCATCGGGCCAAAACAAAACCCCAATAAAACTTGTCAAATGCGGCACGAGGCGAAAGTAAATCAAATATTTTGAATTATTGAGGAAAAATCAACAACAAATTGCCATTTGTTTGTCGCTTTACCGGGCAGGCGCGCATACATGAACACATGTTCGATGTGCGACGTCGAATCCAAATCCGAGTCTGAATCCCCGATTTCGATTTCAAATCCAATTGTTAATGGCCAGCATATTTTTCATGATTGATTTCCATGGCCGAAAATGGAAAACGAGACAGGACAGGACAGCGGTGGAGGAAATGCATTTGCCAATGACATTTTCCATGCCGATACACGACGCATTTTCACAATTTTTGACAGTTCACCCGGGTCAGCGACATGACCAAATGGGATTCCGCGACAATGTCCAGGTGGTGGCCCCCATAGTTTTTTGTCTCTTTAGCTATTTTTCTGTGTATTCATCGATTTCAGTTTCGCTTTAAGCCCAATTAGCCTAGCGATTGTATCTCATTATGTGCAATTAATCGAACCGAACGATTTCGCTTTCTGAATCACTCTTCCCCTCGGGGGCAAGGCTCTTTTCTGGGTGAGTCGTGCCCCGAAGCCAGAGTGCTGCATCATTTGCTTCGGAACATTATCTCTAATTGTTCAGTTGCAGTTGTTCTATTCTAAAGCAATTAAAGGTCTCACGAAATTCTACAGATAAGTTCTGGCGGGAAGGTTAAATGGTTGAGAGATTTTCCATGATTGGGGGCTGAACCAAGTGAACCGAGAATGTGTCACTAGATAAGGCCGTCATCAGCTATCAGCTCAAGGTTCAAAGGATTAATTGGGGTTCAGTTTAGAAAGATTTACGAGGGAACATTCAGTTTTGAGACCAAAAAAAATCATAATAAAATGCTAATTTAAGAGATTGCATTTCGTAATATTTAAACATATGTACGTGGTACCAAAGACTCTTTACCAAACTTTCCCACAGCACATTTTCTTTGCCCTACAGAAACTCTGAACGTGAGAGGGTCTCAAGAACTAATCACTCTTCAGTCGACTAGAAAGTTCAAGTTTGAAGAGCAGCTTACCGCTTTTTCTGCTTCCCCGAAGTCAAACTTCTTTCACACCAAATCAAAAGGCGCTTTTCCTAATTTCATTGAAATTAATTACGAGGAACAGTTAAAGAGAGTTGAGCAATTTCATAATCGGTTTCCATGTAACATGTTTCTAATGAGACCACAATGAAAACACAACACAGAACAGCGCTTTTCACGACAAACTTGTTCTGCGGCATGGCTTCAGCCCGAACGTGATGCCAACAAAAGCCAAAGACCGAGACGAGACGGGATTCCGGCCATCATCTGTGAACGTGACACTCGGACGTGATTATGTCAACGGAGGAGAAGCCGGAGGAGGAGGAGATTCTGGAGGAGGAGCTAACCCACAACTCCTTGGCCAATATATACATATGTTACTCAATAGGCCAAGTCGGGCTCTAACTGCAGACTCTTCACACATTCTCAGAGTCGGATCCCCGATCCCCAACTTCAAAGCGGTTTACCCCGTCCGAGTTAATTCCCGGTGCATTTGGTCCCAGCACGTCGACGACATCAATTCCTCTGGCCAAGAGAGCTGTGAGTGGCTTTCTGGGTCAGCTGATTAATTGCCCCTCTGGGGTCGTCTTTCAGTCGGGAGAATCGTCATCTCACCTTACCGTTCTTCCCTTCCGCTTCCCATTTGTCTCGGCTCCGCCCCACCCAGCCTCCAGCAGCTTCTTCCTTTGGGTGGTAATTAGAGTCGCCGTCCGATTCTTTTTCTAATTTCTAATTTCGTTGAACTCTATTTTTGGTGCGATTTGGAAGTGTTCCAAATGTCGTGACTACTTCACATAAAAATGTTTTGCAAAAAATAAAAGGAGAAGCAACGAAATTTATTTGCTGTTCGTGCGTTCCCAATTTATGTGACATCTCGGATGGAAAAGTGTGTTCTCTAAGAGACATTTCTGGGTGGAATTTTTCTGGGTTGTTGACTTCTTCCCTGCTTGTGTAAAAAATTGGCAATAAATTTGACTTCTTCTGGGAACAGATTTATGGCGATTTGATTGTTTCAAAGGTGTTTGTATCGCTCGATTAATGGAATAACAATTATCAGAGTGTCTTTTAGTTTTAGCTACTATTTTTCGTAGGGGTTATGACCCACGACCAAACCTACCCACGTTTTGGGTGCGACTTTTAAGCATTCTTAATCGCCACAGTTGCGGACATTTATCAAAGTCAATGCCTAATTTTCAGCAGTTTTGTAAAGTTCTATTCATAATATCAACAATGGGGAGGGAGGCTGAATCAGACAATAATAACCGAAGGCGTTGCCTGGGACCGAAGACCAAAGACCGATAAAATGTAAAGAAACGAAAATTGTAAAATTCTAAAAACGCGGTCGAGGTCACGCACTGACATTTCCGATAATGAATGTACGAGATCCGTGGGCATTATGGTTGCCGTTTCTCTGTGGTCTCTACGGTGTCTGTAGATTCGGTGTAGCCAATTCTCGGATTCCGATTGCCCAACTCTCTGGTCATTCTCAACCCAAAAAAGCGACGCCGAATTACATACAACAAAGCCTCTGCCTCTGAGTCAACGAACCTCGCCGCAGACATCAGACATTGGGCATTCGAGAGATATAGAGATATAGATACGCGACGTGCCCAGCAGCGGCGGCTGGTAAAATAGTAAAAATAGCCACACGCATTAGAGGAACTTATTCCGACGATTTCGACGAGCGACGAGCGACGACGAGGGGCGATGAACATTTCGCATGAATAGGCAGCACGAGGAAATGCGAGGAAAACGAGGCGGAAACTCGCATTTGGTAGGCAGACTTTTGGAAGACAGTGTAAATCGTTTCAGTGCCCAGCAATGTGTTGCAATTCCTCTGACTAAGTCGATAAAAATGAGGCAGCAGAGGTGGAGAAAGGCAAATTAGCCGGAAGAAAAGAAAATGTTTAGAAGAAAAATGAATTCTCCAAAGGGGGGACCATTTTTCAAAAATCATTGTAATTATGAGCTGAGTAAATGTAAGCATTAATCAGGGTTCTGTAACATGAAAAATGTTAAACTAACAATAGAGAAATGTCAAACAGCTTGAAAAATACTACAGAACTACCAACAATACCTATAAATTTATAGTATTTGTATGAAAAATACATAAATTAGTAAGAAGGACTCCCTTTAAAATGGTATGAGTGTTATATTGAACTGTGCCTTAACCAATGGCAATCGTATTAAATCAATAACCTTTTGGTTTCATCTTCGGGTTCTGGGAACACTCTGCGGCTTCTCTGCCATCGCCTCAATCAGTTCAACAATTTCTGCCAAATCACGCCAAGAAATTGAGGCTCTTCTTGTTCCTACACTTTCACACCACTGTAAAAAAAGCCACATACAACACATTCACTTTTCTTGCCATTCTCTAGAGCTCGCTTTTTATTTTTCTGCATCAGATTTCAATCTGAAGGAGAACTCTCGGCGTCGCCGTCACCGTCGCACTGACTTCAATTTGTTTTCCCTGATTTCTTTTATTATTTCCTACGCTCGCCAATAATCTTGAGACCTCTCGAGCGGGGGAAAATAATAAAAAATAAATCAAATAAGAAATACTTGTGGCCCCGTGCTAGGCTGCTCCTCAAGTTCAGGCGGCGCGCGCAGATTAGTCACGAATTTTGCATAAAGTTCTGCATCTGCATTCTAAATTCTCATATTTCCAGCGCTCCTCGATTCAGTGGGTGGCGGCGGCGGCGAATGGCCCGAGCCGGGCCCGGAGTCGTGCCAAGATTGGGAGTGGTTCAGCCTCAGTTTCGGCTCGACTTGGATCGAGACGGAAAACAAAGAGAAAGGCGTTCCTCCAAAAAATACAAAAAAAAACGACATACAATGTTGTGGCTTAGGCTCTTGGCCAGAGGTTGAGTCTCGGCTGGGTTGGGTTCGGATGCGGAGCGAGGGTTCGGGTTCTCCCTGGTCTTTCATTCTGGTAATGAGCCTCAAGTATCGCAAATAAGCAACCCACACCTGCCTCTCCGGCTCCTCCTTCTCGGTCTTCTGTTTCCACTCCCACTCCCACTCCACGCTGCCTTTGAGGTCTTACTCACAGCGTCTTCGCCAAAGAGTTTCCAAAGTTTCTTCTTGTTCTTGCCAGCGGCACAGTCTCGGTCTTCTTCGATGACTGCGACTGGAGTTGGTTAAGTTTGGGGCTCACTTATCTATCTACTTACCTAACCAAGCAGGCCAAGCCCATGTCTCTCTGCTCCCCCAAGAATTCTATTGTGTCTGCTGTCTTATAATTAGATATAATGATAAAATCATAATGCAAAACTATTTGCAAGTTGTCGTAACAATGCAGAAAATTGGCTGACTTTTCATAGAGTCAAAAATCCCTCGAAATAATGTAAAATAAAATGTGGTTACAAAATTGCCTGAAAAATGCCTTAATTTCAAATCAGTCATTGAGACTCATTCAGTATAATAACATTTACTGAATAAAGATATTTGAAAAAGAAAAGGCAGCCCGTCAAAACTTTTCCGCCACTCGAAGAGGAGAGAAAGGGGAGGATTTTCCGAAGCTTCCCCATAAATCTTATTCGCGGCGGCGCTTTCTCGGATCATTCTTCAAACTGAAAATGCCAGACTGAAGTTGCAGCAGGGTTTCTTTCCTTTTTTTTTTTTGCAGCTGCCTTTGAGTGTCAATTTGGCCATTAACCGATGTAAACCAAGGAGGGGTGCGCTTGTTAAGCCTGGGGAAAAGTCAGAAGAGCTTAGCTGTCCGAGGAAATCATTTCCATAAATTTGCAGGCTCCGAGAAGCGAGGCCCAATCTCTGCGACATTTCAATTTGCCAGCTTGGGAAAGGGAGTCAATGAAGACATCAGGCAGGTGAAAATTGAAATTTATGCTCGGCTCGGGCTCCGTTTTCCTCGGGTTTGCAGTTGAGTTGAGTAAGGATGTGTCTGGGGCCATAAATAAACGCTTAAGGTGAAGAGGTTGTCTCTTAGAGTCTCTCTCCGACGAGTATTTATCGATTTCTAATTTCCAAAAGGAAAACGTTACTTTTTTCTGTTGATTTTTCATATTTTGCCAGTCCGCAAGTGACGCAAGAGTTCGCCGGGGTTAAACTGTTTGTATGGAGATCAATGTCCAAGATTGTGGAAGCCAGCCATCCAGTCGGCTTGGGAGTTTCCTTCGCCTTTGCCTTCGCCTGGTACCATGTGTGGGTGTCACTTTCCGCCTATTTTCACCTCTGAACCCTTGGCGTCAATTGTCTTGTAATTATTTTTATGATGTTTGATAAATTGAATATCGCTCTCTGCTCTTTCTCTCCCCCTTCCCTTCGGACTAGTGATTAATCGCGGAACAATGGCACAGAGAGCTTATGCAATGCGTGGGATTTTCCAACCTGACCTTTGGGATGGCTGATGTGGAGATGGGGTTGCATTGGGAGGATAACCCGGAGGCAGCTGTTAAAGTGACAAATGAGCGATGGCATATCGCGACAGATGGGCGTTAAACGTTAGGAATTGGAAAATTTTCGATTGCGTGATTTGTAGGGGATAGGAAAATCTACCGCCCAGATTTGGTATTTAATTGTTGTCTTGAAGATACGAAAAGCAATTTAAGAATCGATTAATTAGCTGAAAGCATGGAGAAGAAGTTTTTGTAATCCACAGTGGGTTGAGTTTATTTTTAACAAAGTGTAGGTTTTATTTTTGTAATTCTCTTAAAATAATCTTTTAAATTAAAGTCGAATAAAACTTACCACTGCAACCATATATCCTTTTAAGTCAAGCCTTTCTCTAACCTTTTGCACCTTTCCCTTTGCCTTTCCCTTTGCCCCGAGTTGGCCTAATCAATTAGCCGGCTGGGCCGTATCAAGTATACGTCATGTTAGCCACATAAGTTGAGCCCACAACGGACACCTTTTTAATCTCCGCTTTCATTCCAGGTGTTGTACCATGAAATTGTATCACACGCTCGAGTGGTGAGCTCTTGCATTCGAGCCGCGGAAAAGGAGCAACAGTTGCAGCTCCAGCAGCAGCAGCCGCATTTGTCGAGTCAGCAGCAACCCGCCTCATTGACCAGCAACTGCTCCAGTGAGTCAACCAGCGAGTCGGCGGCCACCAAGTCGAGCAGCCTGAGCAGTGGCTTCGCCTCCGATCCGGCGGTGACCACACCCCAAGCAGCAGCGACAGCGACAGCTCCCAGTAACCACAGCAATCCCTCCTCCAAGAAGGGCGAGGGCAACTTGGAGCGACTGAGGGATCGCTATCATCTGCTGTATCTAAAGGCATTCGAGTTGCAATTGTGTCTGGACAATCTGCTGAGGAAACGCAGTTCGGCAGCGGTAAGTCCCACGAATTTATTAAGCCAATTTATAGATCACCGATATATATATATCTCTTCCCACCGTAAACCGTTCCGTTCTTATGTGTTGAGTATCCAAAATTTATGGCTCATCTACATGAACTTGAATCGATTAGGGATTTTCCCAAAATAACCCCCGAGAGGGCGAGGTGTGCCCTTGTCACTATGGAGATTATCTTCTAGGAAATAAAAAAGAAAAAGAAAACTGTCGGCCGGCAGGGAAAAAGCACTCCGAGATGCCAGGGATTCTTGGAATGAAAGAAAGAAAATGCATTTGGCGCCGCTTTCCTCGCACGTTCGCGCTGCTTCGCATTGCCAATTGTGGAAATTTCTAATTACGTTTTTGTGATTTAATTAATTCATTTAGTGAAAATGCCGGCAATGCGACAAAAAATGTATTGGGAAAGCGACGGCGCTGACTGCAATTCAATTGCGAACTTGGAGAAAGATGAAAGAGTTTCGCTTTGACGACGAGGCGTGACTTTAGCTCTCGGTTCCTGTTCGATGGGAAGAAGATGACGGAACCGAGAGCTAAGAATGGTCTCGGAAAATTCACTTAAAAAGCGAAGCTGATATACAGACGACTTGGCTTTGAATAGAATAGTTAAATTTGAAGTTTGACTTGAGCTAATCCCCATTTCTTTTCTGCTGCACCATCGTGGACCAATCTGCCCCTCATTTACTGATCATTCTGTTCCCTGTCTGGCATCCGCTTCGTGTCTAGATATAAAGTGAAAGTCAATTCTGCCTCATAGGCACAATGACCCAGTTTCCTGCGGGGCTGTGGATCCTCCTCGGAGCTCTAAACGCTTCCTGGTTAAAGTTCTCTCCGCTCGCTCCCCTCGCCTGGTAATTGGAAAGCGTTTTCCATATTCTCCCCTCTTAATTGCGGGTAATTTGCAGTAGTAGTGAGGCCGATGTAATTCACTCGAGGCACGCACTGGCTGGGAAGTCTGCTCCTGATCGGGGGGAGCCACTCTTCATCCCTCCCCCCATTGGAGGACCGCCGGCTGTGGGGCAAGCTAACCTTTTTTTTTTTCTGCTGTGAACCGATTCGCCCCGGGCAGGCTTTTATCCACCTCCTCCTCCGCCACGCTGTCCCCTTTAAGATTTTCCGATTTTCCTCGTTGCCGTTGAAACAATTTCATTTTCCAGCGCCGCCGCTCTTGTGCTGATGCAATAATTTGCATCCCCCGCGGGATCGCTCCACGGTTAATCTGTGTATGTGGGCCGATCCAGTTGGCAATTTTCAACACTTTCCTGGCCACATTTAGCCATCATCTGGGGGGGCTGTGCGGGTAGCCGCGGGCGGCATTCGCTGCTCCACATTTTGGCCATGCATCCAATTTCTGGCCAAGCTGCGATTAGCTGCTGCTCCATTCGGGCCGAGATCAGGCCAAGACTTCAAACGAAGGCGGCAACGGCACCGGCAACGGCGACTATAAAAACGAAATAGTGAATCGGACGAGGGCCAGACGGATATGTCACAAGTGTATGCACTGAGAGAAATGTTAGGCAGCATGCAAAAATAACAATGTAGAAATTTAGGTTTTTATTTAGAGAAACCAAGCAGCGATCGTAATTTCTCAAAGTGCGCTCCACTACTTACCAAAATTTCGTAATAAACTCACGGCCTCGCTGAATGGCTTTGCTTCCGCCGTGAAAATTCACCCGCAATGGGGTTAAGCTTTAAGTAGCTGCCATAAAGAAATGTATTTATATCTAAAGCAATATAAAAATCAAAACTGCGAAAAGTAAAAGTGAAATTTATGCGCCCTCCACAGTGGAGGGGAGGTGGTGGCAGCATGAAGGAGCTCTGCGAGTTCACAAAAGTCAACGGCAAGACGGTAAACTCTGAAATCAGCTGCGGAATCAGCACCGAAACCGAACGAAAGTGACCGAAATGCGCAGAGAGCAGGGCCAAATGGAAATAAACCAAATCAAATTTACGACGTGCCTTTGGAAATAATCATGGCAACACCAGCAGGAAAGGATAGGATGCTGGATGCCCTATAGGAGGCTGATTGAGTTGAATATCCTAAGGTAGTGAATTACCTTTGTTATTATTCCTACAGATTTGAATAGGAAATTTTTTTTTTTGTACAATAAAATGGGTTATCTTGTTCCTAAAACCAACGATTTATTATACTATCTTTGGTTGAACTGCTCTACTTTTTGAAAGAGTATACCAAAGATACCTAGCTCTTTTTCCTCAGACTTTTCCGAGGTGCTTTTCGTTTCATTTTGCTTTGTTGCATCTTTATCTCTCAGCCTCTCTGCGATGTTTCCCACACATAAAGAGGGGCAGCAGGCAACGTGTTGCAAGTGGCAGCCGCAACAAGTTCGATAAACAAATGCAGTTGAATTGCATTGAATTATGCCCCATTATGGCGGTGATTATTGTTATTATATCGCGCGACTCGACCTCCTCTCGCCTTGGGATTACGTTGTTTATTCTTGGGAAATTGTGTTTGTTTAGCAGACCAGAAACCAGAAACCAGAAACCAGAGAGACCTTTGCTCGTCATCGGGTTGAAGGTTGAACTTTGGTGGAGGCTGGGAAGCATCTGTCGACCGAAAGGGAAACGTCTTGGGATCTCTGAATTATCTCTGAGAATAATGGGGGGAGGAAATCAAGTTATGTTGCATCCTTGAGGAGCTGTCATAATTTTTCTAATATTATTAATTGGCAACGCAACCAATTAGCGTCCATCAAAGTGGGACATTGTTAACAAATATTTATGAATTTAATTGGGCGGCCGCCCCTCATCATCGACATCAATCAGAGACCGACATAAATCAATCCGCAGACCGGCTACCAGTCTGCAGGTCCACACCCAAGAGCACAAGAAACCGATCAATCGAAATGCAAATTTCGTTTTTTCCCTCATGTTTTTTACTCGAAATACGAAACGAGGCTTTCAAATGAGTGAATGCAAATCGCATAATAATGGGGGGCGGTGGGGAGTGGCTTTGGCCATTTAGCTGGCAGTCACGTCGGAATCGAATCGGAACTGCAATTTAATATGCATACCGAATGTTGATGGCTTACACATGTTGCAAGTTCCTAGTTGCAGGTTGCACGGTGCACGCTGCACACGTTGCATGTCCCGGAAAGCAGCGCAAATTAAATCACAATAATTATGTAAAATATAAGCCTTGACACACCCCCGCCCGACAAGAGAAAAAGCATTCGAGAGAGCAAATACGGAAGAAAACAATGGGTCTTTGATGGTAAAAGCCAAGTCTCAGCCTCACTTTCGTTGGCTAAAATGTAATTAGCTGCTTGATCTTGGCAAAAAGTTGGCCTGCAACCGCAAGAGTTGGTGGCGAAAAACAAAAACGAAATTGGGTGGCTCAGAGAGAAATGGTTTTATAATACGTGTGCAGCGCCAACCGTTAGCTGGTCTAGTTTCTGGCTCGGATAATGATTGGCTCAGATTGGCCGGCTCTCCATATTCCTTGGGGTTTCTTGGCTCGCTTTTCCCCGGGTTTTTCAATTACCCCGACTAATGATCGAACGGTTCATTATTTTATGCCAGCTACGAGTCGATCTAGGAGGTGTATCGTATTATCACCGCTGAGATTGGGACTGCGATCAGCGCCGGGTGCTGCCTTGATTTCTGGGCTGGATTCGGACCATTGATTTATGGTCGGAAAAGCCATAAAGAAAAGCCAAGAATAACACAATGTGGCAGAAACAAAGGCAAATTGCCAGCAGCTGTTGGTTAAACGCTGCCCAGATCTCACTGTAGATCGATTGAACTATGAGGAATTACCCGAAAGAGTGTGGAGTAGGGAGAGTCCCAGAGGGGGGATTCCCGAAATCCAAACAAACGAGAGCAAACACCATAGGATGCTGCTGCTGCTGCGGTGTCGGTGTCGTGTGGCGCAACTGCGACATCTTCAAATGCTATTTATTGTGCTGTCTGTCGACAACTGCAAATGCAAACTGCAACTGACATTTGCCAAATGTCAGCTCGCGACTTTTGTTTAACTGCCTTTGTCTTCGCCTTCGCCGCCAGCCTCTGATTTGTCTTTGATTCGCCTTCAATTGTCAATATTTCATGTCCATTATGCCGGCAACACCTTGCTCATGTCTTTCCCCATACCGAGCTGAAACTTGTGGCAAGTTATAGTTGTTAGCTTAATCTCTTTAGTCTTGAGCCGAACTTTATTAGCAGGAATTTCCTTTAAGTGTACCCCTGCTCCCCATCTGCTGGTGAACAGCCAGCAACCTGCAAATTATGAGCAATTGCGTGGCCCAAGAATCGGGGAATTAGCATCTCTGCTCTGCGTGGGGACTGGCAGCGCGTGGGCCCCGGCAACACCCACTCCCACGCCACGGCGAGATCGGGTAAATAGAGCCCCGGAGTGGAGTGTTGCACTGTCCGTCGTCCGCCGATTAGGGTCAGAACCGAGGAGCAGCCCGAGTATCGGCAGATGTCCGAGGTGGAAATATGCATACTGTGGCCCGTTGCAGTTGCAATTTCAGTTGCAATGTCTGCACTTTTTGTGCTCTCTCTTGCTAAATTTAACATCTAATGCGATTTGTAATAGTTGAGCTAAATTGTGGACGTCGTCGCTGTACCAGGAAATGTTTGCCGTACGCCAGCAACTAGCAAGCAGCAAGCAGCAAGCAGCAACTGGCAACTGCAACACCACCAGCAACAACACAGCAACAATGAAAGTAATAATATTGTCGCTGTTGTGGATTGTTTTTGTTTTTGTTGAGGGGGTGGCTGTGTGATTCAGTAGGGGGAGGGGAGGGAAATCTCTGGTATGGAAAACTCTCTGGATGCATGTTTGCCCGTTTTCCATATGACTTGGAGGTTTTTCATGCTGCTCATGTTGTTGCTTATTTAGCTTACTTATTGTTGTTGCTATTGCTCTTATGTGCGGGTTGTCAACGCTCTCATGTTGTTGCCTAATGTTGTTGTTAATGCTATGCATTTGTTGGTGTTGTTGTGTCTGCAATTTTGTCGCGCCATCGCAGAGTTTTTTCCAGTTTTTAGCTGGTGCTCTGTGGCTGCTCTTGTCGTCGCTGGATTAAAATTCATTAAATGTTTTGTGGCGAATTGAGTAATTGTGGCAAAATTATAGCTTGCAGAAAATTGGGGAAAGAAATCAGAGAGTTTTGTCCATGTCTCCCTAAGAATAACAGTGTTGCATAGGAACACCTATCCTTAATTGCCTTTATTACCTTGTATTACCTGTTTTGAGTTCCCAAATTTTTTAGATAGTTTTCCCCACATAAAATATTCGAAATTGCACAAGAAACTGAAAAAAAATATATACTCATATACTATAAATTTCATGTCTTGCCTCACCCATCGATCAACTTGCAGAGCAGCCTCATAAAGAGTCACTTCTTTGGATGCGCTGCCCCTACCCTCTGTATAAGTTTGATATCTCTGACGAAAAGTCCGGCATAAATAGAAAATAAATAGATGGTGTTGGTCGCCGACGAATGCAACTCACGTTTTTATTGCACGATAATTACAGTCATAGTCGTACAAGCAAATGCTAATGAAGACTCTGCCCCTCTCTCTCTCCGCTTCTCAAAAACCCGATATCGACGATATGCCAGCCAGCGTTTAACGATAATTAATCGTCGGCGTGTGAGAAATTCATAATTTCAAACACAGTTCAAAGACAGTGGCAATTGTTTAAGACATTTTCCCACACAATTTAGTTAAGATATATCGAGTGTTATCGCTCCAGTTTATCGTCGTCGCAGTGACAACAAAATTGTGACAGGTCTGGGGATTGCGTGTTGAGATCGGTATCGGAAAGGGAATGGGAATGGAAACGCTAGTTCCTGGAGAACACACTCTCTGGTGTAAATGAGGTGCTAAGCGAGGGACACGACACGTTCTTCCCTTGAACTTAATTTCTAGGTAAATGGAGGCACTCTGAGGGAAGAGAGAGATCTTTTGGATGGTTGGCCTTGCCTCGAAGACTTTCCCGATTCTCTAGCATAATAATAACATAAATCCAACACTGTGGGCACTCTAGACCGTGATTCTTTAAACCGAAGAGCATACAAGATTTTTTGGGTATTTCCTTACTCAGTTTCTTCTTCTTGGTTCCCTTTTTTCGTGTACCGTTTGTCAACGGAGTTTTCCACTTAATTTGTTTTCCATTTAGTTTAATCGAGGGCTCAACCAGATTGAGATGAAAGCGTGGACAGAGATATGGATAAGAAGTTGGGGGTTCAGAGATTGCATCACCAAATGCGGGTGTTATGCTAATTGGGAGAAAGCTGAGAAACCAGATCAGGTGGAGAAAAGGGAAAACTAGCGAAGATACGGAGATGAAACCGATATAGAAAGATACAAATTAGTGTGTAATAAACAGATTCTTTGATCTGAAGGAGATACGATTTGTTTCGAAACAAATTATAATGCTCTTCCATTTTGTTATGAAAGATCTGCCAGTCAGGGGAAGTCCCCCATACACAGTTTCGCCAGTCCAGCTCTTTGTTTGTTGTTTACCTGCCATCACTTTTGATGGCTGACTCGTCGTCCCCCTTTTACTTCCCTGTTTATTTACATCACTTGGTCCATTTACACAGTTTTCCCCTTGAAAGCTCAGGAGCCACGGCTGCCTCCTCCTTGTTTACCATAAACACAAACAATCGAAAAGGCGCCATTTAAGAGGTGAGAGCTCCATCCTCGGCCATAAATCATCTGGACAATTAGCTCTACGTAATCTGGTGGATACATCTTTGAAGAACAAGCTGCTTGGGATGTTTATAGCGACCTTCAGCGAGTGGTGGCCTCCGATGGAATGTGTTCGAATCCAATGGAATGAACAAAATTAACAAAATTAACAAAAATTACGCAAATCCGAGAAGGCGAAAAGCGAAAACAAGCACTAAATTGCCCAGCTAAAGCATCTGATGGCCATAAAAGCCATTCCCATTCCCCAGCTGATTGCTGATCGTCAACGGGGTGAGGTCTCGCGGGTTAATTGTGGAATTTCGTTAGTTTTATTTTATAGAGTGCTAGGAAAACATGGCTGCAGAGCGTAATTCGTAGCGGAGATGGACCAAGGTCAGTTGAGGTTGGCCCAGGGGCGAGTCTTTCCTTAACAGTTCTTGTAAAGAGCACAACATTTTATGGAAAGCCACCAAGGCCTTCTTTTCAAACGCCTCTCACTGCTGTGCGTGTGTGGGCGGAGACACGAGAAAGAAAAGGAAAATGTTGTATGAAGAAACAAGCAGGAAAATGGTAGTGCTTTAAATACTCTAACAATAAGAGAGAGCGTTGGTAATTAAATTATAGTTTTGATATTCGTTTGACTAGGAAGATTGTTTCGCTTTCACAACAAAACTCTTTAGTAACTATAATTTCTTGTTAGCTATTTTTCATATAAATTCAAGAATTCTCTTCTCTTTTCATTCTTATAAACTCCAGGCAATAATTCGATTCATTATATTGCCCAGCGACCCCTCGAAAATCTCAAAACTCGGGTAGAGTATGAAAGCAAGCGTTTTTCTCGCCTCTTGGCGTATCTGACATCTGTCTGGCCAAGTGTTTGTCCATTTGTCTCCCTGTCTGTCCGTCTGTCTGCCCGTTTCTGTGTCTACGTCTGTGTCAGTGGCCATGTCCAAGTCCACCCGCTGATCGGAGGCGAGAGCTTCGTGTGTCGACAATTGAAAGCAATTATAATTTTAGCCGGCTTATGGAGGAAGAGGAGGAAGTGTTACGTGATGGAAGCAGGAAGAGCAAATGAAAAGGAGACCGGACTTTCCCAGGCCAACATCAAGATCACACGAGTGATATGGTGTTGGCCAATTAAAGCTCGAGGCTCATATTCACAGCTTTATTGAACTGAAAATGAATGGAACACCTTATCTAAGATGTATTTCCACCTTTGTTCCCTTGCAGAACGGACTGGATGACGACGACGAAGAGGAGGAGGACACAGAAGACGACTCCTTTGGCTACGAGGGCGAAGCCACCGAGGACGATTTGAACGAGGTCAACTCGGATCTGGATCTTGAGAACAGCCTGCCGGTCGGCGAATCCCAGTCGGAGCTGATCCTGCAGCGCTGCCAGATAGCAGCCACTCAGATCGTTTGTGGCCTGGAAGACGGGGAGGAAGAGTCCCAGAACAAATCCCAAGCGGAGTCGGAGTCTCTGTCAGCGGATCAGCCACGCGATTGTCTTGCACCCCAAAAGGTAAGTCTGGCCTCCGAATTTGAATCTGAAGCCAAATCCGAATGATTTGCATATTCCTCCGTATGTTGTATGTAGTTGCTGTTTGTCTGTTTGTTTGTTTGTTTGTTTGACTTGTCGTTGTTGCGATGTTAGCTTAGTTGCATGCCTCCTCCCACAGTATTGTCAACTTCTTGGCCTGACCCCACCTAACCCCAGCTCCAGCTAACCCCGAGTAGCAGAAGAGACATTAACCTAGCAGAACCCGTACTCCAAGCTAACCATAAACGGCAGAACAGAATACTTAGCAAGTGATGTTGCCAACTTTTTTGGTCATCATCATGAGGCAGAAGCAAAAGAACAAGATAACATGTTTTTGAGCGACAAATTTAAAGATTTTATAGTTAGAGGAAGAGCTATTAGAGTTTAGAAAAGAATATGCAGTACATTTTTTACTTAAAATTATTCAAAATTCGAATAAGTTGCCTAAACCAAGAAAGGAATAGATTTCAAAGAAAAATTCGACTACAAAAAGAAGTTCAGAAACCCCCCAAAAATTATCCTCACACTCTTTGGCACTGACCCCTTGCACTCCTTTCCAAGCCAGAACCCAAAAGCCAATACAAGTTGGCATAACTCGAACGGCAGAAGTGTTCAAAATTTGTGTGTGTGCGTGTGTGTTAAACCAACCCTTGAACCCCACGTTGTCCTGACCCAATAACCACCAAACACTCCTTGACTCCCCCCTTGACTTGCATTCAGCCCGGCGATGAGGCCGACGAGGAGCTAGAGGAGGAGGACGAAGACCTGCAGGGTACCGACGTGGTGGACTTTCTGATCGCCAAGCGATCGTGGAGACAGGTGAATCACCATTACCACCAGGCTAGTCCTAGTGCAGCGGCCACACTAACCGACTTCGAGGCGGACTCGGAGAGCAGTGACTTTGAGCAGGTGCAGCAGCTGAGCAGGCGGGGATTGCCGCTGATAGCGACCAGTGTCCGGAGGGTCCTGAATCTAAACCTAGCCGAGATGCCGCAGAACGGCAATGTCATCAAGGGTGACTGCACCAGCAGCAGTGCTCTGCTGCAGCAGCGACACCACCACAACCTGGGCAACAAGATGCACAACAAGAACATTGCCGTAGCCGTGATCACGCCCAATTCGCACACCAGCGGGAACGGCAGCCATGGTCATGGTCATGGTCATGGCCATGGCTACGGAGGACTCGGCGGCCACGAGCTGATTAAGTCGCCGCTGGGCCTGAGGAAGACGCGTCATCACCACAACGACACCTCCAAATTCAACCGCTCCAATCGCAAGTCCAAGAACTGCGCCATCTTCTACTTCAAGCACTTGGACACGGACAACGAGCAGGGCAATGCGGCGGGCAGTGACCTCCAGAGCGAGGAGGATCCCTGCCAGATCCGTCGGCGAGGAGCTGGCGGCGACGTAAGTACCGATCTCTCTCTCTCTCGGTTACGGGTCGTCGGCAAATCATCATCGGGCCACGATTCGTTCCACGCTCGGAACTATCGGAGCCCCGAAAGGTGTCGGGGTCACGTTCATCAATGCCAAGTTGGGAGTCGGTCTCTTCTCTCTCTCTTCTCCCTGAGTATTTTCTGGCCAACTAATTAGCATGATAGCTTGCTATTTGGCTGTCTTGTAACCTAACCGAATACACTCACAAATATTCAAAATATATCTATATTGTATTGATAGTTTCTTTGGCATGCCTAACAACTTCTTAATTAACTTTTGTATTCCATTATTCGGTAGTCTTCATCATCAACTAAAAAAACGCCATCGGCAACTAGATCATTAATCATATATCACAAAAGAAACTATATTTAACAGATTCTTCAAAGAAGTGAAAATACTAGATAGGAAAAAGTAAAGCAAAAGCTCTTTTGAGGCCAAAATCCATGGAATAAATATTATTTTTATTTTCTAGCATCCCTAATTAAAAATAACTTTCAAATTAAAAAAAACAAGACCAAGAGTTCTGTAAATTGAGTTAGTATAAAAGAACACTCCTAAAGTCATCAATTCCAAGAATTGGCACTGAAAGAAGAATGCCTCTCAGATGTCGATCTCCGTTCTTCTTTTTAACTCGACAACATTCAGACTTAATTTGTTTGTTTGTCTGTCTGTGACTTCTCCAACTTCGACTCGAAGACCAACTCCAACTCCACCTTCTGTGAATAATTCTGCAGTCCTCCAGCAATTCTTCACTCTTCCTCCCACATTTGACAACTGCTGAGGTCGTCACCATTCGAAATGGAAATAAATTGCCAGCAGAAAGACAAAGACCAGTCCAGGGGAATGGAAAAGGGGAGTCATGGAGAAGGCGTTGCTGTCGGCAAGCAAAGCGGGGCTTCAAAGATGTTGCTCATGTGCAGCAGCCGCAGCCGAGGCAGCAGCAACTTGGAGTTGCAGGCGCAACAATTTGCCATTTTGCGCAAGTAACGCTAATTAAACTTCATTTTCTACCACTTCATCTTCATCGGAGTTTCCTCCGCCGTTGGGTTTTCCTTTTAGCGAATTTTGTTACCACTGATTTTAATGTTGCATTGCGTTTTTCCCTTCCCTCTTCTCCCTGTGACTTTCCTCCCATATTAGATACTGAAATCGGCTGATGCCTCAACGGATGACGACGACGAGGGTTGGCTCTACACGGCGACAGCAGCAACAGCAGCAGCAACAGCGACAGCTACAGCAGCAACATTGGAAGTTGCAACTGCAACGACAGTGGCAACAGGAACAGCATCGGGCATATCCATTGTGGATGGTCTGCAGTCGACGGCCATTTCCTCGACCACGGTTACCACGGGTGGAAAACTGCCGCCCAGCGACGACTCGGACAAGGAGAACAAGGAGTCGGGCGGAGTCACCACCACGACCATTACAGCAACATCGGCGGCAGCAGGCACAACAAGCAGCAACTACGACAGCAGCAGCGCCTGCTCCTCCTCGAACTCCAATTCCAACTCCAACGGCAGGCACACCGAGACCTCGGCCACCTCGCGAGTCACTCAGCTGCAGATGCAGATACACTCGCAGATGGAAGCCGAGATGGAGTTCCAAATCAATGGCAATGGCACTGCCAGCGATGGCACCAACAGCACCAGACACATCATTAGCAACAACAATTGCTACAGCAACAAGCAGCAGCAGCAGCAAAACAACAACGAGGGCGAGGCTGGAGAGGATCTGGGCGTCGATGAGACAACTGTTGATATGGCAAATGGAAATCTCGGCAAATTGAAGCAGGTATGTGTGCGATTGCAGCAAATGGGATGGAATTATAGGGTCTACCAAGGACTATTTATACAGAATAAGATAAATATTAGCTAGGTTTATAAAGGGAAAAAAGAAGCTCAAGTTAAGCACAAGGAAATGTTCTTCCGCGATACAGTTCTCTCTTGGAACTCCATCATAGATCACTTGATACACTCAAGTAGACACACAAATTAATAGAACCTCTAAAGAGTTCCATGCTGAGAAGAATCCCTTGGCTGTCTCTCCGAGGAAGCAACGCGGTCAGATCCACTTCAGATCGGAGTCGCCGCCATTTGTGGAGCACTGGCTGAAGTCCGTTCCCCGTTCGACTATTGGACAAGTTCCCACAGTCAGTCAAGTGCCAAGTGCTCAAGTCTAGTGGCCATGTCTGTGACTTGTGTCAATAAAAGCGTTTTGTTTGCCGTAACTCCGCGCCAAGGAGCTGGTCGAGAGCGGCTCGAACGAGGGATTGGCAGAGAGGGATCGGGTTGGGAGGAGGCATTTTCAATAAATGGAAAACCTCGCCGGATGATTAAGCAGTTGGGTTAATGAATGCGAATCATGCACCGACTACTCCTGTCGCTCGCAACGGGACTGACTACCAGGTGAGCCTCGAGATTGAGACCACGGATTCGGGACCGGAGACTGGAGGCTGGCTGGAACACTGAGCCCGAGCCCGAGCCCGAGCCCGAGCCTGAGCCTGAGCCTTAGCCTTAGCCCCTCGATCGATGACTACCGCGAGAGACATGGCATGATGTCGTGGTCCAGGAAAAACGATCGCCGCGGAGCACGTCAAAAATGGGAAAGTACGAAATTAACTTGGGAAACGTGTGATTTATTTCTTCATTGAAGGCAAATGAAAAGAAGCTCGAGCCGAGCGCACAACGTGACGCGAAACAAAACGAAACAATTGAAAGGGACAACAGGGAAAGATGTTGTGGACTTTAGGATTAATGAGTAGGGAGAAATCTAACCTAAATTAGTATATATTCTACATCAAGTGCTTAATTTCAATCCTTTCTATTTTCCCCAGATGAACAACAGCTTCTATAGCCGTGCGGACATCTGCAATATCAGCGTTTGGCCAGCAGAAACTGCAACCAGTTGCCACTTGCCACCCAGATCCCCAGCGAAGTCCTCCAAATCCCAGGCCAGCAGCAGCAATGCCACCATGTCCGCTTCGCCCGCCAAGGTAAGTCTGAACATATATATTGAGATCACATGGAAGAGAAGAAGGAAGTTCCACTTCCGTCGCAAAAGACAGATTGAGACATTGACGCAGGAGGTTTTACTAGAGGAGAGTTCGGGTTTTTTTCGGTCGAAGAGAATGATTGATTAATGGCCGGGAGTATCTTATTTGACTTTAGGATTTCTAGTGGCTTAAAGATATATATATACATTTATTGAACTTGGGAAATAATTAAGTCAATCTGGAGTTCTTTTTGCCTCTTCAAGGCACTTTTATAGAGTCTTTCAATCGATTTTTTTAGTTTTTTAGGGAAAGGCATTAAAGCTTTCTTTTCTCATTAGACTTTCACTTCAAAGGGAGATAATGGTCTGTAGTTCTGGACCAATTCTTCCCCTTCTTTGACCAATTACAAGTCTGGGAGAGGTGTATATCGATCGTTGGCCTATCTCTAATCGATCTTTGCTGGTGGTCCACTCCCAGGTCCACTTCCACTCCCACTTCCACGTCCAATCGCCTTTGATTTAGCTGTTTGCGTGCGTCGCATCGAATTTCTCCCAACTGGGATATTTGTGGTCGCCTTTTTGTGCGTGTAAAAGCGGTGGTAAAACATGCGCCTCTGACAACTTGCTGAGCGTAATCGAGTGTAATGCGAGCTCCGAGTGCGAAGGTGTGGGAAACCCGCAGCCAGGAGGAGGAGTGCGTATCAGTGGTCTCTGGCTCCGCGGTGCTCCCATCATTTGTCGCCGCCTATCAACGTCTCCCTGGGCAGCGTGTGTCTGGCACTCACTCTCACTTTCCTTGGTCAGCGAGCGACGGAACATGTTTGTGCATTTTCGCAGTTTCATTTGCATTTCGCAGCAGCCGCAGCGGCAGTTGTCGCACGCAATTTTCACTGTCATTTTCCTCCAGGCCGAGGGCAGGCAGCGGTTTTCCCTAGCTCCAGCGCCGCTACGCATGCGCGCGTTCGCTGATTTATTGAGAGTGAAATCCCGCGTAGCTTTGATTAATTTTGACAAATTTTACATTTTCGCAACTCAAAGCCAAACTCGAACCTGAACCCGATCCCGAGACACTGAACCCCTCCAAAAAAATAAAAGCAAAGCCATATATCAAGTCGACGCAACCGAAAACTGATTCCAACGATAACGAAAAGCGGCATGACGTCGCTCAAAGTTTAAAAATATATTTTGCATTTAAATCGCACTGTGAGTTAAATTATATATATCTTATCGGCGGACACGCATGCTTTTTGTTTTGAATCGCAAATTAAAAGTTTTCCAAGTGTTAGGCGTCCATTAAAAACGTACGACATCCAAGAGCCACAAGAGTGACGCTTGAGAAAGCCCCAATAAATAAATCGCAGACATTAAAAACTTATAGACAAGTGCATTTATCACTTATCGATAAGATAATCGAATGTGAGTTTTACGAATTGCCATTTAAAGGAAAGAAATGATACCAATAAAGCCAGAAAGTAAATTAAATAACACCACAAGTGCGGAAAAAAACTAATAACGGATCGAGAGAGATATATTATAGATTACTTAACATTTTAAAAATGTTTTTAAAAGATATTTATAGATTTTTTTAATCAAATGGTTTATGCTTTACTTTAATAAGAAGTAATCTCTAGTGTAATTTAATATATAACTTGTATCTTCCTACCTAAAACAACACTTCACTTATCTTATCGATGGACACAAATGATTTTTATTCAGCCGCAAATTAAAGTGTTTAGCAAAGATACGAATAACAGCGAACAAAAAAATTATATAGTATGAATGGAAAATAGAAAGGAAAATAATGAAATCAATTCGCTCCTCCTCCGACTCCGATTCCAAATCGATTTGCGGAGTATATTATCTTATCAGCCCGCCCGTCCGCCCCATCCTATTTAATTCCCCCCTCGTCGTCGCCGCCGCAGAGCTATTATCAAACGCATTGCGATTCGACAGTTTATTTTAATTCGCTTTATGGCAACCGTTGTGCCTCTGAGCAATCTGACAGCCCGGCGACTGACGACTATATAGCCAGAGCCGGCAGAGTGTTGGTGCACTCCAGAGCGTTAGCCCCGCCACTACTCAGTGTGATTCGCAACGCTGAGGCCGACGGACGGACCAAAATCGGGGAGCGGACTTGCCAAGATAGTGGCAAAAGGCAAAGGCAAACAGTGAATAAAATAACTAGCCAACCGACAAACAATTGCCAACAAACAATGGCGGGAGAGCGAAATGTGCTTAAAGTGCTTGTGAAATTTGCATTAAATAAATAGAGAATACAGAAATTACAAAAGCAACAGTAAACACGGCTGAAAAGCTCATTAAAAACGGTAAAATACAATAAATAAATTAGCCAGAGTGAAGTGAAACACCAATGGCTGCCAAACTGGTTGCAATCACATTAAAACTGCGATCGAATCGAGAAAATCACTTGATTCAAATTAATTACCTGTAATAGCCGCCGTTACTGGAAACCAGTGAGCATTTAAATCAATCGAATGGCCCAGACAAAACGATAAAAGTGAGGGTAAAATAATAGAATTTAAGCCAGTCAAAGAGTTGTGTTGACCCGATTTTCCCTGCCCGAAAAAAATTAACGCGATTAGATTTTGGCAACAAAAAAGCAACCGTTGCGTGCGAGTAAAAAACATAAATAAAAGACAAGTCAGAGAGTCAAGTGGTGTTGACAGTTTGCGAGGCACTGCTGCTGCGCTGCTACCAAGGAGCTGAAATTGTATCTGTGTCTGCACGCATGTGTATCTGTATCTGGAGGCTGCGCTTTCCAGTTTTGGGCCTTAATTGGCATCCCGGCGCGTCCGCACTCGCATTAATAATTGCCTTTAATTATCGCTAACGCCCAATCGCAACTGTAAACAGCAAAGCTGCAATCTGCAAAGTGCAAGGTGCGAGCGAACAAAGTAAAAGCATTAGAAAATTGTTTCCGTTTTTTGTCGGTGACTGTGGCCAGTGGCTGCCAAACCTGGCCTCGCCTCCGATCGCGTGCCTCCGCCGTTGCCGCAGGAAGTTGTTAATTAAATTAAGCCAAAGATTAACCATCCAGTGACTGCCAGAGCGCGTTTTTGGACGAAATAAGAAGTGATAAAGACAGACACACAGCTGAAAGACAGTGAGAGATGCAAAGATACGAGGCGGACAGTGCGCGACATCTGTCACAAGCCCAGCTACCCGATAAGTAAAGCCTTCAAAATGTTTAATTGACCAGAGTAAGCCCGAAAAAGACAATGAGATTTTGTAATTGTAATGGAATAATTAGCCACGCTTCAGTGATTAATTGATTGGCAGTCAGGAGGAGGCATTCGGTGACAGAAGCAAGAAATCATGTTTACAAAAAGATCTGATTTTCTCGAATTATCATTTCAAGTGGGGAGTCTCTCCCTCGGTGGCAAGAAACCACCAAAGCGCGTAGTTTCCACATATGGTGTTTAGACCACACAAGGAAGCCCATTTTTGGTAACTCTTACAAGTCAAAGATAGAATAGTAATTAATATTCAGAAGCCTAATCCGGTTAGTTTGTTTACCAGAAAATCTTTCGCTGATAACTGCAGTTACTCAACTCGAAATTCTGCCTAAAATATAAGTAATGGTCTCTGAAAATAATTTCTTTTGTCATCATTTCTCCTTGTGAGCAAGCCACTTACTTGATTGATGAGTGTGAAAAAAATTGTGCAAAAATAATAGCAGGTAGTGAGTGGGCGAGTAAGCTAAACAGAAGTGCACGAGATAAGAGCTGGTGTGTATAGAGTAAACCCTATATACTATATTTACTCCACTTTGCTGCCCCATCCTGGGCTCCCCACTCCACTTGATCCCCCTCCCGGCAATCCATTCAAATCCACTCGACAGTAATGACGTTGAAGTGCACTGGAAATGGGTGACAAATTGCGATAAGCGGCGGCAGAGCTGGGAGAATGAGAGTTCCCAGCGATAAGGGAAAACATACACTGCCACGACACCCCCTCACTGATAAGAATAAAGCGAGCTCTCTCTCTACTGCGATGCAGTTAACAGTGGAACTTGCCTAACATTTTCAGATAAACTTTGATATATCGAAAACATTCTTTAAAATCTTGAATTTTGTTGTAAGTTGGGAATTAAGTAGAAACTTTAGTAATAAAGTAAAATACTATTTATCGAGTAAAATAAGTTCAAGCTAGGGAGGTTGGACTGTAGGGTTAGTCACAACTTCATGACTTCAGCAAGAGCAAGACTGTGACTACGGCTCCGATTCCGATTCGGCTCGCTCATTAAGGTTCCGCTCTCTCACTCCGCAAACAGTTTCTCACTTTACATTTTCTCCATTTTCTCCGCACTCTCTCTTTGCCCAGGGCAAGGTCTCGCATGATTCAATCAAGCAGTTGGTACTGGAGGCAGAGCATTTGGTGCGCGACGCCCAAGAAGCGGCTCTGAAGACGCCAACGAAGCAGAAACATTCCATCATTAAGATCTCGTCGACGGTGAAAAAGCGCGAGGTCACCATGCCGCATCCCATCAAGCAGCGCGTGGAGGTGAGTCCTTTGTCTATAGTATCCCATAAACCTTTCGCCAAAATATCCTTCATAATGATACTAGAATAATGATAATGAGCTGTAATCTGATATCTTTGGAAGCTCATGTGACATTGTGGATATTTTCAAAGGAAAAAATGAACAAGTCTCTTAAATCTTATTAAGCCCACTGTCTGTGTTCTTCAGGAATGGCTGGAGCACCAGCCCTCGACGCCGCAGCTGCTGACACGCAGCCACACGCACGAACTCCTGCCGGGCAGCAAGCCCGATGACTGCGAAGCATCCGGCGAGGCTTCCGAAACGGACTCGGTGCCCCAGACCAGCGGCGGAGCAGCTGGTGGAGGCGCAGCGGGAGGAGCTGCCGGGTCGGACACCTCGGAAGGATTCACCGATTCCATTGCCACCTGTATGCAAACGAGCACGAATTCCTATGGGAATTCCACGGAGAGAATCGGCGGATCCGCCGAGCCCATTGGACAGCCCGTGACGCCTCTGGGCTTCGGGAGCAGCAATCAGAGCCTCAACGTGAAGATTGTAAAGCGGCCGCAGTCACGTCGCAAGTCGGAGAGACCATGGTCCGTCTCGTGCCTGTCCCAGCTGACCACGGATGCGGCCCAAATGACCACGGCCCGGATTGTGGAGAACTCGCCGCCGGGACTGGCCAGCCACTCGATCAGTGAGAGCGCCTTGGATTCGCTTTCGCCGGGTCCCAGACCCCGGGCTGCTTCTTCGTCCGGAACGGGAAGCAATGCAGCCAGGAAAGCGGACAGCAAGGGCTCCCTGAGGCGGCGCAAGGCCAGGAAGAAGCGTATTTCGGCGGCCTCGGCGGGCAGGAAGTCGGACTCGGGTTCCGAGCTGGGTGGCGATCTAACCCAGACCCTGATGAAGTCCTGCGAGTCGATGTCGTCGCAGCAGCTGCAGGAGTTCACCAATGCCCTGCTGAGCATCCAGAAGGGGGCAGCCATTGCTCCTTTGAGTCCCAAGGGGGGAGAGCATTCTGTTGTGACTATTTTGGCGGAGGGCGAGGCAGGAGAATCCCAGCTGATGCTGCCCAAGTTCCGAGTCGGATCCTTCACCACTGCAGGCCTGCTGGCCAGCGAAACGCGCCTAGGCGCTCTTGCCGCCCTCTCCAACTACATGAACGAGGACGAACAGCAAGCAGGTGAGTGGGGATCCCTGAGAGGATCCTTTTAGGCTTAGGACTTCTCGATCTCGATCTCTATCTCTGTTTTTCTCACACACAAGCACCCAAGCCGGCACAGACCAGGCTCAAAGGTATTGCCCTCGCACCGCAAACCCCTCTAAGAATAACCCAACCCAAAAGGATACTTCGTATCCCTCACCACCAACCAATTGAAACCCCTCCTGAAAGCTAGACCCTAATAATTCCCATAATAATCCCGCACAGAACTCAGCACCGAGGACCACCACAGCAGCATCTCGGAGACGGCCTGGGACAACTACCAAGAGAAATACAACTCTGAGAACTATTCCGAGGGCTTTGATTCGGATGCCGCCCGTCGTCTCTTGGAATTCGGCGATGACTATCGGTGAGTGTCGAGCGCCTTCGTTATTATAATGATGAGTGCGACCTTTGAGGCCGTGCCAAGAGCTATTTTTAACCGCTCAAAATGCACCCATCCATCTATCCCACAGCAATTTCATCGACTCGCAGTCGGACTGCTGCAGTTCTCTGTCGGCGGCCAACAATCTGGACTCGTTCTCGCCGCCGCGCATGGACTCGCTGCAGAAGCACGAGGTGAAGACGCTGCACATAAACCAGGACACTATCAGCAGTAGCGTGGACCACGCTCGTCGCCAGCGCGCCCTTGAATTGCAATACGAGCGTCGTCGCAAAACCCTAGAGGTCAGGCGCAAATCCTGTCAAGGTGAGTAGCCCAGCTTTCATATGGGAATGCTTTTCCATTCTAAAAATGTAATTTTTGCAGACATGGATGAATGCGCAATGGCCAATACGGCCCAGAAGGAGCAGCAGCAGCAGCAGTCACAGCAACTGCAGGCCCAGCCCTCGTTGTCTGCCTCTGCCACGGCCCTGATGACCACCACGCCCAAGACACAGTCCACCCAGCACCTTGGCCAGCGGACGGAGTCCGTGGGTCGCAAGCTGGAGTTCGGCGGCATGAGCCACTCGGCCCAGTCCCTGCTGCGTCGCACCTCCGAGAGCGACACTTCCACGCGGCGGCGACGCACTGTGACGGCCGACGAGCGAAGACGCTCCTCGCGCAACCTGGAGAAGTGCATCAAGCTGATACCGGCCACCACGTCGTCGTCAAGTGGCTCCGACTCCGAGGACGGGGAGCAGGAGATGCGCTCCCTGCTGCAACAGAGTCGCGACCGGCTGGACGACACCAGGGCCCTGAAGATCCGGTGCCATCTGCTCAGGCCAGAGGATTATGTAAGTCCATAATGAGACGCTGCTTATGGCAACTTAATGCTCATTTCCAATCCCCAACCAGAACGAGATCATCAACACTTGCCGCGACAACATCCGCTGCCTGGAGGCCGTCCTCCGCGGTCCGCCCGGCACCGTGCTGTCCAATCAATGCGCCGGCCAGACTAAAGGTGAGTCCCAGCCTCCACCTCCACTACGCCGACGGCGTCGGCCACGGCCCGAGTTCGAGCTGCACCTGGCCGCCACCGCTCCGGTGGAGGCGGGTAGTGCCCCGCCGGAGATGCACTTGCAGATGGCCAGGGCCGAGTGCCAGTGTGCACCCATTACGCGCTTTGTGGCGCGGGTAATCGAGTTCGTGCTGGACATAGGCAACATGCTGGAGCACTTTGCGCTCTATAGGTTCTTGGCGGGCACGCTGAGATCCCTCTACGATCTGGTCAACCGGCCCGTGGGCGGTCGCCTTGATCGGTTCTTTGGCGGCCTCCGCGGGCTGCTGTAAGCCCAGAAGAGAGCACAGAAGACAGAATAAAAGCTTTAAGCTGTATTACTACCGGATGCCTTTGATCGCTGTACAAATACTAGATCTTTAAACGCATATAATGTATGATCTTTGAAGGATTTTGTTTTTGCATTTGACAAAACGCATTTCGCATTGAATTTACACTCATCATCCATTCATCCTCCGTTTATATTCGCTGTATTATTATTATTTTAAATAATATTATTTTACTCTATTTTTGTTCTACTTCCATTTTTTTCTCTTGCGCATATTTGTTTTTCTTACTCTTATTCATTTTTGGCAAAATAAAATGTGAAAACACCAAAAGGAAAACTAATATTGTTATAATTTTCAGCGATTGCGTTTGTCTTTTGTCCCGTAATTAGTTTTATTTTGGTGTTTTGTTTCGTTGTCATTCTGTCATGATTATTTAACTATATAACTCCATGTAATGCTTATGCTAATGTGTGAACTTTTGTCAAATGTTTTAACAAAATTAATTGAATTAATCGGTCACACCTTAACTGTGTCTCTTGTTCAGATTGCTTTGAACTAGTTTCTGTTGAGCTCTCATCCTAGTCTAGCACTAATATCGATCCCGATCCAGCAGCGGTAATGGTTTGCACACGACTCGATCGAACTGAACGAGCATATAATATTTATCTAAAACTAATTTGTCTAGTTTTAAGCATTTCATTTACACTTTTACAGCAGTAACCTTTTTTAGAATTGACTGACGCAGTCTCCTAATATTTAATTCCCATAGAACGTGCACAAAGAGAAAAGGGATTGTGAGTTTATATTTATAAACGAAATGTTAGAATATTCTTTGAATAAGGGAATAGCTCCCAGAACTGATTCCTTTATAATTTAACGCTAACAAAACAAAAACTACCCAATATTAGAGACTTAAGTAAAAAATTACTACATTTTACACCATATATCCAGATATAGTTATTGGTTTGAGTCCGTGATAAAGTTTAGGAAGCACTGTGTCGAACAGTGCTTTTTATCCACTTTGGACTAAACAATAGCCTCTTTTATTTATTAAAGGTACAAACATTTGCATTTTCTCAAAAATTTTCCACATTCTTTGAAGTCTTTTCGAAATGACCAATAAATCTGCTTAATACGTTTTTAGGGGTATAGGTAATATGCCACTTTAGCCAGCTGCTAAGATTCTGACCCCGACCAAGAGCAAATATATTTTCGCCGGCTGACGTCACACTCGCCTGCGGGTAATATTTATAAACAAATGTGATGACTTGCTGGGAAATTAATTTATACAAGCGAGGGCGGTTTTTGCAATACGAAAAATTAGTAAAAATATTTTGAATTAAATTTTAACTAGAGTTCGACTGAGGCTGTTCACAGTGCTTGTGCAACTGCAGCTTTTCGGGGTTACTCAGGAAATCACTAGGTGGCGCTTTGGTAGTGCTCACAAGCTGTGGCTTTATGTTTTGAGGGATTTTTTTTGTGTTCGTGTCGTCATTTCAGCATTTCTCATTGTTGTCTGGTCCGGTTTTCGGTGTCTGTATTTTTTTGTGTCTGCGTTAGGAATGACGTCGTCTTCTGAAATAATGGCGCCGTGCCTTTGTTTTTGTTGTTGCTACTGCGGCTTGGCCTTGTATTTGCCGCCGAATCTAATAAGCGGGCCCTTAAAAACCCTCACACATATATTTATATATATTTCTAATATATTATATAGTTGTGTGTGCTTTAGAGATTAGGAGTGACGAAGCCAAGTTTAAAAGTTCTGTCATTAGTTCTCTCATTCGGATGTTTGCTTGTTAGCTTTTCTCGTTTTATTTATATATTTTTGTACACACAGAAAAATGCGTTTTAGGAAGGCTATTTTATAAACATTTTTATTTATTTTTGCCTTAAAAGACCATTAATAACAAGTTATTTTGATTGTTTTTCAATGCTATAAATATCAATGGACTCTTCTGCAATATTTTTACTATGAGGAATTTATTTTTGTTGCCTTTCAATAAAAGGTTCTGAAAAGTGTACCGTTCAGGTGATTTAAATTTACTTTATATTATTCTTTAAGCTTTTTGAGCTGCGTACAACTTAGCTGTTTTAAAAACAAACAGAAAACAAAGGCATAACTAAATGTAACTGTGCTGGCGAGCACGTTGCGGTTGCCCTCTGTCTCTGCGCTTCTCTGCTTTTGCCACCCTGTTGTCAGCGCTTTTTCGCCTGAAGCTATCGGCTCTCGGTTCTCAGCCACCTCCACTGTGGCAGTCGCCGCTCCGCATCTCTCAGTTCACTTTCTGCGCGCGTTCCAAGCGGTCGTTCTCCGTCTTTAGTTCCTCTTGCCCCTCCGCCGTCTGTCTGCTGTCGCATAATTAACTTTTAACGTGCTTCCGCGAAATTGTGCGAAATAAGCCAGCGAGATTGCCGCATAATTCCACCAAAAATAACTGTGATAAATACATAACTAAGCTATCTCTAAACCTGAGCAAATCAACGAAAACCCTTTCTCGGAGGCTCAAAACATCTGTCATTCATAAAACCCAAAGTCGCGTGCTTTTCGTATTAAAGCTTGTGTGTTTCCCTGTATAAGAGTTTCACGAGAGATTTCCCTGAACTTTTCGAGGTCGCCAAATAAAATTTCAATGCAGCATTGCTTAAATCACAGGGAAAATTCCCATAATCTTGCCGCGCTGTGTTTGTTTGTTGTGTGTGTGGAAATGGAAAATCTTGTAAAACACAAAATTGATTACGAAAATTGATTTCAAGTGGCGCTTGTGGTTCAAAAAGTGGGTCACCCTAAAGGAGAGCGAGAGTGAGAGCAAGAGCTTTTCCTCCCCGCCTCCCGAAATTTCCCGAGTTTTCCTGAGGGCCAAGGGTAGAAAACTCCGCAAAGCACTATGGGGAAAGTCAGCGTGGCCGTACAAACGGATATTTCCGAAATGCTCTCGGCCACCTCTTCCAGCAACACATCGCGCTCGTCATCGGAACAAGGTAAACACTAAAACACTCTGAGCCATTAAACCGTCCATCCAAGCAGCCAACAATGGCGAAGGCAAACACTCTCCAGTACTCACTCTTCGGAAGAGATATGTGCCTGGTGTGGCCGAGAGATAGATGATGTGCTGGCCTGGTAAACATAATTGGGAAACAGGTGTACAGCGTGTGTGCGGCAGGGCCAGGTGGGATGCGGAGGCCCTGACTAGATCGCACAATGCGATAAGAGTGAAAACGAGCAGAGCAAATTGAGTCGCAAAGGGGTATAGTTTGGAGAAAAGCGACACAGTGAAAGGGATTGGGGGAAAGATGTGCTGGTGACTAAGCAGGCAATTAGTGGCATGCGGCAGATAATACCCAGAGATTGGTTGGGTCTGTTTTAGGTGAAACTTAGGTACCATCTAAGCTGTAATAGAAGCTGATTTCAAACGGGGAAGAAAATAAATCAAAGCAAACTGATAAGAGAATGGGGGTAACTACTATTATTAGTAAATATATTGTATACAGATCTTCAAAAGGGAAACCTAACAAAAAGAAGAAACATTCAATATTTAAAAACATTTCTGTAAGCTCTAAAGATTTAGCTTCATTTAAAACATCTTCTTCAAAACATGTAGCTTACATTTTCTAGATTCGCTTTGTACTCAATTCCATTTTAATTTCTGATTGGGTCACAGAATAAATAGCCAAAAAAGAGTTACCCTCTTGAATCTCTTCAGACCATTAAGCTCTTGATAAGGGTCTTACGGTACTTGGTTCTCTACTTTAACCCAGAAAAACATTGCCACATTTGGAAGAAGAAAAAAAGCAGCAGCAATGTTCCAGATCATAAATCCGCCACTTGAGTGCTTGACGATGGACGATCTCTTCTCCCCTCTTAGATCCGCTAACAATGTAATTCACATGAAAAACCCCAATAGAGAATCTCAAGTTGATGGCCAAGAATCAGGCTTCGCCGATTCCCGATTCTTCTCCCGACAATTCTTAATTCCGGCAGACACAGTGACCGACTTCGGGCCAATTGGCACTTGGTAGCCTGCCAAGTCGGGCTCGCTTGGCTAACTTATTAGGGTTAGCCGGTGCTTACTGTACCGTCATGCCCCGCTGCCGGTTGTCTTGCCGCTAATTAACGGTAAACAGTAGGCACTGCCAATGGTTAACTCTTTATGGCATAGACAGTGGCATTCGTCTTTGAAGTTTTCCTTTTGGAGCGAGCAGAGAGAGAAATGGAGGAACCGGTTGCTCAATTACCTCATATAACGTGGCTAAGTTCAAGTTCTCCGTTGTCATTCGGCGACAGAGAGCATTAATTATAGATCTATCGATCGGCGGCTGGCTCTACTCCATTTGTGGTTGACCTTCGCTTGATTGGACGGGTGAAGTTGGAAATGTTTATACTCCTCTAAACGGGATCAAATCGATTGAATGATTGAGCCGACTCAGGTTACTCCTAGTTACAGCTGGCTTTCCACCGCGGGCAGGCCATTGAACCTTCTGTGGCCGGAACCGCTGAGGGGGACCCTCCTCCGAGGTAACATTCGCATTTACATTTGCCAGGCAATTTCCGTTTGTGGATTTACGGCTGGAAGCGGGAGATTTATTACCTCACTCATGCAGAAAGACTCTGAGCTAAAGCCAGCCGATTTCCATTCACATTTTCAACATCTTTAGCATTTTAGCATCTTGGTGATAATTTTTCTCGTTTGCTGTTCTCCCCTCTCTAATCAGCATTTAAAAATATCCAGCAGCGTTGTCGTTTCTATATTTTTTTTGCTAATTGTCTATAATTGTTTGCCTCTTACACACACTGAAGCTTCTAGCATTTTTTGGTTTATAATTATTCAAGATTAATTTGGCAAATATTTTGAGCTCTGCATTAGGTCAGCCACTATCGTTTTTGTTTTTCTAATTCTGGCGGTTGCCTCTGTTGTCTCTCTGCCTACCTCACCTGGTGGCACCCGGGTGCTGCCCGAGACCATCCAGACTACTGGTCGGGCCATATGGATGCCGCCAGTTCCCCCTTTGTCTTTGTACCACCACGGAGCGCTAGCAACGCGAAAGTCCTCCAGTTGCTTCTGTTCGACGGCATTCAGCAGGGTCTTGAACTGTCGCCGAAGCGCTCGGCATCCGTGGTGTAGTTGGTGGCCAGCACGAACTGCTCGAAGGCGTCGATCGACACCTCTTACTTGTGCAGGTAGAAGTCCGCCACCGTGACCTTTCGTTCCGGCGCTTCCCGGTCCTGCCAAAGTGCGGCTTGTCCGTACCCACTTCTACGGTGCCGCCGGGAATCAAGGACATGCCAGGTACCGCCTCCTCTTCGACGTCCGCCTCGCCTCCAGATTCCAGCTCGCCATAGTAATCTCGGTAGTGGCTGTTGACGCCGCGACCCTTCTGCTGGCACCCTCCTTATTTATTTATTTTTTTTTTGTAGCTGTAAACGTGAAAGCGTGACCGCCTGATTTTCCATATATTACCGGAAAAAGTCCTTTAGAAAACTGAGTATTTTCGCCTTCACGGCTGCTGGGCACACTAAGAAGCCATAATCCCTCAAAAGTGAATCTGGCAACGCCATGGGCTTGAGAACGAAAAGTCTGGCAACGCCAAAGCTAAAGTCGCTTGCGTCTCATATTTGTATTTTTTGTTGTAAAAATGTAATGGCATTGTGTTGTTGTAAAATTGTTTAGTTGTTGTTGTTGCCTACAACAACAAGGCTTCCTATAATTCGGCCAGTTTCAGTACAAAATCACTGAATTCTGGATTTAGTGCACCAGGCGCGCAGAAACAGCAGCAAGTAGCAAGTACCGCCACGGAGCGCTAGCAACGCGAAAGTCCTCCAGTTGCTTCTGTTCGGCGGCATTCAGCAGATCTCGCCGAAGCGCTCGGCCCCCGTGGTGTAGTTGGTGGCCAGCACGAACTGCTCGAAGGCGTCGATCGACACCTCGTACTTGTGCAGTTAGAAGTCCGCCACCGTGACCTTTCGTTCCGGCGCTTCCCGGTCCTGCCAAAGTGCGGCTTGTCCGTGCCCACTTCTACGGTGCCGCCGGGAATCAAGGACATGCCAGGTACCGCCTCCTCTTCGACGTCCGCCTCGCCTCCAGATTCCAGCTCGCCATAGTAATCTCGGTAGTGGCTGTTGACGCCGCGACCCTTCTGCTGGCACTGTCGGCTCGTGGTTGTCGTCTTGGGGGTCTCGGTTAAGTTTCTGGCAGCCGCAATCGCTCCAGGCGAATGGCCACTGGCTCAGGATTACCCACAAAACGCTATGGAATGCATTTTCATTGCTTATTTTAATTTTGTTTTGTAGCTGTAAACGTGAAAGCGTGACCGCCTGATTTTCCATATATTACGCGAAAAAATCCTCCAGAAAACTGAGTATTTTCGCCCTCGCGGCTGCTGGGCACACTGAGAAGCCGTAGTCCCTCAAAAGTGAATCTGGCAACGCCATGGGCTTAAGACCGAAAAGTCTGGCAACGCCAAACCTAAAGTCGCTGACGTCGCATTTATTTATATTTTTTGTTGTAAAAATGTTGTTGTAATGCTATTGTGTTGTTGTAAAATTTGTTAGTTGTTGTTTCCTACAACAACAAGGCTTCCTTCAATTTGGTCGTTTTCAGTACAAAATCACTAAATCATGGATTTCAGATACCAGGCGCGCAGAATCAGCAGCAAGTAGCCAGAAAAAAAACTTCCACCGCAGTTAGTGATGTTCATTTAGCTATTTTTGGATATAATATCAGTGATGCTTGCCTAGCTAAGTTGTAGCTATATTATAGCTACTCTAGCTAGTGCCCCCAAAAGTATGCTACATGAACAATTCCTAGTTGGGTTCAGCCCAACCGTGACCTTTCGTTCCGGCGCTTCCCGGTCCTGCCAAAGTGCGGCTTATCCCGGTGCCGCCGGGAATCAAGGACATGCCAGGTAACGCCTCCTCTTCGACGTCCGCCTCGCCTCCAGATTCCAGCTCGCCATAGTAATCTCGGTAGTGGCTGTTGACGCCGCGACCCTTCTGCTGGCACTGTCGGCTCGTGGTTGTCGTCTTGGGGGTCTCGGTTAAGTTTCCGGCAGCCGCAATCGCTCTAGGCGAATGGTCATTGGCTCAGGATTACCCATAAAAAGCTATGGAATACATTTTCATTGTTTTTCTTTTTTTTTTTGTAGCTGTAAACGTGAAAGCGTGACCGCCTGATTTTCCATATATTACGCGATAAAATCCTATAGAAAACTGAGTATTTTCGCCCTCGCGGCTGCTGGGCACACTGTGAAGCCCTCAAGCCCCTAGTCCCTAAAAAAAAAATCTGGCAACGCCATGGGCTTAAGACCGAAAAGTCTGGCAACGCCAAACCTAAAGTCGCTGACGTCACATTTATTTTTATTTTTTGTTGTAAAAATGTTGTTGTTGTAATGCTATTGTGTTGTTGTAAAATTTGTTAGTTGTTGTTGTTGCCTACAACAACAAGGCTTCCTTCAATTTGGTCGTTTTCAGTACAAAATCACTAAATCCTGGATTTCAGATACCAGGCGCGCAGAATCAGCAGCAAGTAGCCAGAAAAAAAAACTTCCACCGCAGTTAGTGATGTTCATTTAGCTATTTTTGGCTATAATATCAGTGATGCTTGCCTAGCTAAGTTGTAGCTATATTATAGCTACACTAGCTAGTGCCCCCAAAAGTATGCTACATGAACAATTCCTAGTTGGGTTCAGCCCAAAAGTATGCTATACCAAAAATATGTACGCGAAGTTTTTATAACAGTTTATAACAGTTTATAACAGTTTCTGTCGTCCATCTACTCATTTCTGTTCGCCTGTTACCCCAAATCGGAAAACGGCCAATTTTAAGCGAAAAACGATGGGAAAAAGTTGTTGTTGTTGTAAATTTTAATGAAAAAAACGAGAAAGTCGCAATAAAAACGTTACGTACGATAAGTTAAAATTAGTTTAGGGCGTAAATCGTGTTTAGCATGTGGCGGCGATGACAACCAATCTGCCGTGGCTAAGAGTTGCTTGGCTTTTCGTGCATCCAGGTCCGAAATATGGGCAGCGCCGACGGAAAGTGCGTATGCGGGCAATTTGCATGCAGATTTTAGGAAAAAGCGATGGAAATAGTTGTTGTTGTACATTTTAATTAAAAGAACGAGTAAGTCACAATAAAAACGTTACGTAAAATTAGTTTATGTCGTGTTTAACTTGTGGCGGCGATGACAACCAATCTGGCTTGGCTTTTCGTGCAGCCGGGGCCGAAATATGGGCAGCGTCGACGGATAGTGCGTAATGGGTGTCCGGCTTTAGCACCAAGTCTGGCCAGGTGGTCGCATTGACGGCATCGCTGGCGTTGCGGAAGGGATACGTTGCCAGGACGATCGGCAGCTGCAGCTCGATCACGAAGAAGACGTCGTAAGATATCTTGATCAAATAGCAGCCATGCAGGTTAGTGGGCGGCAAGGACGGCGCGTACAGCTCATTGTGCCTCTCGTCCAGGACCAGGACCGCCAGCTCGCGCTTTTCCGTGTGCACTACCTTGCCGCTCGCCAAATATTCGATGGTCTGCAAGATCGAGATTTAGTCAGAGATTCGATTCAGGGAATAAAGATCACCAACGCACCTCTGTTAACGACGCCTTGGTCTGCTTGACGGACACGTTACTGTATTTGGATATGAAGGCTGTGACCAGAATATTCTCGCCGGGCACATAGCCACCCCGGTCCAGCGACACCCCGCACACGACGCCAAGCATGTGCTCCATTGCACAGGTGAAAGGTTCCTGCAAAACGTAAGGAATCACAGGGGAAAGTTTACATTGTCCTGGATAATTTTCCAAAAATGTACCCACCGCTAGTATTGGCTTCTCCAGGTTCAGATCGATGGGGGTTCATCACAATAAAAACCTGGTGATTCTTGTGGATGATGCCGTTGTTTTCGCGCGGCGCTGCCTTGCAGTAAAACTGGATCCAGCCGTAGCGATCCAGGAAAGTCGAGGGGAGGCCTAGTGGCAGGCCGGGCTTGAGGGAAAACTGTGTATGCCTGGCGAGAGAATGGCCGGACCGCCCTGGTCCACATCGCCAAGCAGACGCATCCGGAAATCGATGTAGTTTTCCTTGTCGTACGTCCGCTCCTGCCTTCGGCCGTTGCGGACGACGCCCTCACCTAGGACATGGAAGTGCAAGCCCAAGCCCGGCGCCTCGTCCTGCAGATCGATGAGCACTCGGCCGGACAAGAACAGCAGCGAGGTGTTGTCGAAGATGATCAGGAATTTAAGCAGCTTGCGCGGCATCTTGGCGGCGGCGTGAAATGGTTCCTTTGAGGCGATCTGCTTTCATGGGCTCCACTGCTTTTGATGCCTGGGAAAAGAAACGCGAAATTGGTTAGGTTTGTGGGTAGATTTGTGAGTTTGCAATTATTTTGGCAGCGTTTACGGTTTAATGATTATTAGTACGGCAAAGTTTAGTTATTCCATTTAATATATAGGTATTTCTGGATGTAACGAATCTAGAACACACCTTTTTCTGGCTTCTCATGGCTCCTTGTCACGCCATTCCCTGGGGGTGTGTATCCTTATTGCCACTCGCAAGGAGGGCGGAATAATAAATTAAATTGAGGCAGTCAAAGAGTTCTATTTTTAGGTTAAGGCAAAGTAAGTGATTACCAGAAAAATAAAAGCTAATGGGGATAAACAAAAAATGAAGCGTGCTTTGGGAAACTAAAGCCTCTATACCCAGCAGTTTGCAAGGATATATAAAGCAGTTACTGCAATGGAAACAGACGGAAAACCACTAAAAGTCCTGGCTATAGCTTTTCAAATACTATAGTCATTCTCCCCCATGGGGCACATGTTTATTATATATTCTAGTTTTCGCAATTGGTTCAGTGCTGTAAAAAAACTATACAATAATTTGTGTTAACTGCAGTGTTTATTGTCTGCCAATTCTGTATTCTCTCTCTCTCTCTCCGATTGTTCTCCCACTCACTCTCGAGCAATACAAAAATATTCTCCCATGGCTGCAGCCAACGTCAACGACCTTGGCCCGAACCCCTCCCCACTCCCACTCGCCACGTTGCGGTCTCTGCACTTTTCGTCAGCTATTTGCCTTCAGCAGCTATCGTGACGAAATGAACGGCAAATAGCGCAAATAAAGCACGCCTGCACATTTGCATGTCAGCAGAGAAGAAGCTCTCGAGTTGGCAAAGAGGAGAAAATAAACATATTTTCAGCTGAAATTAAAATAATGCAGCTGTTGGGGTAGGTCGGGACGGGGAGTTTCCCCGCTGGCAGCTTAATTATTTTTCAAACTCCGAGATATGAGCTGTGTTCACGCTGCTTGATTATCGCGAAGAGAAAGTCTGGCAATAATCTCCTTCCTCACTTAGCCAAGTTAATGGCTAATCAATTTTATGTGCACTTTTTTGCGGCTGTCGACCCATTATCTAGCGAAGATTATTCAATATCTGCCGGAAAGCAGGTGGAGCCGAGTACGCGCCCCGATCTCCCATCTGAGCCGGGCAACTTCAACTTTTGGGTCGAACTTGCAACGACTTCGAACCAGATCACAACCAAACGCAACCAAGTGCGTAAGTTAGCCTACACTGAGATAAATCTTGGCATCAATGGAATATTTTACCAAGTACAGAGTGATAAGCTTGGTTTTGGAGAAGAATTCTTTGAAGCTCAATGTGTTTTAAATCAATTGATCAAATTTTTTTGGTGCTATGATCTGCATACATATTGTTTCTTGGGAAATATATAAAATATATTTAAAAAAATATAATTTAGCAAACTTTTGTAACTTTGCTTGGTAAATTTAAGTGCAAACATCACCCAGTTGGGCGAGCACGTAAACATCTCGAACCCTCCTTCGAGGCACCCCCTTTGTTGTGTTCATCCATTTCGATCGCTTAGGTTGCGCTCCACTTGGTCTTGTGGGCTGGAGCCACTCCGATCCGAGCCCAAAGCCAAATCCCCGATCCGAGTCGGACTTCGAGCTGCGTTGCAGCTGGCACTCTGAAGTTCACTCAACCAGTTTCGGTTTGGCTGCCAGCAAGTTCGGTTCGTTTAGGTTTTATTTTTCCCCAAAGTGCGTTAAATCCTCAGCGGATTTTGTTTGCAAAAATAAAAAACAAGAGAAGAAAAAGCTGAAGAAAACACCGATTTTGGCCAGTCGCAAGGTGAAAGTAATTTGTGTAAAACGTGAATTACGCATTGCATTTCAATTACCCAACCGGGCCACACGCACTTGTCGCAAGACTCAAACAAAGAAGTGTTTGTGTGGAAGCCACAGGAAAAGATCAGGACTCCTACTCCTCAAGGGTGAGTTGTTTTCCGTCAGAAATGTACCGAGAAGGATTTTACCTCTTACATAAAATAATTTGGGGTGTGGCTTTCAAGGATCTTTCATCTCTCATATCTTGTACATAAATAAGAGAGTATCTTTTCTGAAAATATTCTACAAAACTCTTTAAATAGTAGGTATTTCCCTGTCGACTAGAAGGTATATATATTTTTTTGCCTCTTTTTTTCGCTGGCTGCGCTTTTCTTTTGTTCGGTTCTGGTTCTGGTTCCAGTCCGCCCAACGTTCGATGCAGAATCAGAATCCGAATCCATCTGCAGCCGATCCCAGCCCACAAAGCGAGCGGAAGCAGAGGCAGGAAAAGGTGTGTGTGGCAGAGGGGGGGAACCTCCACTAAATGCAGTCCAAGCAAACGATTTCAATTAGAAAACTTTTTGCTTGGCGGCTTGGCTTGGTGGCTCCCACAACAAAAACCGCAAAGAGGCGATGGTAAACTTTTAAGCTGTTGTTTTTGTTGATTTTCCGCGGAGTTCCAGAGTTTCACTTTCCGCTGCGATTTTTCCAGCGCTTAGAGAAAGGTATTCATTACCAAGGGCTCGCTGCCAAACTGGCATGGGGAATGGGTCTCTTAAATGGGAATGGGATGGAGAGCCGTAAATGGAACTGCTGAGAAACCCAGTTAAATTGCCTTTCTCTCGACACGAGCACCACTTTAGTTATGGATTAACTGCACCGAAAAGTACCTCCTGCACCTAACCAACCTCACATCCTGAATCCCCCAATTTGTTGCTCTCTTTTTCCAGACCTGCTCGCCGCCTGGGAGGATCTGCTGGGCTGGAGCGAGAATGCCTCGGCTGCCCGTAAACTGCAGCAGGAGATGAGCACCTTGAAGCACTCGCTGCAGCGTCTGGGGGACAAGTCGACGCCAGAGCTACTCGACACGGAGCCGGCCATCCAAATAGCAGTGGAGGCCCTCAAGGTGAGTGAAGGACCCATTTCCCCGCCAACTGGAACTAATCTTTATCCATATAACCCGCAGTTGGAGCAATCACAGCTGTCTAGCTACAGGACCAACATGCTCCGCCTCAATGCCTCCGTCCACAGCTGGCTGACCCGGCAGGAGCGGCGTCTGCAGAGCGCCATGGAGGAGCAGGAGCAACAGGAGCAGCAGCAGCAGCAGCATCAGGAGTCCGAACAGCAACTGAAGCAAGAGAAACCGCTGGAGGAGAAAAGGGAGAGTGAAACGGAGAAGCAGCAGTCGGTGGCCATCACGGTTACGGACAGCAATGGCAACCAGGTGGAGGCCAAAATGGCCAATGGAGAAGCCTCTACGGCGACATCAGCCACCTCCACACCCGGAGCCTGGGATGTCCACTCGTTAATGTCCGCGGAACAGGAGTTCCACAAGCACCTGAAGAACGAAGTGAGCGACATGTACAGCGCCTGGGACGAGGCGGATGCCAGGTGAGTTTGCTCCTTGATTACCACTGCGAATCCTTGCTAATCCGTTCGAATTGCTTGACACATAGGATCAACACACAACTGGAGATGCTCACCAACTCGCTGATTGCCTGGAGGCAGCTGGAGTCGGGACTGAGCGAGTTCCACCTGGCCTTGGGCCAAGACAGGGGCACTCTAAAGGGCCTGGAAGGAGCTCTGGACAAGGGACAGGCCACGCCCGTGGAACTGGCCCAGAATGTGAAGCTGGTGGCCAAGCTGCTGTCCGAGAAGGTGCACGTCAGCCAGGAGCAACTGCTCGCCGTGCAGCAGCACCTCGACCCCAATCACATCTACCACATTGCCAAGTTCACGGCCTCGAACGGTTCGCTGTCCGACTCGGGCATTTCCGATGGCGGTGCCACCTCCGACGGCGGCCTGTCCGAGAGGGAGCGACGCCTGGGTGTCCTCCGACGGCTGGCCAAGCAGCTGGAACTGGCTCTGGCCCCCGGCAGCGAGGCCATGCGCTCGATTGCCGCCAGAATGGAGAGTGCCGAGGCGGAGCTGAAGCATCTCCAAAACACCTGCCGGGATCTGATTGTGCGCACGGCAGCCAGCCACCAGCAGAAGCAACAGCTCCAGCAGAGCCAGCAGGAGCACCAGCCGAGCTGCCAGCTGCGATCAGAGTCTGCACCCAAGGCCAACGGACAGGTGAAGCACAAGCAAGCGGGGGTCAAGGGACAGGCCCAACCCCAGTCGCCCGGCAAGCGTGGCAAGAACACGCGCAAATCCCGACAGGCCAAGAACGGTGTGAACGCGGATGAGGTGAATCAGGAGCGTAAGCTAACCCCCGAGCAGGAAAAGCTGGTGCTCAGCCAGCTCAAGACTCTGACCAGTGGCGATGGCGGCGATGATCCCTCGGACGATCCCTCGCTGATCTTCAGCGTGGAGAGCGCCGAGGAGGATGGAGCCGAGGAGGACGCTGATGCTGCCAAGGGATCTCGGCGCGGCTGGGCATGGCGCATCGCCCGGGCGGCGGTGCCCATGCAGGTGGCCCTCTTCACCATCTTCTGTGCCGCCTGCCTGATGCAGCCCAACTGCTGCGACAACTTGAACAACCTGTCCATGAGCTTCACGCCCCAGCTGCGTTATATCCGCGGACCGCCTCCGATCTGAGCGACAGGATTTTAGCACAGGATTAATCCGTTGTAGGTTACCGTTACGTTATGTTGTAACTAGAGTTAACCCGCGCAACTAGCCGCCCCTTTAGGCGGAGCTACTAAGCAATCGCGCCAGCGTTAAGCGCGCCCCCTAAGCGACCTTCAAAAGGGTCCAAGGTTTTATTAGGAACAGTGAACAGAGAGCGAGCGCCCTCCTCCGAAAAGGACAGAATGCCGAGGCAGCCGCAATTTTACGTCTAATTTAATTATGCATGCAACGGAAAGCAGTTTAAGTAAGGATATTTTTGTTATTTCGGTTAATTCCTACGACGAGTTTGGAGCGTTCGGCCAACTCTGGTAAGATGTACTTAGGCAAGGAGCACCAGATGCCCGCCACTTAGATACTGCCGCCTTAAGGAGCCACAAGCAGGGCAGAGCCAGCAGGAGGAGTTGTCAAACCCCACCCAGTAAATATTTATAGGAGGAAAGCGAGAGAGTGCGGATCGATTGTATGCTTTTTTGTTTGAGAAACACTAAAGTGCCTACAAATGCGAACTGTGAACGAAGTAAAGAGTAAGAGAGAGAGGTATCCACAGATGACAAGGGGAATCCCCATCGTGAGAAGAGCATCAATCCAAGGCATCGAAGCAAACAGAAGCTAACGCCAACCAACTAAAGGAGCTAGAACCACGATTGAGGACAACACAGAGTTTCTATTTTTATATGCAGAGAGCAACTTATACACAATCGGAGATTGCGAGGACAGCGACTCCTCCTCCTCCTCGCCTTCACCATATACACTGTACGTCTATTATATTAATAGGATAATGAGAGGCCTCAGCAAGAGCGATGAATTGTTCGGAATGCCTAGATTAGCGCTTACGATTTAAACACTTTTGGCAGCAGATTATTGATCAGATGGTCATTGAACTCTACCTGTAAGTTTACATATATACTTTGTGCGTTTTCAAAACTTTCACTTGGCATTAAAATGAACAAAACACAAAAAAACATAATCATTTATATACAAAACAAAAAAATAAAATAAAAAGAATAAAAAGTATTACAAGTATTTTATGTTTGCCGTTAATGGGGAAGAGGAGGTGGAATTTTGAGGCCTTTATGATGGACTTTAGAGAACTTGCAATTGGATTATTCAGTAGAATAAAAAATCCATAATTGCCATGCCAAAAATTTAATAATTTTGGTTTGGAAAGCTGTCATGTGCTAGTTTTGACAATATTATTACATCTGTATAACAAGTTTTAAAATTTTAAAAAGTATTTGTCATTTTTTAACAATTTTAAAACCCCTTCCAAATATTTACAAAATTTTGGAATTGTTTTTTGCGGCTCAATGGACTCGGCTGTTTCAGCTGATCAATAATATATATGGTTTATGGGGTCGGAAATTACTCCTGCAAGACACCCCGCAAGAGTATAAAACTGTTGATAATTCAAGTATATAAATATGGTCAATATCCAATATCCTGTTCCATCCAAAATAACGAAAAAATTGCAATTAAATTCCGGAGGAGAACAGGAGAATTTATACAATTATTCTGGCACCGATTTTCCTTTCCCGATAAAATTGTACACCCTTCACACGATATGCTATATCCTGCTGCCTGTGGTTCCATGGAACATCCGCTGACGTTGATGGATATGCGCCGAGTGAATACCGAGCTGCAGAGTCCGGAGCTGCTGCTGACCTGAACGACCGGGGAAACGAACACCTAAGCCAAGGGAAGCCCCAAAGTCTGTGCAAAACAGAGGCCACTGAGCCCAGAACTGCGCTTATGTATAGACATTAGCCAATGGGGGGAGACCAAAGTAAATAAGTTACATTTCCCCTCCTTTGTGTTATGTGGTTATCTCTTTTCCACGCACAGAATTTGGCATATATTCCTACCCTTCCAGCCTCGAACAAACTATATTGCGGTCTCACTCCGCGCTGTTAAGTGTCTAGTCGGGACACGAACCGCTGTTAGCCAGCTGTTAAGACTGGAGTTAAGCAGCGAAAATGTAAGGAGAAAGGTGGTAGCAATAAGTACAGGCCATAAATCGGAATTATTCTTCATTCTCGAAGGTGGTAAATGAAGTCTAGACTTGCCATTTAATGACTGAAATATTTTATCTTAATTTTATGAATACAAAAAAAGCGAAGGTTCAAAGAAACTCAATAAAACATTAAAAAAGGTAACCTTTCTTAAGAAATTACTAAACAAATATACATTTTTCCCCAAAAATCTCAATCTCATTGCGATCCTCAACCACCGCAAAATGATCAATAAAGTGAAGCGTGTCAAGTGCGCGAACAATGAAAACATAATTTTGTTTACGCCTCGGGCGGGGTTAATCCTTCATAGAGTCGATGCAAAAAGTCACCACCACCAGCAGACGGAGTACCAGAACCAGAGGAGGACTCAACAATTATAATAATATGCTTACCTACCGGCAAGAAGAGTCAAGGGGCGTGGCTGGGCCCTCAATTCGCGTGCCAGAAAATTGAATTTGCATAATTTTTAGCCGCGTTGAAAAAATAAAAGGCTGATGATGAACAGACGACGGGGACAAGTGGGGGGAATAGTGGTGAAAGTGGACCTTTAAGCGGGAAATGGAACTGTCAGATCTGTATTTCAAGAGGGTGCGACATAAGGATGATTCCATTCAGAACAGAGGAAATACAAGGAGAATTTCAGTTCACTGCATATGGTTCAGATTATTAAATATTTGAATCTCCAGGTTTAAACAATTCCATTTACTCTGTGTTCTAATTATTAGAGATAACTCTCATAACTCTCTATATCTTCATATTGCTATCTGTTCTTCGAAATGTCAGAAGCGGAAAATTTTTTACTTCTTATTTTAATTCGTTTAAATTTTAGAAAGGCTTTGAAAAAATATATATATATTATTTTTTTGTTTTTTTAATACTAGTTAATGCTGTCGACCTATCCTGGCATTTGAGATTGTTTTCCATTTGGATTATGGAAATCGACGGGACTGGCTGATTGGGGATTGTCAATAAGCTGCAACGGAAGTTGACCGAAGGCGAGAAGACCGCCTCAACCCTTAAGCCATTCATTAAACTTTGTGATTAAACTGACCACAGCACGGACCGAGGGTCCACCCACCCCGGCGCACACCCCTTGGCCCGACTTCGATCCCTTAAATCTGCCGCAGAAATGAAGGGTGTAAGCGGGTGGCGTTGACTGCTGACAGGCTCATTAAATGCCGCATTCAGTTGTCCTTCGGCTCGTGCGACTTTTCCAGAGTCAACACATTGAATGAGTGAGTTCCTCTCTCTGAATACAGCTAATTTTCCAAGCTCAGCCTTTAAACTCGCATTTTCCTCTGGAGGACAGGAGGAAAAAAGGGAAAACATAACAGCAGACAGCAAAAACCACATAAATAATACCAGGAAAATTGTAGAAAATTGCCGTAACAATTTATGTTGACATTATCTCGAGAGACATTTTTCTATCTGCTTCTGTCTGCCTTCTTGTTTTCCTTTTTTTTTTGTTGCGATTTCTTCTCTTCTGGATGATTAATTACCGGCAGTAGAAAAATATTTGAATATGAAAAACGATGCGCGAGATAAGCTCGGGGGGCGGGTAACTTTTCCTTATTGCTCCCCAGTCGCCGATAAACTGGAAGGACTTCTAATGAACTAAGCATTTCATCATCTTCTTTGGGAAAACAAGATTTAGGGAAGTGAATTTCAGTGGGAAACCGAGTCAGGTGAGAAATTTATTAGCGAGATTATTTAAATTAAATCTGCGCTTGATTATTTAAGGGATTTCTTTAGCATTTTTCCATAGCTTGAAAATTCTCAAGTTCTGAGCTCTTTAAAAGGCTTTCTCTTGTACAGAGACACCTTTTCCCTTTTCTGTTAAAGGTGTCCCATTAACATACGGAATTTCCCTTTGTGGTCCATTTATTTTCAACGCTTCCCCAAAATGGCACGAGTCCTTAGAACTGCAGGATTCACCTTTCCCTCTAGGCCTGCCAATAAAATTCGATTTCTGTTTGGGGTTACACAGAAGACGACGCTTGAAGACGAGCGAGAGGCCAAGAAAAGGTCGTGCCATTAAATGTAACTGCGCTGTAATTTGCATAATTTTCTATTCATTACATAATTCTGTCAATTTCCAATACATTATAATTTGTTGGGAACACCCAGCGGAGGGAGGGAGGCCGAAATAAGAAACAGGGACAGAAAAAATATGCAAAGCAGTGGCGGACGAGGAAAAAATGGAACAAATTATACAGAAGGCGGTCCCGGGTCCCCTCCCTTTGTTGTCGTTCCTCTTATTTGTAATTTGTTTTCGGCTTAAAAAGATTATTTTATGGTGAAAACAACCCGAGGCCAAGTTGTTCCAATTTTTATGCGCAATCTGCTGGCAATCGAGAGGACAGGAGGACCTGCTGCCATATTCGGGCTTGGAAAATTAACACATTTGGCAGGAGAGATGATGGCCGAGATAGGACCAAGAAAGTGCAACTGCCGGAGCGTAACCTCTCGGCGGCGGGGTAAAAGGAAAATATATATGAAAGATAAAAATAAAAAGAACCGCAAGCCGCAAACTTATCTAATCCGGAACCGGAACCAACACGGCAGAGGAGGACGATCACGTAGCCATTATAAATGCAAATCAAGTGTCAATATTGCACATTTGAATATTTTCGCCACAAGGATTTTCATTTGCCAAACGAATGCGAATTTTCCCCGAGTTTTTTCCTCTCCACTTTTGGCTCTGCTTCGTTGGAAATCAGCAAAACAAACATCTGAGACAAAGAGGAAGGCCGAGTGCGAAATCAATTGGAATCCCAAATGTCAACTGAGTGAATTCATCGGGAGTTTCCAGGACATTTGCCAAACATCTGGCCGGGCATACTGATGAGGAGCGGGGATAATGATGGGTTTGCCAAATGAAGGGCTCTTCCTGGTCGGAAAATCTGTGCGAATTATAACGGGTTTAATCTGTGGAAATAAATTTTCGACGAATCTAACAATTTAAGGGCACTTTATTTTCGTATTTTCCACATACAAAAACTATTATAAATACTCCCAGAAACTTTACACTTAATTCTGTCATTAAAGTTGTCGCCCTGCGAGAAAACTTCCTTGGCAACTACTTAAATCCTCGGAAAAGTGTGAGCCTGGCAATCCTACGTGCCAAGTGGCTGTCAACTTTTGCCGCCTGATGCGGCTCCTCCTTCTTGCCCCGGAAGGCCTCAGGAAAATCTCTTGAAAATCCCCTAGAGAGCCCCCTCGCGGCTAATTAGCATTTTGAGCTGCGGCAAACTTGCAGCTTGTCGCCGGCTAAAAGTTTTCACCGCAGGCAGGTTGAGGCAGCAACGGGCCAGAGGCCAAGTCATGGATACTGGTTCCCCCGCTCCGCTCCACCTTAAGTAAGTAAGATGTCATGATGAGAGGCACAGGGCGCCGCCTTGCAGAAATTATAAATATTTGAAGGCTCGTAACATGAGATTCCATATTTCCCATTCCCAAAGATCGGTATATCTGCATTCGTGACTCAAAACAATGCCAAAAAAACAAAAAAGAGGAGAAGTAAAGACAGCGAGTCACGCAAACGGAGGGAACGAGATATTTGAAGGAGGCTTTCCCCGGCAGCTCATAATGCTGTCATATATGTCCGCCGATGGGTTTTATTGGGGAGCCTACATTAGCTGACACGAGGGAGTTACAGCTGCTGCTGTGTCTTTGCGGGGATCGGGCGAGAGTGACTCAAGGCACAAGGAAGAGCATCTTGGCCTAATGGAAGACAAACATTTTATGCGTGGCCCCGGACCCCCGGACACACAGACACGCTTACGTATTCTCGCTCATTCAATTACATTTTTGCGCACACTCAGCACTAAAGGGACCGCTCATAAAGCGTCAAAATTCGGCCAAATGAGCTGGCTCTATCCATCTCCCGCCTACCGCCTCCCGCCACCTTCTTGTTGTCCTTCATTAGAAACTGCTCCCCGGGGCATTCGATTCGTCCTCTGGCCACACACATGCGTCCGAAGCAAGCCTTCGAAGGACATGCCGTGTCAACGCCATCAAAGTGTTCGCTCGGCCTCTATTAAAACTGACAGCCGAACGACTCCTGGCCTGGTCCTTCCTCCCAAACTGCCGGCAGGACAGCCCCTCGTCATGGTACTCGTCATCAGCTGAACCGCAGCGTAAACATTGCGGCCGCTTGAATGGTCCTTGGACCTCGCTAGCTAGCTGACCGGTGCATTTCCCTCGGGGGCGTCAGGACACAAACACTTTGCCACACTCAGCAGTCTCTGTATGAGTGTTTCCCCGTCGTTTCTCTTCGTATTTCTCAGCTGAGAAGTTCCATTTGATTGCCAACCATTTCAGAGGAAATAAACTCAATTTAGAGCCAAGTTATCCTTCAAGATATTTCTGGTCTTAAATAAATGCTAAATTTAATACAGGATCCTCGAATTTCGAATGCAGTGTTTTAGCATTCAGTCTCATACTTCAACTTAAACTTTTTTCAACAAAATGTTCATCACGTTTCTGTCATTTATATAAGGGATTAACTAATTCCTTTTATCATCTCACCAACCTGCCGAAAAAACACAAATTTTTCCCCGCACAAAATGCACTTCCAACGCTTTATCTCAACCCTTGCTTTGACTCTTCTCCTGGTCACCATTTCCATTAATTTCCACCCATTTCCAGCTCTATTTGTCACGCCCCAATTGCAGTTTGTAAAAGAACAAAAAAAGAAAAAAAAAACAAGGAACACAGCAGAAATTTTTATGATTTTTCTATGCAAATATCACCACCCTCTTTTCCTCTTTCCTTCCCCAATTTTAGAAGGTTTTCCTCTTATTTTTTTAGACTGCTTCACAGGTGGCTGATTTAATGATTGCACTTTATGGACTGAGAAAGGTTTTACTGTACAAAAAATGGAAGGTAAAGTTCTAAAATTGCACAGCTATAAATTACAGAGAAAATATAATTAAAAGTTAAAAAAACACAAGAAAAATATAGAAATGTTAGCCCTAAAGAAATTATTGTTATAAAAATGAAACCAGAATTTCGTTTTAAATCGTATAAAATATTCATATGTAATACTAAGGCATACTTTTTACTAGTAATAGAATTATAAAATTTTCCAACTTGGAGTTCTAATTAAAAAATAACCTTCTTATTGATTAAAGAACACCTTTATACATTTTGTTTTTCTTCTTGCACGTACAAAAAAAATAAAATAAATTTACTAGAAATGTCAAAAAAGAAAACATCCTCAAATAATGTGACTTCCTCCATCGTAACCCTTTCATTTCCTTAAATTTCTCAACTATGCAAATTCAGTTAAAAGATAAGCTCACAGCGAGTCATAAAATATGTCATATTCCGGGCTAAATTACAAATAAACCCATTAGGGTGGGGCGCTCATCCCATGTGGGACTAAGGGGTGCGAGTGTTGTAATTAACCCATTTGGTTAAAGGATAAAGCGGGGATTCACCCAGAATCTGGCGTGAAAGCATTTAGCGCACTCTTGAGGCTTGCCACATGTGTAATTAAGCGGCGCTGAAGGAGGAGGCTGGGAGTTTACAGCCAAGATTTACAATTATTTCCACAGAGATTTCTTACACTTGGAGTTTAATAAATAAAAGTGTAAAATAAAATATAATAAAATAACATAATTAGGCATTTGCAAAACAATATAATCTAATATCAGAACCAGAACCATGTCTAAGTTTTATTTTTACTTCTTGAAATAGAGACATTTCTGTATATGTTTTATTCCAAAATGTCTTCTAGTTCCCCAAAAGAAAGAAATCTCCTTCCCCTTGAAGGACTCACACCTCCCGTAATGCCTTGCAAATTGACACTTGCTCAGCTCCCAGCCCTCATCCCTGGTCGCGGAGGACTCGGACTCAAACTCGGGTCCATCAGGAAAGTGATGAATGTGCAAGTTCCTGGACGCGGGCCAGCGTCCTGATACCCGTGTACCGAGCTGGGTTGGCATCCGGCGCTAAATTGGATTGCATATCATTACTTTGCACTTGTCTGGCAGCAAATTTTCGCACTTTCCCGAGGAAAAAAAAGAACTACGTTAAGGAAAAGGATAATTTATGCGTCTTCGAGAAAGTCTCTTTGATGGACATTCCTTTCAACTGCTCAACGGAGGGGGGTTGGTGAATCCTCCTCTTCCGAACACAATTGCCGGCAAATCCAATAAAACAAACTTGTTCCTCGTCGTGTGTGTAAGATAATATTTGTCCGACTTACATCGACATCGAGATGGTGTCCTTTGCGAACAATAAAAATCAGCATGGAAAGGCAATTTATTGCCTAACAATGATTAATGTTTTGTTGTGGAGCGAAACAAAACAGGGGTTTATTAAGGCAACAGACTATAAATACTAGAAAAAGGTGTTTAAAAGCAAGGAAAAATAAAATAATAATTTTTAGGAATAAAGAAGTATGGAAGTCAGCTTTGATACCCTGCAAGGACACAAAAATCACAAATTTCCGCTCAGCTTTTTATTAGTTTTCTACCTCTCACCTCAGTTTATTGTGGGCTTTCCCGATTAACCTTGTCAAATGAAATTCATATTCTTCAAAAACATAAACTGCTGACAGCTGAACACAGAATCTTAACCACAACAGGACCTTCAATATGGGAGCTCTTCTCCCCTTCTTTGGGACACATTCCTCATGTCAAATTTGAATTCCTCCGAAATTGTGTGTAAATCAAGCTAAGCTCTGCTCTGTCGACTTATAAACAAAATTTTTTCCCCTGTTGGGGGCTTATTCCAACTCCCCCTCATTACGCAATTTCCCGGCACAACCTCTCTGGCTTAATTCGAAATTAAATTTATCATCAATGCAATTAGTGGCCATAAATTACGGAACCGAATGCGAATGCGAATACGAAGCCGAATCCATCTCCCAGCGAAACTCCACTGTGTGGTGGTCACAAGTGTGAATTATGGCCGCTGTGCCGCATATCCTTTCCAGCAAGTCCTCGTGTGTGTGTGTGTGTCCTTCTGCGGTCAAATTAAATTAAATTGTCCTTTTTCATTTCGATACACTTTCGAATCCTCCAGAGAGCGAGCGAGAGGGAGCCAGAGTCCTCTGCCGCATCCTCGTCAGCTCCATTAAGCCAATAAAGCATTCGTTTCATTGGATTACGTATGCTGATGTCGGTGGAAGCACCATTCCTATATGCCATGCCTGGGGATCCGGTTACACACATGGACACACGGTCATAGGGTCAGTGGGGAGCACTCCTCCTCCATTATGTCCTTTATTGCCAGCTCAATTGGTGCTCTGATGAATGGGTCAAAGCAGGCTCAAAGGAATCGCACAGAGCAACGGCAGGAGTAACGAAAAATTATATACAAATATTCTCCAGTTGTTATTGTGGCAATTTAAATATTTTCTTAGTTAGGAAAGACGAAAAAGATATAGGTAAGGGTTAATGAGATCGTAGGTATGAACTTTTAAAATCGAATACAAATAAGCCTCTAAATAAAGATACATCATTCACAATCACACATAAAATAAGGTGTAATTCTTAGCTTTTTTCTAGTAAAACTTGGCATAGAAAACTCTTGACTGAAAGTTTTTTCAGTTAAGCATTCCAATTAATCTAACCCCCTGCCTCTTAGTAACCCGACATGGGTAAGGGTAATTGCTCATCTCCATCTCCATCTACATCTTCTTGTCCACAGTGGTGTTCCCCCTTTCTGCTGGTCAAGTTCAGTTGATTAAATGCCCGAGATAATCATTTAATCCTCGAGAGCGGGTCGCCGGGCGTTGAAGTTGTTCGTTCATGTATTATTCATCATTTGGCTTTCATTACTTTCTCCGCTTTAATTCCCGTTGCCTTCGTCCTGCCGAAATCTAGATTTAATAAGAGAAGTGCAGCGAACCTAATGAACATCCTGTGTTTGTCCTGTTTGGTTTCCTCTCCTTTCCTTCTCGATAGTTCCCTTCATTTTGGCCTCTAGCCAAGCAGAAGAGATTTTCCCCGCCCAGTAAGCGTTTTCCGCTTTCTCTGCTGCTGATTGTGATGGATAAACTATTGGGGAAAATTGCCTCGGAAGATGGCAGAATGACTGAATTCGGTTCAATTGAATGCGTTTCAATTGAAGTTCACTTTTGCTGCTCGTGGCACTGGGTTTTTCAGCAACGCCCCCTTGAAAAATAAAGACAGTTGCCAATGGCAGGATTTTCCATATTCCAAGCATAGCCAGAAAATCATAAATTTAGCAGGAATCTCTTAAATTGCAAACTCCTAATTTTTTTGTCGGGGTCAGACAACTGGCGACATTTTAATGGGGACTTTTCACAGCTCCACCCTTTCCCAGCTTGGCAATTTCCCAGGCATTACATAATAAAGCATGCTTTGTCATACAAACGACTTCATTAAAAGCAACTCACAACTTTCGCTGCGCCAAATATTTCCTAATGAAAGCGCCAAACAGTCTCCAGTCTTGAACTCGAACATTCCGAGCTGACATCCTGACATCATCTTCTTGGCCCAGAATATATATAATCCTCAGCGAACACTTCATTATTATTTGCACAATATTCACCTGCTGCTGGCTAACAAAAAACAGGCAAAGGGCAAGTGCCATTCAATAGAAAAATCGTCTTTCCTTGAATTCCTTGAATTATTAACCGGAAACTGATTTTTGCAAAAAGAATCCTCAGACACGTTCCATTCCAATTTGAATGGCAATAATCGATCCCTGGGCCTTTCCATCCCAAAAAAGAGACAACCCCCCAGCAGGACTCGAATCCCAGAGCTTAAAGCTGGTGTTATCTGAGATGTGTTTGCCTTTGACTCTTCGTGTTCCGAGGCTACCCTTTGTTGTCGGAGGATTAAAAAGAAATCCACTCGAAATTGAATGCGATTAAATTCGAAATTGACCTCCGCTGACCATATGCAAATGCCCAAATAATAATCCCCGAACATCCCACAACACAAGCGCTGCTCATCCCACCGAGCTGTGAAAAAGTCAGGAAGCCGGAAGCACGCCACGACGACACCCGTTTTTTCAATTGTCCTTGTCCTTTTCCCTGTTTTAAAATCGAATTTTCAGCCGCAACAGAAAAAAAGGGGTGGAATAATGCCAAGGGAGAGGGTAGCTCACAGGGCATAGGGGTCGGTCTCGCACTCATAGGGGTTGTGGCTCTCGAAACATAATTACGTGCATGTAAACAATAATTTAATTTCGCACTAAGGCAGCAAATTTGTGGGCTGATTGCGGGCAGGGCTAACGAACTAACTCGCAGGGGAAGGGGTTTTGAAACCCAAGAGCCAGGACCTAGAGGGTTTAACCTCTACTTCAGTTGTAAAATATATTTCTTTAACATTTTTCATACCTTGGAGCACATACAGCGCACCCCTTGGCACATTTTTCTTTCTGCAAACTTTTGTCATGTGACAAATTTTGATTTTATTTTTGAAAGATTTATGAGGCGAAACCCTTTCTCTGGCTGACATAATGCCAGCAAATAAAATAAAATTTTAGCCCATGCAATAAATCTTGTTTGGGCCCAAATGGCATTGCTTAAAAACCAGGTTAAAGCTATTGAAACATATTCTAGTTTCTCTCCTTAGGATATCTTTTGGTAATTAACATAGAGGGCAGAGTAGAGGAGTAATTTCTTCAGGAAGAAAAGCGGAAATCCCATTGAGTTTCGGCTTCGGTGAGCAAACATTGTTCCGACTCTTAAATTTGCATAATCAAAATCAAAAACATCACTTCCATTGCCTCCCCTGCTGGCTGTCAATATGCCACTTGGAAGCCGCAGTTGAGCTTTTAAAATTATGCAAATTCAATTTCGAGACACTTTCCACCCCCAACTCCCCGACTTCCTTAAAATTTGAGACATAAATTCGAGTAACTGTATTAATATAATTGGCCCGGGGGGTTGCTCTTAAAATTAGATTTAGATCTCGACTTTCCCTTTTCGGTGGAGCGGCAGGCAGCACATCCCTTTGATTACCTTCTGCTGTGCTGGCCGGCCAGGACGAGAGTCCTGTAAGCTCCATTTAACCTACAGTTCGGGGCCATAATTTAAAGCCAGTATCTCTTTGGCCATAATTCGTTGCAGTTCAGGGCATGAATCATGTTTAGTTTTCGGACCCGCAAATCGTTTTATTATTCAGACCCAATTGCGCCCGACTGACTATAAATAATTAATTTAGATGGCTTCTCGGGGAGAGGTGTCCCTTATTTATGTGTGGTCTGCAGGCTAAAGGATCTGGGCTTAACTGTTGCTTCCCGGCCAGAGATTTGTGGTCTGACCTAGAGAGAGTTACAGAGCTAGGGCCATTTAGATGCTGAGATTACCTTTTATGGTTTGAAAGAGCAATTGTTATGCTCTGTAAAAATCAAGGATCAAGTTTGTGGCCAAACTAAAAGTGAACAAATTATCGTGGGAATTGCAGGACGAAATTTGAGTTATTACAGGCTTGGAGGTTTGTTTCTTTGGGATTTCTCTGCATTCAAACTTTGTCTTATTTGGTAAAGTTCAATTTGCTATAATCTCCTTTTAGTATGTATCCTCCCAATTCCTTGTCTTAACCTTTAATTCATTTCCCATTTAAATAATCAGATTGACATTGGATCCAGCACCATCTCCTCCTGACTAAGCCCACAATGGCATTCGATTCCACTGCTTCCATTCAGCTTCCGCTTTCTTCACACCATCTCGGTGGCATCTTTTCGGGATTCCGGCGATGCCCTGACTCGAGAATAATGCGTTTATGGCAGCTGCAGCCGTTAACTGTCCATAAAAGTGCACATTATTGTAATGTTGCACTGTCCTGGAACGGCAGTTTGAGCCAGGCTAACGGCAGGACATCCAGGAGGACGTCTTTCTGCGCGATAATCTCGCCCCAGCAGAGTTGGCACTTTGCCCGGCAGGACATCGCCTTGCGGAGGGGGGGCCCAGTGTAAATGTTTTAGTGGATTATCGCTTGGCACGATTTTTATCATCGAACGGCATTCGATTGGAATGTCCTTTGGCCACCTTAAGCCGGCGCACATTGCAGCCGGAATCGGAATCGAAGTGAATTGTACTTTGACCCCCGGCCTTAGTTACTGGCCAAGGGGCCAAGGAGCGCATCCATTAGAGCAAAGCCGAAACCATTTCAAATCTCGTTAGCCGAGCCGGCTCCCGTTTTAAGGACATTCCTATGCCTGCCGAGGGTGGAAAGTGGAGTTCATATAGAGAGAGCGGGACCCCGCAAATGTCAGCAATAAAAAGATAATCATGATTTACAGCCGCCTTCAATATGTGGCCTGGAATTTCCAAAGGCATTCGGCAAAAGTTGATGGGGAGTCTTGCGCTGAGTCCTTGTTCAACTGTCATTCCGCATTTTATTAGCATATTAATTATAGCTTCCCAGCTTCCCGGCTCCGCAATTAAATGTAAAAGCTGGAAACCATTTAAACTTTGACACCTGAACTCGCAGCGAACTTTTATTGGCTTGAGACCCGGAAAATCTCATTAATCTTCCGCCGAGGCGTCGGCAGAGGTGTAAAACGTAAACAAATCTCTTTTTTATGGTAATTGAACTTTTTTATTGTCTCTCCCCTGTCCGCCCGGCTTTGTTGCTGTTCCTTCTGATTCGGATCTCCGTTTCGTCCGGATTACTTATCGATTTCATTTAATTAGTCCGACTTTGCACTTTGCATACAGGTCGGTCGGTCGGGGCCTTCCCCCAGTGCCGCCTGCTCGGGGACCCCCATTTCCCAGACGGGCGGTAAACTAATTTGTATAAACTAATTGAGAGATTTGCGCTGGACAAGCGCACTTTATGACGTGTTCTCTCATTAGCAATAAAAGCCAAATGGAAATGGCCTGATTAGCCCCTCGGAATGGCATTGCAATTGTGTCCAGTGTTTCCGGGGCAATTATCCCCGGGGAATGTGGAATTACGAGCACCAGCGGAGGAGGAGGGTCGGGTCGTTCGATGGTGTAACTAATTGCATAGTTTCGCCACCGGGGACAGTGTGAATCGCAGGACTCGAATTGTATTCAAAATATATGAATAGATACAACAAAGGCGACACATTAAACTAATTATTAAACAAAGGAGAGTATTTTACAATACTATTTACAGAATAAACTTTGTTAATTATAATCAAAAATCATCGGACAGACATATATTCACAGGAATATAACTCTTACGCAATGTTCAAGTAGCTATCTACTACTAATTTTACATTAATTCTGGAAAACTAATTTATTTACAGAAAAAATAATTTAAACATTTTCTTCCTACCCAAAACACTACCTTTAAGAATAATCCCACTAGCACATTCATTTTCCCTCCAAATTAGTATGCAAATTATTAGAGCTTCCCAAATACCTTTTTCCCACTCGCAACCTTCGCTATCTGCATTTATGGACTAATAGATAATGGCAGCCAAGTTTTGAAATTGTTTCCCTTGGCCCAGGACATTGCTCCTTTCTGCCAAGGACTCATTACGATGCGTCGTTATCTGTCCCATATGAGAATCCACGGGAACGGGAGGGATCTGGGGCATGGCGAATGGCTTTATTGTAATTGTGCTGCAACATTTTGTTAAAATATGACATATTTTATGGCTCACAGAGTGCGGGCTTTTATCATGCGAGTGTGTAATTTGCATTTGGACCGGGATCCTGGGATCCTTGGATCCATGGTGCGCCAAATGAATTCGAATTGGTCCCATTTGTACTTTATTAGGGTTAAGTTTTTGGTTATTATCGCAGATAATGAGACTTGGAGTGTGGGTGCCAGAGCCAGAACAAGGAATCCCCGGCAGGAGCTCAGGTACAAAGGGAGCTGCTGCGGTCTGGTAATGATGACTACACTGGGAAAACACTAGAGAATAACTGAGCTTATGGCACAACTATCTCCAAGTTAGTACTTGAATATCATCTCAGTGTAAAGAAGTTCTTCCTGGGGCTTCTGCGCTGCCCAGTTTTTTGTTCTCTTAGTTTCTCAAATTGCAAAATATGCGTGGAATTTCTTGTACTCGTGGTCGTGCCCGAAAGGTCTGCTGCTTCCCGCAGAAAAAACTGAAATGTATTTTTCGGTCTCCTCGGGCTTTTTGTCGACGCCCGCAGATGATGTCTGGACCTTGGGCAAAATTCTGGACTCAGAAGCAAGCCGGAGCAGGGAGTATATCGATGGATATCAACCGCAAAAGACTTTCGATAAATTAAATCAAATTTTTCAGATTTTTGTGGCTGTTCAGCGCGTGTGCAGGAGGACGGACGCACAAATAAAAGGAATAATTGGCCGCCAGGCAAAGGAGAAATCTAAGCTGGCTCTTGCCCCTCCCCTAGGCCCCCCGGTAAATTCAATAAAAATGCCACAACAAATGTCATAAGTAAATTATTCACAATAGATTTCCAATTGATTGACGTCCACACGCGTCGCCTTCATTTCGACTCGCTTTTCCCGGGGCACAAATCGGGGCAGAAATCGCCCCAAAATTATATAGAGAAGGAAATTGCCGGGACACGTGTCGCAGGACAACCTGGCAAATGGAGGAATCCAGCCATCACGGGGATTAGTTGAACTGCGATATCCAAGGCTATATTTTAATAACTTAACTTGGGCAAGTGTGTCCCCGACAACAACAGCCAGTTGACAAATGTCTCAATAGAGTCTCGAGACGAATCATATCCCCGAGGAGGTGCGATTCTCCCAAGACATGCAAATCAAAGAATTCATCATCGGTGGGACCAGGGGCAGGAGCTACGGATTCTGGTCTAGTTCATCTCCATCTCCATCTATCTTGGCCGATGCGGCCAAGTGTAAGACTATGAATAATAAAAAGGGTTAAATTAGCATTTTCACATTTATTTGAGCGATGACATGGCACGATGCGCCGGAAGGGGCGGGGCTACGTCTCGGACGGAACGGGTTATCTTGGGGTTGCTTAGGGCCGAGACCGCGCCGACTATATCAACTTTTATCGGGGAGTATCGGGGGTTTATTAGCGAGCGCGTGCAGCGGCAATCATGAGGCGTGTTAGCGCGATTGGGGACTGTATGTAGCGACTTCCGATGACGTACATGAAAAGAGTTGGCCCCTTCGGGATAATCCTTAATGATGCCATTTCCAAGGACATTTCTGAAAGGCGTTTAAGCATGCTGTCAAGAGATTATGGTAGTTCCGGTTAAAGGATTGCGAAAGCGATGACAAGGGGGATAAGAGATGATGTGAAAAGATAAATAGAAGGAAGTGTTTAGAGGATCTGCAAACGAAGAAATCGCTGTGGAGTTGAGAGCTCATGAAACGGTTGCAAAAGTTAGCAACGAATTTGTTGTGATAAAATTCGGCATTACAAAAAATCGACATGAAAAATAAACCACAAACTATGTTCAAAGAATTCCTAAACCATCTTCCCCCATTTATCTCCATCAGTCCACCTTCTCCAGATCTCCTGCGGTTAATTGCTGTGTAAATCAAATCCATCCTTCGTCAAAACACGGATCCATTTCATTTTCGCCTCAATTCTGAGGCATACTGCCGCTGCCTACAAGGATTGCCCATTAAAAATGTTAATTAGTTGCACAAACAGTGAGCATCGTCGGCAGGCTGGGAGAAGGGGAGAAATCCAGAATCCACATGGAGGAGTATCCAGAGTCCAGACCAGAAGCGTGTATGCAAATTGAATCCGCCGCTGTCTCTCGCCGTCCTCGATTGAATGGCAATTAAGATAAATGTTCGCGGCATGTCCGCACTTAAGCCCAACATGCCACCTATTTTTTTAGGAGGGGAATAAGCCGCAGAATAAGCTCAGACTGGCGGGATTACTTAAAGCCAAGACATTATTAACTAATTTCTTTTGTAAACTTAAAGTGTAGTGCTAAAAATTAGGAATATTAAAGTGCTAGAAATCATTGTTCACTAAGAGGAAAAGTGATAAAGGTTGTGCATAAGGATAGCTCATATCCGAGTTACACTTCTTCACTTCTCTCACAGATTAACCTTATCGCTCTGCACTCCTTGGTCTTTAAAAAGGACTTTTATTTCTTTTCGCAGGTCACTCTTATCAAATCAGCGATTCGCGTCACGTTTGCGGCGTCTGGCAAAAATCGATACGCGTACAAAGGAAAGGCCAAGGCGAAAACTGGACCCTGGACTCTCCCCGGAACGGTAGCGTAGCAATCAGCTGGCTATATAGTATTCCGCCGGAAAAAAAGCAAGTGCAACGAACCGACTTAAACTCCTCGAGCTCAAAGGAAAATGCCCTCCATTAATCCTCCGTAGAACGAACACAGATATTAGATGCGAGCTGAGCGAAAATATTTTTATAATTTCGACTTTTTGATAAATCACAAGCGGAGTGGCATCATTTGTCAAGCGGCATCCCTGGACGAACTAGGGGGTCCTTCCAATTCCACACATGTCACTGGGGTCAAAAATGCGACACTTTCGTCATGGAACGGAATGCATCGAAAACGGGGTAGGGGGGGCGCCAGGCATAACATAACAAATGACCCTCTGCCGCCCGAGGGCCCCCGGATGAGTTATGGTCCTTTTGGCACTAATAATATGCCAGGACATGCCCGCCTCCCGAACCCTTTCGCAGGACAGCTCCCTGTGATGAGCCGAAATTAAGTTTCTTAGTTTGCCTCCTTTGGGGACTACTTGTACCTGGCAAAAACAATTGTCTTGAGAAGGTAATTCTTCATCGCCTTGTAGCACTGCTAATTGTGCTGACAATTCCTTGACAGGACCCACTGAAATATGGGAATATTATGCGGATTTAATGTCGGCAACTCCATCTGCCACCAGCTTTTATCAAAAAATTAGAGCGTGAAATAAAGCCAGGGAATGAATGTGTGGGGAGGAGGACAAGCAGCTCGATTTATTGGGAATCATAAATCATAAGCCGAAGCAGGGGCTGAACAGAGGCAGGGTGTTGCAGGGAGCTCACTCCCATTGATGGCAGAACTAACATATTTAAAGAGTTCCCCCGACTCGCGCCCCAGTGTTTGTTTCATTCATAAAGTCCGAAAATTAGTTGAAAATTTCAATCACGTTCATGTGAGGAGGAGTGCCTCGATAGCATCTCCTGAATCAAACAGAATTTTAGATAGAATAGAATTAGGAGAGGCGACCGCAGATGAACAGCGGGAGATACCTGCGATATTTGTGAGGGTGTAGTCCCTCTCTCTCTCTAAACAGTGAATGAAAAGTTCTCGAATTCCGAGCGCGTGCTAGCGGGGATCAGAGGAGATATCATCTGAGTTTTAAGACCCTCGGAATGATGGCTTCATTCATGGGAAAGCCAACAGGTAAGAGCGGAAATGGGACATTGAGGAAACTCTTATCTGGGGGCTATATCTCCTCCTCCTGTCTCGGGGGAGGAGACACAGATACTGGCTCCAGATCGCAGCCATAATGAAATTTAACCAAATCCGGCTAAAATTGCGCGCTGTCTGCGCGCGTCGCCATAAATCGAAGTCGAATTCCGCGTACGATCGCCTCGGCATCCTTATAGGCCTTGTGGTGGCTCCAAGAGAGCGTGGCGTCGCCTTCTAGGGAGGATCGGTCAGATCGGTCGGATCGGTTTGGAGCTAAATCTGGCTAGCGGCGGATGAACACGTGCCCTGGCTAGATCGCTGGCTCCTCTTCTGGCTTCTGGCAGCTGTGTAATTTAAATTTTGATTTCCTTTTTAATTGCATTCAATTAGTGGCGGCCTTCGCCTCTCTTTCCATTTCAATGTCAATCATTATGATGGATTGTGAGCCGAGGAGTGGCTAAAGAAGCACAGACTTTTCAGATCAAATAGGGTTCGAGTGGAGTTTGTTTAAAGAAGGATTTAATTATTTACAGGGGAAATGAAAACTCAAAGCAGAAGAGTTCCCTAGGTTTGGGATTTAAGAAGTATTAAAGTCTTAATTTCCTTGTTAATTAATTCTATTAAAAATTCTGTGCCTATTTGTAGGCATCAACAGCTATCTCCCAGTTGTAGTTAATTTTCATAACGTATAGATTTACAGCTTAATTAAATTTTAAAATAAAAAATGGTATTTGGAAATAATTCCCGTGAATTTCATGGACAACAGTCTGGCCTTGTACTTCCCTTTACCAGTTCTCAATTAACTACTCGTGACACTCCTGAATCCTTCTTAGTCAACGAAGAAGTGGGCCCAACTCTTAACGCCATTTATGGCTCAAGACTTGTTTTTGTCTCCGTCGCGTAATGTGACTAATTGGAAGAGCAGAGTCGCTGGCATAATTAGTTCCCAATCAGAAGTGGATGAACCCCACCTTATCGGCGATGGCTCAGGTAGATATTTGGCAGGTGTACCTGCAACCGAGTAACTGAGAAACTGAGAGTGAGTGTGACAGTTTATGAAATTTATGACATTATTTTCCACTCTCGACCTTTCCCTGGAAAGTGCTCCTCCTCCGGTGGCTAACTGTTTCCGAGGCGAGGGAAACAATCGGGATCAGCGGGGTGCCCTATCCCAGGCTGCCCTGGCGCTGTCCTCGTCATAAATGTCACAATATCACACACAGGTTTCACAAAGCAACTTGATTATTATTATTTTTTTTGGTTGGATCAGTATAGACAGACCCAAAATAGAGAAAGTGCAAAAACATATTGGTCCTAGAGATCTCAGAGATTGTTCTCGCCCAAATTGAGTTCCAGGAGGGGTCAGCATGGGTTTTATCTTAATTTTCCATCTTACAGAACAAACCCTTTTCCCGAATTGCTCCGAAATTTGTTTGCAAATTAACCATTTGAATAATTTTTTTGCTCTTGTAGGATATTTATGAGCTGGCATTTCCATTTCCACTTTCATGTCCTTACACTTGGCCTCAGCTGTGGCAGAGTTACAGGCAAATTGCGTGCGACATCGAAACTTCTGGCAATTCCCAAAATGAACTCTTATATGTGTCCTTAAGGGGGCCCCGAGTCCTTTGTCAACATTTTAAATGCATTTTTATTGAGATTCATATCGCGAGTTCGCACAAGGAATCGAATGCGACTTTGGATTGACTTCAAATTCCTTAAATTATTGCCTATCCCCCCACCGCTTTCCAGGACAAGGACTCAACCCCAGACTCTATCGGGACTCTTTCGAGTCAGGTTTTAAAATCGTTCCGGCAACTCGCACGTTTTATGCGAATTTGAGCGGTAATAATCGATCCCTGCGGCATTTTAAAAAATAAATCCGTTTCGCAAATGGAAATGAAAGTGGAAACTGGGGAGGAAGCCCACACAGGACTCAGTTTCCCTTGAATTATGGCAGTTGCTAAGCCTCACATATGGAACAATGGAAACACATGGTTGCCGGAGTCCCGGCATTTTATGCGTTTCTTATCTGACTTTGATTCGGCATCCGAATTGCAGTAAATTAAAAAGTGCAAACAAAACACTTTGAAAAGAAGTCTTGGCTTTATGGGCCCAGACGTTGTCAGGAACTTTACGAGGGAAGAGAGCCGGAAATGGGGCTTAATTATGGGGGAGGCGGTATAACATGTCTGGGTTAAATGGCATTAAATAGATTCTCGATAACAGTAAAGACTGTATACATTGAGAGATTCTCCTGTTTGCCTTTGCGTGTTTTACAGTTTCTTACATTACGAAGAACTGCCTAGCTCAAAAAGTACTCGAAAATGAAACTTTTCTACTAATCGAATGATTGAAGACACACACAGTTCTTTATTGATGCATATAAGAACAGTTTTTGAAGTTTTATATAATTAAATTATATTAAAGTTTTAACTTCTCACGTTTTTTTTTGAACCCTAAAAAATACTTTACTACTTTGCTACATTTTTAGCTAAATAGCAAAACCCTGTAAGGATATAACAACAAAGTCAAGACTAATTATTGTTTTCCTTTCCTTTGTGGACACTTTTTCCCCCTGCCTTCCTTGAACTATGCAAATTTCCTTTGTTCGCATATTGACACCCATAAACTCAACCTCTTCTTCCAGGCAACCCCTTTTTACCAGTACAAATTAAGCGCATTAGAGTTGCCCTTACCCCGCCGAAACAAAAAAAAAAATGTAAAATACAAAAAGGGGAATTGCGTGTGTAAACAATAATTTAATTTCGAGACTAACTCTACAAATTAGTGGTTTCAACCTTCCCTTGCCCTGGCCTAATGTTAATTCAATCAAAGGACGTGGGAGTCCGACTCCTGGTCGTAAATTAAGACTGAATACCATTAATGTCTTTGCCTTTCAGCAATTAAGCGGGAATTATGAATATTTCGCATTGGAAAACTAAAGAATTGATCACGTTCTTCTTCCTGCTTTTTGAGGCTTAACTTGCCCCGAAGAAGCTTCTTCGTCGATGTAAATCATGATTATCATTTTATTGCCGACACATGTTTTCATTAACATTTCGCTTCCCTTATTCAGCGAGAACCACCACCGAGAGCCCATAGTTTCCCTGCCAGAAATATGATGACAAATGACGTCGGACGACCGCTGCCCATTTTCCATAATTTCGCAATTCTGCACACTTGCCGTCGTCCATCCCAGAGGTCAGCGGGATTTACATAATCGGGCACCCGAACCCCAGATGACTGTCATCAATCAAGTATCGCAACAAGATGGGTAAATAAGGGGAAAAGGGGGTCAACGCTGCTACCTTAGGTTTGTCTTTTGGAAAATAAATAGTATGATTTTCAAAGGATAACGATGGAGTAGGTCACCTTATGAAGTGTTTTATAAGGGTATCATTGCACATTACACTACATTTGTATATTTGGTTTTGCCTGTTTTTTTGTTTCTGATTTAAATTTTTTAATAAGTTTAATGATTAGTCCCTTTTGTTGTCATATATAGATATTGTAGGTATATAAAATATAAAAACTTTAAGTCTTAAAAAAAAAAAATTATCAATACCTAAACGTTTAACTTTGAGTAAATTAATTTATTTCCTTACCTCTGAGAGCGCTGCAGAAATTAAATATTTTTTCCGGTAGAATCCTTTAATTGTTGTAGAAACTAAAAGTATTAAAAATATAGAAATACCATTTTATTCACAATAAATAAGGATATCCGTGTTTAATCATTTAATTTTAAGTTAATTTATTAATGTTCCTACCTCTGAAAAGTCAGCAGAAATTAAATACTTCTACCGGTTTAATTATTGTAGAAACTAAAAGTATACAAAATAGAAAATTATTTTTATATTCACAATAAATAAGGATATCCGTGCTTAATCATTTAATTTTGATTTAATTTATAAAATGTATTACCTCAGAAGCACTGCAGAAATTAAATATGTTTTCCGGTACAATCCTTCAATCATTGTAGAAAGTTTCTACTAGGAACTAAAAGTATACGAAATATAAAAATATGTTATAATCATAATAAATATTTATGGTTAATCATTTTATTTTAAGACAATTTATTAATTTCCTTACCTTTGTAAGTATGATTTGTTTCCTGGTCTCGGGGTTTATACATATTCATATGTATGTTTGAGTTGTTGGCGCTGCCCATCCCCTTCAAAATTCACAGGTGGGCGGCCAATAATTACCGCTGCCAGGAGAGCGGGAGGGGAGGGAGCAGCAGTGGCGGGCGTAGTTGGCTTTATAGAACCCATTAAAATATCATCGCACATCATCGCATTCAATTATTCCGTAATGAAGTGCGGCTGCAGTGGCTGCAGTCTCGCCGCGTCCAGCGGAGCACCAGCTACAGCTATCTCGCTCTTTCCTATTGGCCATAGAGATCAGCGAACGCACCGCGAATAAAAAGTCACTAAAACCAGAAAATCTTAGGTGCTTCCATTAACTATTAGTATCCGCACTTGACCTACACCTTCGTCTACGCTTTACACGACTTTTGGGCTTATTTAATTGCGGATTATTACTGATAACACGTTTTTTCTTTCGGCAATGAAAATTTTACACTCGCGAATAAAAAATGGCGGAAAAAATATCGATGCTCAAGAGAGAAAGCAATTAGTGCGTGGGAGCGAAGAGAGGGCAATGACCTACACTCACGCAATCGATTGCATTCTGGCGAATATCGATAGTTCTCACGCCAATTTTTCTTTGCGATACCTAAACGTTTAACTTTGAGTAAATTAATTCATTTCCCTACCTCTGAGAACGCTGCAGAAATTAAATATTTTTTCCGGTAGAACCTTATAATTGTTGTAGATTCTAAAAGTATAAAAAATATAGAAATACCATTATATTCACAATAAATAAGGATATCTGTGCTTAATCATTTAATTTTAAGGTAATTTATTAATGTTTTTACCTCTGAAAAGTCAGCAGAAATTAAGTAATTTTCCCGGTTTAATTCATCAATTATTGTAGAACCCAAAAGTATACAAAATAGAAAATTATTTTTATATTCATAATAAAAAGGATATCCCTGCTTAATCATTTAATTTTAAATTATTTTTAAGTTAATTTATAAATTTTATTACCTCAGAAGCACTGCAGAAATTAAATATGTTTTCCGGTACAATCCTTCAATCATTGTAGAAAGTTTCTACTAGGAACTAAAAGTATACAAAATATAAAATATCATTATAATCATAATAAATGAGTATTTATGGTTAATCAGTTTATTTTAAGACTATTTATTAATTTTCTTACCTTTCAAAAGTATGATCTCTTCCCTGATCATCCCCTTGAATATTCACAGGTGGGCATCCAATAATTACCGCTGCCAGGAGAGCGGGAGGGGAGGGAGCAGCAGTGGCGGGCGTAGTTGGCTTTATAGAACCCATTAAAATATCATCGCACATCATCGCATTCAATTATTCCGTAATGAAGTGCGGCTGCAGTGGCTGCAGTCTCGCCGCGTCCAGCGGAGCACCAGCTACAGCTATCTCGCTCTTTCCTATTGGCCATAGAGATCAGCGAACGCACCGCGAATAAAAAGTCACTAAAACCAGAAAATCTTAGGTGCTCCCATTAACTATTAGTATCCGCACTTGACCTACACCTTCGTCTACGCTTTACACGACTTTTGGGCTTATTTAATTGCGGATTATTACTGATAACACGTTTTTTATTTCGGCAATGAAAATTTTACACTCGCGAATAAAAAATGGCGGAAAAAATATCGATGCTCAAGAGAGAAAGCAATTAGTGCGTGGGAGCGAAGAGAGGGCAATGACCTACACTCACGCAATCGATTGCATTCTGGCGAATATCGATAGTTCTCACGCCAATTTTTCTTTGCGAGTGCGATATTTTCACTGCCAAATAAAAAAACCTTTAATTGGTGTTAGTTACTTAATTAAATAAGCAAGAAAAAACAATGGAGTAAGTCACCTTACAAAGTGTTTTATAAGGGTATCATTGCACATTACATTAAATTTGTGTATTTGGTTTTGCCTGTGTTGTTGTGTCTGATTTAAATTTGTTGATAAGTTTAATCCCCTTTCTTGTCATATATAGTTATTGTAGGTATATAGAATATAAAAACATCGAGTCTTAAAAGATAATATTATCGATACCTAAACGTTTAACTTTGAGTAAATTAATTCATTTCCCTACCTCTGAGAGCGCTGCAGAAATTAAATATTTTTTCCGGTAGAACCTTATAATTGTTGTAGATTCTAAAAGTATAAAAAATATAGAAATACCATTATATTCACAATAAATAAGGATATCTGTGCTTAATCATTTAATTTTAAGGTAATTTATTAATGTTTTTACCTCTGAAAAGTCAGCAGAAATTAAGTAATTTTCCCGGTTTAATTCATCAATTATTGTAGAACCTAAAAGTATACAAAATAGAAAATTATTTTTATATTCATAATTAAAATATCATCGCACATCATCGCATTCAATTATTCCGTAATGAAGTGCGGCTGCAGTGGCTGCAGTCTCGCCGCGTCCAGCGGAGCACCAGCTACAGCTATCCCGCTCTTTCCTATTGGCCATTGAGATCAGCGAACGCACCGCGAATAAAAACTCACAAAAAGCCGTAAATCTTAGGTGCTTCCATTAACTATTATAACCCGCACTTGACCCACACCTTCGTATTAGGGTTGTCGGATATTTTTAAAAATATCGTATCGATGATATTTTTTTTATAAAAAAAAATGATGATAATATTTAAAATATCACGAAAAAATATCGATATATTTGATATTTTTGATATTTTTTTTTTCGAAGAAATTTTTTTCCCCCGACAACAAAATTATACAAATTTCTTAGAACAATTAATTCATTTAATTTTCTATATTTAATATCGAAAATATTAATACTTTAAAAACTACTATTTCCAGTATATGGAGTCGATCGACTTTAAGAACACTCTTTGATTTATGTGTTCATCTGTCATCCTGCTACGTGCGTCGCAGACAACGCATTTAATTGCCGACGCCAACCGCTCTGATGGTACCGAGCTACCCGGCGTAACTAAGTATCTTGTCGCCAGGCGGTAAAGTCCCGGCATGGTTGATTTGTGGGCTTTCCACACTTCTAAAGGGTTGCTCTCCCAAGCAGCTTGAGGCAAGCTAAAGTATAATTTTAGCTCCTTGCTCTCCTTGTTTTGATCATTCATGTCTCTGGCAATGGAGCTGTTGTGGCAGCTCATAAAGTCGTCCAAGTCATTGGAACGGTCGACATCAGACATCTGTAAAAATTTAGATAATTAGTATGTGTATTTCTAGTTTTATGCAAAATTCGAAATGTTATAATTATATATATTATGTTAAACTAATTACATTTGCGTGTTAATTAGTTATCACTTATTACACTAAACAAAATTGTATCTTAATGACATACCCGTCTTTCTTGGGCAGAGATTGTGTTTTCCATATTTTTGTCAAACACCGCCTCCTTCACCATCATTGGTGACAAGTACATTTTCTTAAACCTAGGGTCTAGGAACGATGCTTTTACTAAGATCATGTTATGCTGATAAGACTCAAATCTTTTTTCCGAAATTCTTATAAACGCCTCCTTGGCTCGCTTTCCGTCCTCTGTCTCCATGTTGAATTTATAAATTTTGTCTGCTATCAGAGTTATTAAAGGAATCACCAAGCTGATAGTGACATAT